>KN837084.1:907476-1029231 GCA_000827215.1 Sphaerobolus stellatus SS14
GCGAACTGGTGTACATGTCAAGGTTGTAGCATCCTCATGGCGTCACCGAGTCCAAGTCCACCTAATCATACATAAGTAGTGGTGGCGTGTATAACGGTAAAAATCAGGACTGTTTTATTATTTAAACAGATGGATCTATTTGTTTTTTTACTGTCGTGAATGATTGGAATGGTACAGCAAGAGAAAGAGAAAGCTCGCCTTATATGTAGTATTACTTTCGTAATATTTCAAGTAAGTTAGTTTCGGATAAAATTGCCCAGTGGTGGAGACATAATAATCGACCAGATTTTATTCGGCAACCTTTTCACTGACAGGACGTCTATGCAGGCTATGAACGCTACCTAACAACAAACACACTAATCAGTCACATTGGCGTAAAAAGATGTCAGATCACTCCTAACAAGTAAGTTGTCATAATATCAACCGGTGTACAGCGGGTCCTTCTTTAATCCCCAAAGTTTCTTCGAGTGGTATGAGAGAAAGTTGAGAAGGCAGAATTTTGGAGGCGCTTAAGCAGTCTAGTTAATAAAGTGGAAGCAGTCCGAAAAAGGATTTGATTGATTTGATTTGATTACATTCATTTTTAAAGTTACAATTTCAGGCCGTTTTCGGCCTATGCTATAACTATCTTAAGGTTAAAACTTGGAAGACGTCCGAAATTTAAGCTTGGGATAACGAGACATTTTAGGAAGTAAGATGAGAAATTTCAATGGAGAAATTTGAATCATAGTAGTAGAAAGAAACTGCGTAGAGTAAGACAGGCATACCAGACGAAGAGTGGAGAAGAGTGGAGGCATGCGAGAAACTGGTCGGGTCAACATCATCGTTGAAGGGTGGAATGATGAAACCTGATAAGAGTATTCCTCTCCGAAGAAAGTGGGGTATAAAATTGACCCCACTCCAGGCCATACAATTCCGAGGCTTTTAAATGCCCATCCATAACGGAATAATCTTGGAAACTACCATCCGCAGTCCGATTTACTAAGACCCAATATGGCCCGGATTTTCCGATCTTGACGGATACCTTCATGAGGGTTGGTATTGCTTGTGAGATCTCTTTAAGCAGAGAAATACCATATACGGAAGTGACATCTGTTGTTATTAGCAGCCCAGCTAAGTCTTGCAATTTAACAAGTTTGCTCAATGACTCCAAATACCCATCGTATTCTAGTTTTGTTTCGCTGTCTGATCCCTGAAAATAAGCAATCTTAGAAATCGGAGGTACAATGCGATGGGCAATGGATGACATACGGGGGCCTTGAATTTCGCGAAATTGAACGGATCGTGCTGCATGATACTTAAAGATTCCAATGAAGAGGGTAAAGCTTGTAGTAACGCGGGTAAGGACTTATTACTTGGACATCTGCAAGCGAATGTGCGCAGGGAAGAGAATCGAGGAATGATGGCTTTGAGGGATTCGTCAAATGACATCATTAAATTTTGGATATGGGAAAGATCGGCGGTCGCAGGGATCCAAGTTTTTACATCTTGTGGCAAGAATCCACCTGAGAGCGCCAAGGAATTCGGAGTTAGGAATAACCAAAAAGGCAGGGCGGCTCGCCCCGCCAGCTTTGATATGTCTAGATAAAGACAACTAATCTTTCTATGCGCTTGCAGAAACCGATAAAGGGCAGGTCTTACCGCATGGGATTCAGTTTCACTAAAGAACAATACCTGCGAAAGGGTAAAGTGGGAAAGATTATCCCATCTTAATTTGAGGAGACGTATTAGATCAGCTCTACGGTCAGGGTGAAGGTGAATTTCGAGCTTTTCGAGAGTCGTGCAACGTGCAGCAAATGATATAATATAGTCCACACTTGCGGTTGTAGACTGGTGGGAGACAGAGGGCAAGGTGATCGCCAATGAAGTCAAAGCATTCTGTGTCTATGCATGCAATGAGAAACAATGTATGTATATGTACTTGATTACTTACAAATGCTAACATTGTTTTGAAACTAGACACAAATTCGTTTCTTGCCTCGAAAAAGGATAAGCTAGCTTGTTCTAGCAACCTAGGAAGTAGTCCCGAGAGTGATTCGGATAGCTGAACCCATTTAATCTTGTGGACACGTCGCATTAACGGCAAAATAAGTTCCAGTGCCTTTATAGAAATATTCACATCTTCAAGCGGGAGCACGCAGAGCTTCTCCAATGGAACAAGGGATCTTATTGTAAGCTCGTCTGGTTTACAACCTGCATCAGGAGCATTCTGGGAGGTGAATTCGTTGTTATCTAGTTTATCCAGATCAGGAGAGGGCGATGTCGATTTGTCATCAGACAAAGACAAGGGCTGGTGATCACAACAGGGAGGAAGTTCTTTTCTTGGTTGTTCTTCCAAATTCGAAGCTTTCGAGGAGAAATTCTGATCATCAGATACGGATACCTCTCGATTATCAACGGAGACAATGTCATCAAGTTTAGGAATTGTCAAGGTTAGCGCTGTCTCTGGAGACAACGAAAGAGATTCTGTTTTTGATACACTAGACGATCTGTATACCATGGGCTTCGTATCTGGAGAAGTGACCCGTGCGTGAAGGGGTGTCGTATGTGGTAAGATGGGAGAAGTATATGTGGCGAGTTCTTCATCAAATATATGAAGCACGTGGATGCGACTAGCGAAGAGTTGATTGGCATAGAGCCAATGCCACAGCTCACATCTTCGCAAATCACACTGAATGGTGTGAAACTGTAGACGTTCGATAATGGCGTGGGAGTGAAACCATCGAGATGTCGACCCAAGAGCATGCAGGTCCTGCGGACTTTCTAGATTATCGAAAATTGCATCTTGTAGTTCAATTGGAAGATCTTGTAGCGTCTTCGGTCTGGAAGTCATCCTTTGTTGGAGGCAGTCTTGTCGGTGGTTCAGTGGCGAATGCAAGGTGCGCGTGCATGTTACAACACGTGACACTTGTCACACGCAGCGGTTACTTACTTACACGGCCAGAGTTCGTTCGGGTAGAATCTACGTAGCGGGTGTCTAAGACCCATTTCAACGACTCCCTTCGTCAAAGAGGCAATCGCGATTCGGTCGTTCTCCACCGAATGAGCACCATAATCGCTGAGCAAAATTTCTCCAAGTCGTGTCTGCCTCTATCTCCCTCCTCCGAGTCACTCAAGAACATCGTTTCCTGACAGTAAGTATTGTGAATTGTGCTGTATGATGTCAAGTCTCATTAATGCATCCATATCTTACAGATCTCATGTGCATTTCCAGCGGATATCGTGCAAGATTTGAGGCTCGCAAAACCGTTATGCAGGTTCAACAGGACATCGATACGTCAAAGCACGAAGGGTCACCTCCATAGGAGTTGGTAATTTGGTATAGCTAGGGATTACCCTCCGCGGAACGTCATGAGCCAGACTGTATTACTGGTGCGACCAATTTGACAGTTTGGTTGCGTCTCGACGCTGCATCTCGATAGTGCTTCTGAGGCAGCTTTTTGCATGTTATTCCGACTTGTAGATTATGTACATATGCATTCGTATAACGAGAATATATATGTTGCTTTAAAGAATCATCTATAAAGCACAATTTGCGATATTCAAAGAAAGAATATGGAGTGGCAATATACGATAAAATTTACTATATTAGGTACGTGGTTGAACACTGGTAGAGCTTTCTGTTTGAGAAATACCGAAGAGCGTCAATCTCACTTGGCAGACCCCATTCGGTAGAAAATAACTGATTCACAGTGGACCCTCGACCAAGTCCTCATCTGGTAGATTCTATCCGAACGACCTCTGACCGTGTAGTAGCGGGTACCCTGCTGTTAATGTACCCTTATATACGCAAATAGATTGGATTAATAAGAAGTTCCGTGTTCCGGTCACGGCCAAAGGCACCTTAAGTTCAACAATGTCCTCCATTGATCAATAGGCAGCTTCAAATACATGGTTCCATTAATACAAGATATTATACAGATACCAGTCATAATACACCAGCATGCAAGCAGTTTTCGCAGCGTGAAGAAGCTCTCAAACTAATCCTGGAGGCACTGACGGTAGAGATGGAGACTTGACTGCCCTAGTGATCAATCGACATAAGCACAATGTTATAAATGATGTGAAGGGATACGACATACTGTAACAAGTTCAGAACACGGCGATGCTATTCACATTGAATATGCCAGGACGATTACAAATTGGCACAGATGTTTCATGAACGGCTGATGAGAAAGCATGCCCGATTATATCTTCCTACACTATCTTCAGATGAGCATAAGCAGGCAAGGACACGCAGACATACCAATCAATGCGGCTCTCTTCGAATAGACATTACATATGGTCTCCATATCCTCTCTGACTGACCATCGATATTTGATGGACCTTCAAGGAATGTGATTACGCTCTTCAATTAGTTGTTCGACGTTCATATGTAACCTAACCGGGAATATAACACATACTTTCATTTGATCGATAATCCATCCGTAATTTAGCATCTGAGCAAGTACACGACAACCATCCGACAGCTTTTGACTGACGTGTCACGTTAGTTGCTCATCCTGAAGCAGAGTCGGCTGCTGCGTTTCAATCCTTGGAGAATAACGAGATACGGCGGTGAAGGAGGCCTTGCAAATGGAGGCAAACGTTCACGGTTATTGCTCTCGGAGTAGCTCTCGAGTCGGCATGGACCCTTATATTCATTAAAGTGTTAGGCTGTTTCCTCCAACTTCTGAAGCCTGAAAGCTCCGTGGATAGTGACGGCGCGAGAGCTTGAAGTGGTGTGTGGTATGGTGATGAGGAGCATAAAAACATGTTCTACAGGATAAGTCCATTAGATACAAACAGTGCCGGAGGAATGGTCGCTGTACATACTGCTGGTTGCAGAGAAGAAGCACAGGCTGTAATACTGACCCAGATATCAGAACCGATTAGAACCAGAGGTACACCGTGACTGTCATCCTAACGAGGAAGCTGCTAAAGATATAGGAACCGCAGCTATGTAGGAGTAGCAAATAAGAGATTGTTTGATCAGGTAACAATGTCCAAGCTGCGCTACGAAAATGCTCTTCCACACGAGGGGCCGCTGAGGAGGTTCAGAATGATGACGCTGATGCGCCGCCGTTTTAGCTAACACGAAATCCCCTGCCAGTGCCTAAATTCTCAGGGATTAAACTCGAATGAAAAAACATTTACTCACCAGGCCTGTACTTAAATACAACCCTCCGAAGGGCCCAAAGAGAACCTTCATAATGCTGTAGCGCGTCCGGTGTCCGCTGCTCATAGTGATAGAAGAAGTTGGTTAGCCGCTCGCTTACATGACTTCGAACAAGTGAGGATTTAGATGCACAGGAGATCGTCTCGAAGTGAACTACACATTACGCTACTTTGTTACTTAGTAGATTCTGGTGGTTACATGTTCCCGACAATGAA
Organism: Sphaerobolus stellatus SS14; assembly: GCA_000827215.1. NCBI lineage: Eukaryota > Fungi > Basidiomycota > Agaricomycetes > Geastrales > Sphaerobolaceae > Sphaerobolus > Sphaerobolus stellatus. The sequence continues at coordinate 912,850 of KN837084.1, forward strand.
AGTGCCACAAGCACAAGCCAAGAGCTTAAGAGCTTGAGCCCTGGATCACATCTTACTAGAATGCGATATCCAGGACAAAAATTTAGTCCGGGAATTCACTAGCTAGGTGTGTAATCCTGTGGGTTAGACCTGATGGCAAAGCGTTGATACCTATACACCTATAATATCAACACAAAACAAAAACTTATATAAGGTTACTTTTACCCTCGTAAAGAACCGCAATCTTTCAAACTAAAGTTCCAAGTAACATACTCATACATTCACAGCTCAAATCCTGAGATATTTTAAGAAGTACATTGGCATAGATCAAAACGAACTAGTTCAGAGCATTTTGCAATTATTGTAAAACTTCCATTTCATTTGCGCAGTCCTTACTCTCGTCAATGGAACGAGCAATGCAGAGCAGCGCAAAGGAAAAAGATGATCTTCCCAGACCGAGTTGAGTATCACCATTACGTTACTTGGACCGAGTGGCGCCAATTTTCAGTACAACAAGTCAGTCTTACGCTAAGCGCAGCCATCATAGCATGTCGCCGCTACTGTACTCTTCCGTACATCAGGAGATTGGCAAAGGTATGGCGCTATGTACCGTTCTTAGCCTGCACGGTGATGTCGACTTCACTGTACAGGCTAGGAGCGCTACCTAACAACAAACACCCTAATCAATGACACATTATCGTAAAGGTGTGTCACTCCTAGCGTGGGTTTGCCAAGTTCCTGCGGGAACGGTATTGTAAAGGACCCCCGTTATCTATCGTCTACTGCGTATGGTGGTACGAGGGAAAGATGAGAGAACGGAACTTTCAAGACCATGAAGCTTATAAACCTTGAGGGAAGGAGGAGCGCGCGAGCACGGGCCAGCAGACCAGCTCAGGGTATGAGCAAGCTATGAGCGCTTCTTTACAACTAGAAGCTTGAAGTATGATTGCAATGTTTTCTACTAAAGCAGGTACTATGCTATAGTAAAATACCATGTAGTGATCTATATAAAGCAGTCATTAAAACAGCACGGCATATTGGTGGGTGGTATCATGAAGGGGACTCGGGAGAAACTTGAAGATGAAGATAAAGGAAGAAAACTCGAGGAATGATGGCTTTCTTGAGGACGCATTTATCGGATTCTGAATGTAATAAAGGCCGATGGTTTCCGTGCTCGAATTTGTTAGACGTCGACTCCACTTGTCCTTAGTATAGCAGCTCTGTTATCCGAAGATCGAGTTCAAACGGTAAACCTGAGAGATGTAGAAACATTCCTGTCCACAGCTGCTGTCCCTCACGGAGAATCTGGAATGGATTAGTATATTAGTCAATGTTCCGAACTTACTCGCCAGCAATTGCGTTTATATAAGGCTGAATATTGGAATTCTTTGAAACCCATGACGCCAACATTCTGTGACTGTGCTACCTCTCAGCAATTTTGGCGTGGGGAGTCTCTGAATGGAAGCTTACCCGTGATGCCTGTAAATAATAGCTAGAATATGTCTTAGCTAGGAGCTGAATATATACCGATATGAGACTTATCATGAGGGATAATAGTCCTAGTAGGTACGCCGGATGACGAAATGACAAGTAACCGTTTCCGAATAATTTGGTTCTCATTCAAAATATTGAAAGGCGGGCAGTGTACACCTTTGAATAAGTTATTCTAAAAGAATTCCAAAGGCAGATACATTGATCCAGATGCACTTACGTCGAATGGTTGATTGACCCAAAAATAGGTAGGATTTCTTCCTGTCCTCGGCCGGCCTATACAGAATCAACGCATAATTTAGATCTGGAGGACTGATCCCATACCGAATGTGAACATAGTGACTTAGACGGGAAATCGCTCTTCAATGAGAGGGAAGCGAGAGATAAGAGGGCTCCTTCGAGCGAATGCCCGCTCGTTACAAGGTTCAAGTTGTATCCAGGATGTACTTGAAGTCACTTGAGACTCGTAATCGAATCAGCTACTGAGTTAGATTTAAAGGAACATTGTTAAAAAGATGATATATCAGTTATATGGGAATGATGAAAGGCTTGTGCATTAAGGAAACCACTGTGAACGATTGTGCACCCCGGGATTCCGAACTGGGACCCATGCCGGTTTTTTCTCTCTTTCTCTCTCTGAAGGTAGAGACATTCCCGCCTCGGAGGTGAAATTTGACAAAATTGTATCGATGTCCGTGTAAGCATTTTAAATCGAAGTTCTAGATGTCAAGTTAATTAACATAGACAGTGTCAATATCTCCGCACTTACGACCTCGAAGAGACACCACAATTTCCTTCCGTGTATCGTCCAGCCTAGCAATGAAGCCTTGCGTCTATAAACCGACTGACTTCAATTCCACGAAATTTCAGCTAAATAGATCACCACATTGTAACAGTTTGGCGGAAATAAATTTAATGCATTTTGATTATTATCTGAAAGTGAACGAATCTCGACACCTGTGCTATTACCAAGGTATTTCTATTGGGATTTAGACAGACCGAGAAGTATACGCTTGAAGTATACTTAAAATCTACATCATTACATGATCAGGTAGATGGAAGGTCGAGGGGCCTGAGTCTGTATTCTTACAAAATACCAAATTGTCAAAAATCGTTTCCGAGGCAGCGGTAGCTCTCTAGTAGAAGGGCGAGAGCTAATGAAATATAAGGAAGTGCGAGCGAATAACAACGTGTAGAGGGAGGGTGACAGGAGAAGTCTTCTATCTTCGTACGATGACGGAGAGGGGCCCCACATATATATATTATGCATACCTTTAATAGACATAAGAGTAGAACCATCGATGGTACAAGGCTGTCGTGTGTGGAAGGTGTGGTATAGCCACAAACATCTTTCGCTTCCCATGGCAAAATTAAATGGATTTTTATAATCCCTGACATCAACCTAGAGTAATCGATATGTATGTGCCAGGTCGCTGGGATCGACGAGAAATTCGAATAAGCGCCCGGACAAGTCAGATAGCGACGTGCGTGCCCTCCGGCACATTGATATTTTGACGGATGCTTTGCTGGCATGCAGCGGTGTTATAAATAAAGCTGATCCGCTCTCAAGGTATTCACAATCGTCCAGCCCATGTTCTTTGCAATTCTGAAAAATATCTTAGGTTGTCAACGTTAACTTGAAGTATGTGGAGGATGCGGAGAGGAGCATATTGCTGGTGCTTCGGATAAGTATAATGGAAGCAAATAATGTCGTGGCAGTATTTCTAGAATTCAAATGATATAGAGGTAGAGCTGCTGAAGGCCAAACAGTAAGCGACTCTGTATGGTCTAAATCCATATCAGACTCCAGAGCGTGTCGACCAGCTACTTACGCAAAGGCCTTAGGACAGCTCTCATAACGTAGTACGATCCGGGTATCAATTATGAAGCTTGAAGGCCTACGAAGATACGGTTCGAGTAGATGTGACCTGTATTTGTAAAGTCAGGTCGGTGATTGTGTATGGAGCCGCAAGCCCCGAATGGTAATTAAAATTGATCTGCTGACTGAGATTCCGAATTTCGTCAAGATTGTCGACGGTCACAGACGCGAAATGATTTTTAACCAGTGGATAGCTTTGTTGTTTGCGCTGTACTTGCTATGTTTTTCGGAATACTTTCATCTCCAGTGGTCCTGGAAAGTCCTTTTTCACAATTTCACTCACTCCTTTAAAATTAGATATCAAATACTCACCGCCAAGGCAGCCAGCAATTGAACATTCAATCTACCTTGTACGATGTATTATACACTTTTCTATGATACATAGCAGTCGTATTCATCATAAGGACTCAGGTCCTCATCGCTGACTCGGACGAAGTTCCATTTCCAATCTCCTTCGTGAGCGTCAAATGCCAATCCGGAGCCGGCGGAGTTTGAATCCAAATCCGGATCCTGCTATATAACGCGTCCTACGGTAGGAAGGCTATCTACTACAAGGCAGATGATTGTCGGCCGCAGTTATGCTACGCATTTCCTCCCGACCACTGCCTTTTAAACCAACGACGTCGAGGGCAGCAGGGAGTCTGCAAAGATCGCATTTCCATGTGGCAGCCACGCTTGCTACTATGAGGACAAGGAATGAGATGGGGCGTGCGGTGTACGGTATGAGGACGGGTACGGCGACAATGGTTTACAGAAAGGAATTCCATACATCACGACCGAACCAAGCATGGCCGTTTTTATTAGCTTCATTGAAGGTATGTATCTTGTTCCTCTGAGGTAAATACGCTGACCTGATTGTTGCTGCGTTCGACCAGTCAACTCTCGTATTTGGGAGTCTGCAAACAGTTGCAAGAATAGCATTGACGCTACTGCCCATAGCATTAATAAAGAAGCACATGAAAAGCAAATGGCTGAGGAAGCTAGATCAATACCCGCAAAAAGCGAAGGCACTAGGCATTTCGAGGTCAGGTTTGGCCAAGAGGATTCAATTCTACGGAAGGATTGCCCTGGGACTTGTACTTATTCCGTTGGCATGCTTTGGGCTAGTAATGCTGGCTAGTGTGGAAAGGACACCTATTACGGGGAGGTGAGGATTTCGTTATGTTCGCGTTGCTGGGAGTGATCTAATAAGATGTTCTAGGATCCGATTTATTGTCATCTCTCCTGATGAAGAAGAGGGCATAACTCGCGAATTGATGGGCTCAAAATGGTACCAAGCGATTTACGATCTTCTCACAACGTCCTTTGGTACTCCAAAGTTTATTCCTGCTACCGATTGGCGATATGCATGGGCTGAACGCATTCTTCGCCGTCTCGAGAATGTAGTCCCGCTCCTTCAACATGGAGATATTCTTCGTGAAGCTTGGCTTTCACGGGGGCTTAATGACCCGCCTTTCCCTCCACCTCCAGACTATCCTCTTCAACCTCGCCCACGGGCGTCTCAAAGGTTGCATTATTTCGAACCTCTGGGTCTTGATGGAGAACACCATACAAGTGCCCATGATAAACAACATGTCGCTGATGATATGGCGCCCCACCTGGCTCTTGGTCCTCCCTATTCACTTTTGGTAGCGGATCAACCTGGGCACAGTAATGCATTCTCTTATGGTTTCGGCCCCCATGGGAGTGGAGGCGTTATAATCTTTTCTGGATTCTTCGACGAAGTATTACGACAGAGTGAATCTATTATTCCTTCATCACCCGTTACTTCTCAAGAACCCACTAGCCTCCTGGGGTCCCTCCGTCGCCTCTTCTCCTCGCCGCCTCCAACGCCGACTCCAACGCCGACTCCAGAGCAAGATGCGCAACTCGCCATCCTTGTTGCGCATGAGCTTTCACATCTGCTGCTCGCGCATCACTTGGAAACTCTCTCCCAGGCACAATACTTCTGGCCAAGTTTCGTGTCGGTCATGACAGATATGTTACGGGCGATTATGTTCCCAATTACAATGATTGCGGGGCCGTTTGTCAATGATGCATTGAAGCAAATAGGAGAAATCGGAACAAGGGAATTCTCCACATGTGTGGATTCTTGTTCGAGTCATTCCATGGAGATCGAAGCGGACTTGGTGTCGATACGGTGAGTTCTCCCTTAGTCCGGAATAGTGTTTGTGCCTCTTTTAACTTTACCTCAGGTTGTTAGCACTAGCAGGATGGGACGCTCGTTCAGCTATAGAATACTGGGAAAACCGTATTCACAACGCTATCAACGACGAAAACCGATCACCAGGAACAAAAGCCCCGTTACCAGGTGTTTTACCTGGTGCATTGTGGGACGGCGATATCAGCCATCCTGTATATGAAATGCGAGTCAGGAGAATGAAAGGAGAGATAGAACGATGGCAAAAAGAGAAAATTTGTGCCTTAGAGAAACTGAAAATGACCAAGACGATCAGCTCAACGTCAGGATCGCGGGAAACATCCTAATCCGTCCGTCTGTCACTACCCGTATGGCTCTCCATTGCATGTCCTTGTGCGATTTTTGCTCATTTATCCTCGTCGTTTGTTCGTAATTCCGTTTAGTAGGTTTGTTATGCACCCCCTCTCGCTCTCTCTGACATTGATATCACATGGCATATTACATCCTTTTTGCTTACTATTGGCATCGAGATTCGAGATACATATATTCACTTATTTGTCCGTTCTGTTGTACTTCTATATGTACTAATATCCTCTACAAGTACATTATTCCCTAATAGATTATTCCATAACTAGGATTGGACGTGGCTGACGATATGGGAGTCGTCTGCCTTCACGTGACCGGCGATGGCTTCCCGCTCCTTGCGCGCCCTTACTCAGCCTACCATGAGCCTGCTATCCTTACTTATATGCTTAGATCTCTCACCAAACTCTCATCAATGCCCACGAAAACTCCCATCCAATTTCTTCCTCTTCCTCCCAAAGCTCAGCTCTTAACCCACAACCTCACACCCGATCCATTTACACCAGATGCAGATACATTTCATAATGATATTCAAAAGAACAAACCGAGTTTACAAAGGCGAGCGAGACTGTTGAATGGATCGGCCCATTTTTCGTTCGTTGCCCCCTTACCCTATTCATTTCCATACAAGATTGTGGTAGAGGAGGGTTTAAATCAGGAGGAGAGGACGAAGGCTGTCGAAGGATGGTTATCAGCTAAGGAGGCATCGGAGGAAGTCGATCTAAGAAGCGGCAAAGAAACCACATTGAAGGTCTTTGGTTCAGGAGGAAGAATCAAAGAGTATTATCTCATTGGGGTTGCGCGAAGGGGTGTGGAGGAGTGTCTGCCAGACCTGGACGTTGGAGACGCATACGAGTATATTGGGAAACCGGCTTTGAGCGCAAAGACTAGAGATGCGTTGAATAATTCGATTTTGAATCCTAATGCAAACAAGGATGGAGAAGTGGAGATCATCGCACCCAAGCCGTCCCAACCTGCGAACGAGGATGTAAAGGATGACATCGCAAGATCCGCGCAAATTCGACAAACGTTCACTGATATTGTTGCTGGAAATACGGTTTTGATAGACTCGTCGAAAGAGCGCGGATATGCGCCATGGTCTCTTCGCTATAGTGGCCACCAGTTTGGCAACTGGGCCGGCCAGTTGGGTGACGGGAGAGCTATCTCTATTCGTAAGTTTATGAGCCTGTTATTTGTATTATAATACGGATTATACTGATCACTTTGACCTTCGATGTATATAGTGGAAGTCCCACATCCGAATGATGTCAACCTCACATACGAGCTACAACTCAAAGGTGCGGGTCGTACGCCTTTCAGTCGAGGTGCGGATGGCCTTGCAGTCCTTCGCTCTTCGATCCGTGAATATCTCGGCGCCGAAGGTACATATATGCGATCAAATGCAGTCTAGTTCTCACCTAATTTTCCTCACAGCAATCAACGCACTCGGAATTCCGACTACCCGTTCGCTCTCTCTAGTCGTCTATCCAACGCTTCCTGTGCACCGCGAGTCTGTAATTCCTGAGAAGGCAGCAATCGCTACGCGTATGGCTCCATCTTTTATAAGGATAGGAAATTTCCAGGGCGTTAGTTCTCCACCCAAAGAGTATGCTGTGGGTTTTACAGGCCAACAGGTAAGTCTTTTCCACATCCTTTATGCTAGCGAAAAGATGCCTAACATTGGATGTCGATAGGAGCCAGATTATGAAGCCCTTCGCATCCTAGGGGAATACGTATCTCGAAAGGTTCTCCAACTGAAGCTTAGTGGTGTGGAAGGAAAATCAGCGCCATGGGGAAAGGAACTGGTGTTGGAGGTTGCGAGAAGAAACGGGAGAATGGTGGCCGGATGGCAGGTTTATGGCTTTATGGTAAGCTGTTTGCATCTATGTTCAAGAGTTCCAGAATTAATGTGTTTGTGTAGCATGGAGTCATGAATACCGATAGTATGCATTTCCTTCGACTTGGTGACCAAATGCTAATCATATATGTATCAGATATCTCGATTCTCGGTTTGACAATCGATTACGGTATGCATCCTATACATTTGCCAAAGTTCGCAGCCCTAATCATACTTCCTTTGTTAGGACCATATGCGTTCATGGACGTATTTGACGAGAATCATATATGTAACCATACCGATGAGGAAGGACGATATGCCTATAAGGTTTGGATTCTTTCATCTATCGTCACTATGTCACGCTAACGTATACGTTTGTTACATGCAGTATCAACCCACCATGATGTAAATTCTTTACTTTTATAGCTAATGGTTATAATCTAATCACTTCACTGTAGCATATACGCCATACGTGCTCTCTGGGCGGCTCTCGCTCCTCTCATTGGTGCCGAGCTTGAACTTGGACACGCGGTCGAACCAGGCTGGGCAGAGAATGTTTCTAAAGAGAAGATTGACGAATGGCGTCAAGATGCCATAGAATTGCAGCAAGAGGCTGCAGATGTTGTAATGCAAGCTTTCCAGGAAGAATATTGGGCATTGTTGAGGAAGGTATGTCCAAGTCTATAAGATATCGATTTCGTTTCTGCTCTAATATGATATCATTCAGCGATTTGGACTCCTGAAGACCTCCCAGTCCGATTCAAACCACGTCATCCGTCCTTTCCTCCGTTTACTCGAAGCCCATGAACTAGACTTCCATTCCTCGTTCCGCCTTCTTTCTACCTTCCGCCCGTCTATTTCATCCATTGACAAATTTGTCTCAATCTTGGTACCCGAGTCTCAGATACCTTCCCAACAAAGACGTGAGACAGCCGAGAACGCAGTTAGAGAATGGCTTGAAGTGTATAAGAGGAGGGTCGAAGAAGAGAAACATGAATGGGTTAAGGAGGCTAGTGGAGAAGACTGGGAAAAGAGAAGAGAAGAAGATATGCAAAAAGCAAATCCACGATTTGTATTAAGGCAGTGGGTTTTGGAAGAAGTGATCAAGAAGGTTGAAGAGGACTGGGAGAGTGGGAAGAGAGTGCTTGCCAAGACTTTGGACGTAGGTTATTTCTATCGGGGTTACCTTCACTTTATTTATCTTTCCTTGTATAGATGGCTTCCAGCCCCTTCAATAAATGGGGCGCTGAGGATGACCCACGAGCTGACGAAGAACTTGATGAGGAAAGTAGGGAAGAAAGGAGATACTGTGGCATGGGACCGAAGCGATTTATTGGGTTTCAGTGCAGTTGTTCGAGTTGATTCGAATTATTCAATTTTCTGAACAAGAGCCGTATGTGTATTACTGAAGACATGTTTATATATCGTATTGGTTAATGCACGTAACTGTGGGTTCTAAAGCGCAAGCTTTGGATCACAGAGCCGCTTTCAAAACGCCTGCGACAACACCCTCCTTGGCGAGTTTGATCCGTTCTTCCTTCGATAATCCAAGCTCTTCCAAGATCTGTTCCGTATGCAATCCTGAAGCAATATTCAACGAGGGCCCTAAGGATTTGTTGCTTGGGCCAGGAATTGAACCTGGCGCAGGTGTACGAGAGAGGTCCGGGTGGGGTTGGGGAATTGGAGAACTGGTGGTAGTATGCGTAGTTGCTTCTTCTGGGGTAAGCACTGGAGCGACACAGGCATCTTTTCCTGCATAAAATGAGTCGTTGGGTCACGAAACGTTAAAGAACAAGAATTCGTCTTACCATCAAACACCTGGGCCCATTCATCCCTCGTCTTTGTCATAAAGCCCTCTGCTATGAATCTTCGGAGGTCATCCCATTCTGTCCTGTCACCTTGCTTCTGTGGTGTCGGTTTCCATCCTTTTGCGCTGAAGTCCTTTGGTAAACTTTCCAAGAAATTGTTTAAGAATATTACATAAAATTGAGGTTCCAAGGCTCCAAGGCTAACGTATTTCCCATCTTTGCATCGGTATACATTATAGAAAGGCGCCCCTCCGTCTAGTAGATTAGAGCCTGTAGCCTGGTTGAAAGCGGGTGTCCGTAGAATATGTCCAATTAGGGGCATGGACGATACGTAACGGGCTCCGGATACCTAGCATTTATGAGCGTGATCAGTCTTCTGGCATTCTCAAGAGAGTCAAGAAGAAGAAATAAGAAAACGAACCATGTCAGTTTCGACGATCTGTCCAAGTCTACTCTTGCTTCGTTCGAAGAGGGCTAGTATTACCCCTGTAGCGGCCATATGCCCACCGCCAGCAAAATCGCCGAGTATATTTATGGGAAAGGCTGGACGACCATCAGGCGGTATAGGAGTCATAAGCTACGGATGGATGGGTATCTGATGAGATCATCAAGAATGTTATCTATGCAAAAAGAAAAATACTTACAGAAAGGACCCCGCTTATTGCAAGGTAGTTTATGTCGTGGCCTGGAAGAATGTGGTATGATAGAATCAAAACTGTGTCAAAAAGGAAATGAAATAAGACCTACCAGCCATATCCTTATGATATCCCCTCCTTGCAAATCTATTCCCTGAGATCAATGAAAGTTCTTCAAGCAACCGAACTATGAATGCTCACCCAACCACCCGTGTATAAATCAGCCTTTTATTCAACCCTTCCTCGCCCAGAAACACATCCGGTCCCAGGCCCAACTTCTCTAGTACTCCAGGTCTGAACGGATCTATCAGCACATCGGCCTCGGTTATCAACTTCTTTGCCAGTTGAATGCCTGTGCTTGATTTAAGATTGAGAGCGACAGAACGTTTGCCTCTGGCAAGGAGATCAAGAGAAACGGTTGGCTTCGGACTAGCACGGTCAACTCGAATAACAGAAGCTCCCCAGTCCGCTAAGAAGAGGCCTAGATATTGAAATGAATACAATACAGATCAATGTGACCGCAACTTAGGCTGAAGTACCGCAGAAAGGTCCAGGAGCAAGCCCTGCAAACTAGCAAATGTACCGGGTCAGCCAGAAACAGAAGAGCGTTCGTATGAGTGACGTGCTAAGTCCATACCTCAATGACCTTAATACCAGCAAGAGGTGGCGCTGCTGCTGAAGGCATGATGCAAGAGCAGCGTTAACAGTAATGCTACCGGTAATTCATAGTGTGGGAATCCCGAGTGCTGAAATCCGAAGCTTTGAAGTCTGAATTAGACAACTTAAGCTATAATGCACACAATTCGGTACCACTTTCTGACAATTAAAAAAAATCTCAAAGGAATCTGAGCGCACCGGTGGTGGTTATAGGCCTTTTACTGTATGAACTTTGAACATCCTCTCAACATAGCAGCCTCATGGCGCTCATAGCCTCGGGACCAGACCTCTTACAGGACTTTCCCCTGTACGTGATTGGCTCCGCTAACATCACGTTATTCGGCGAGCCTCAGGTCGTTGTTGATTAAGCGGAGCCAATCACCATAAGATCGCAGAGAGGATGGCTGATCTCGAGGCTAGGTGCTCAAGGATGTTAAGTGCTCTTGCCTTGCAAATATCCTTCCAATTCAGAACTAGTCTATCATCTCGGTGATAACCAAAAAATAGGTGATTTCTGTGATTTCTGAATAAGTATTGCTTGCTGACTTCCAGTCTTGAAGTGGATCGGAACTTTTTAAACAAAATACTTACGTCAGGAGCTGGAAGAAAGACAGTCCACTTACTCATGGGATTCAGGCTTTCGGAAAGAGTTCTATAAAGCCTTGGTGTATTACCAACAGCAGTGAATATCTGAATCCGTTTCAATGGCGACCTTCACCATACTTATCTCGGTATTTGCATGGACGCCTTATAATAAGGATGGCAACTTGGCTCAAGGGCCCATGAACTATTATCTCAGTACTCAACCCCAAATTTGGGACAAATATTTGACATATACTTCCTCGGACGTTAAACTATCCTGATATAAGAACGAAATTATCGATCAAATGAAGGTATGTAAAATATTATACATATGTATCTACTCTAAAGCTGAATAATTGCTTAGCTATTACCAAGTTATTACTGGCATAAATCCAGACCATTACAGGGTGGGAAGAATTAGAAAGAGGTCGTCCAAGCGGTATGCGTATACTTTAGCTGGAGTTTGATTTCTACTGATTTACGACACATTTGCTAAGCAGTGCGATCATATCTATTCACAACCTCAGATGTCACATTGGGATCCCTGGACTTGCAAGTTGACCTACCGACGCACTCTGTTCTATCAAAGGTCCCTTCCTCCATCTCTCTTTGGGATTCAAGTCATGTAAATAGATGAAGACGGCGCCTTAAGGCTTTGGATACGAAGAATCCCAGAACAACGTCAAAGGTCCTGTCATCCTTCGTAGTTGATAAAAGACTTTAGGGGACTTCGTGGATGAAGAGTTTTGATCGATATATTCAAGTCAATGGAAAATAGTAGGATCATCTACGAAGTAATAGCGGCAATGGCTGCAATTCTACTCACCACGATATGCATTACCTGCTGTAACTCAAGTGACACCAATTCGGATGTCACGATATCCATAGCTATCAGCATCTCTAGCACAGTCTTCCCCCTGGATACAATACGAACGATTTGCCTTCTTCAATGGCATCCGCTCCGATTGAAGTCATACACTGGAGTGCGACTGGACCACTGTCAACGAACTGAAGTACGGGTGTTATCTTTCCCCTGGGACGTCTTTGTATCAGTCTATGGGATAGCTAGGATCCTTAGCTGCGTACTATGCGCAGATGGCGATCCGGTTTAGAAGGTTAAATTCTCTGGAAGAAGTTAGGAACAGTAGCTGCGGAATTGTGCGTCATCTATCCTTTCATGTTCCTATGTAAACTGATCGTGTCCTAATAGTCTTTAAACGGGACTGATTGTCTATCATCGCGAAATAGGAAGACAAGGGGTTCGATATGTAACTCGGCACAATCTACCCATCTATTCAACGAAACTAACTTGATGGAAAGCTCGTACAAACCTAGCAGGATTATCAACCGTAGGGTGGATCTTGGACTTTCTGGCCGATAGGATGGTCGTCATGCTTAGCAGCTTGGCGGACCCAACTAGCGACACGTCTATCAGCCTGCACCATCGGATGGATGGCTGACTCGACATTCGGCTACATATGAACGTCGAACAACTAATTGAGAGCGCAATTGCATTTCTTCGAGCTCCATCGATAAACTCCATCGACTATCGATGATGAATTGCAGAGGATACGGCGGACATATAGATCTTTCAGAAGAGATAAAGACATTAGCCGCATCGATTACATGGTTTGCTTGAAGTTATGTGTGTGCGTTCTTTGCGTGGTTATTCTGATCTGAAGAATGTCTAGGAAGATACTAGTCATGCCAGGTTTCTTATCAACCGTTCTTCAAATATATGTGCCAATTTCCAGTCATCCTCGCATCATGCTTAGTATTATATAGTTATCTCGCAAATCACGTTACTAACTAGGTTGCCGTAGTCAGGATCTAGTTTTCGCAGCATGTCGCATCTATTTATTTTAGTAATGCCATTGCGCTTATATTGATCGACAAATGCCACGTTGACCGAGTCTCAGTGCTCACTGGCAACGCTTCCAGGATGCGCTCGGATGCCTGTAGGAGAGGTTCAAGTTGGGCCGAGGACAGCTTGCATAATGGTATATACGATACATGTATAATTGTTTGTATTAATGCAGTCATGTACTCGCAGTTTGGTGGCGTATATAAGTCTATGTTAAATGACCTGTCAAGTTTAATCAGAAAACCAGCTGTAACTTTGAAAGCAGCCTGAGCTATCATTAATTCATTATCATTGCCAATGTCTTGTCAAGTATATGACAAATGACACGTCGTAACACTCCACCACCACTGCATCGAACTCAGCTGCCTCCCAAGTCAACAAGGATGGCTTTCCCTTTGCGCAATCTTTCCATCGAGCTTCAAGATGAGATCCTTGATAGCGTAGAAACTCCATATGATTTACTTTCTCTTGGTTTAACAAGCAGATAAGTATTTTCATTCCAAAGCCATCCTATAGTGTTTACAATTTCATACCAAATGTTATGATTTACGTAGATTTGAGCTATGGCGATGGCTCGACGACAATCAAATCTTTGCCAGTTGTATTCGTATACCTCAAATTTGCAATGAAAAGCTCGACACACTTTCTACTTCCCCCATTAACTCATTCCTAAATGAAAGGACATGGATATGTTCAATGGTAGATACCAGCGTGCCCACAGGAAGAGGTCCAGTGTGTGGCATAATGGGGGAAGTAGAAAGTGTGTCGAGCTTGTCATCGTAAATTTGAGGTATATTATGACGGCAAAGATTTGATTGTTGTCGAGCCGAGTCACCATACCTCAAATCTACACAAATCATACCAAATGGTATGAAATTGTAAACACTGTAGGATGGCTTTGGAATGAAAATACTTTATCTGCTTGTTAAGCCAAGAGAAAGTAAATCACATGGAGTTTCTACGCCGTCAAGGATCTCAACATTTGCTCTTCTTCTTCCTTTCATGCGCCGGGTCAAGAAGATTACATGGACAAAGCTCCTTGGCAAATCTCTGCAGCAAATTTTTCCTAATCTTCTAGAACTTCCTCAACTATCACAATTTGAGGTGTCAAGCGGAATCCGAGTCAACACTTTAGATTTCAAAATAAGTACAAAATTGGTAAGTAATCAAGTACAGATGAATACATTTTTCTTATCATATGCACAGACACCAAAATTATCGAAAAATATCGTGGCGGCGATGTCAATTGTTTGCCCATGCAGAACTCTGAAAGTCAACCCATAGCTAAAATTGCAAAATACCTTTTATACTTCCTTACGAAAAACTGTCCAGATTTGGATAAAACTCGAAATTCACTCCATCCGACCTACAACAAAGAGCTCATGCATGTAGTGAAAAGAAGATGGCTTCATCTCTCTCATTTCACTCTTACGGAGCTATTGTGCTTTCGGGATAGTTCATGCCGGGTATTAAGGCCTGCACTTTATCTTTTTCTGGAAGCTCATCCAGATATCCGTCATCTCTACATTGACATAACGGGCCTGCCAGGGCAAGCTGCCCTTCCTGTTGGCTTATTCCTTCCAGTTTCGTTGGCTCTCTCGTGCGGTCCAGCCAACCGTCTCAAAATGTCCATACCAAAGACAGTCGACTTCTCATACATACAGAATTTAATCATGCTATTCCACGAACCTCTCAAGACCATAATTCCTCGGTTCTCTTCCGTGCGAACATTTATTTGCCAATGTTCACGCAATAAAGGGTTTTCTCCTCTACAGGCAGGCCCTGTCAAGTACCCTCTCTACCTAGTCCGCCCATCAACCTACTGACGCTGCTGTTGTAATATTTAATATTGTAATTTATCGTAATTAATATGCCCTTTAGTAAGTTTCAGTTGTAACCCTACTCAACCAATCACACCCCAGCCTTCCACGTGAAAAAAGGATAATATTCAGAGATAGACCTATATTACTGCAACAGCCATTGAGCCATAAAAAGTCCTGCGCATCACCGAACCCTCTCTAGGGGTATCTTTCGAAGCCTGGCATGCTAACTCTCAAGAAATAATCTATTCGCGTTTTATGGATTTACTGAGAGCTAGCAAGAGCGTTGCACTGGGTTTGTTGAGCCTACATTTTAATTGGGAAATTTAGGCAAAGTAAGAAAGGTGTATGCGACAGAAACGTACTTCGCAGGCTTGGACGGATAATGAGCCCTTGTTTCCAGAGGCGTTAGCAGCGTTAGAGCACTCGTTGTGTTGAACGTCGCTGAAGGAGGTGTCAGAATATTTTATATTGGGTGATCATTTGTTACTTACCACTGAAACCGCGAAACAGCAAAGTCATAATTGTAAGTTTATATTGTATCATTACTTAGAGGGTCCTGGTAACTCACAGATCTGGTGGAGGAAAGCCAAAAAAGTTTTAGACATTTTTCCATAATATCTCAATAGATACTTACCGTACTAAAGCATTCTGAAGATTGTTGAAAGCGGCATTGCCATCAACTTGGAATTGACCATTGCCCAAAGCGGTTACAGTGGGAGTAGAGGCACCGAGGTTGCCGGTGAATTTCTGGAGGTTTGCGCCAGCTCTCTCGGTAAGCTCACGAGCAGCTTTGACTGCGGCAAAGTTAGACTAATGAAATGGACATGAGGGGAATTCCAAGGAAACCGGAAGGCATGATAATACCTTGATTCCAAAAGCAGCGTTGCTGGGAAAGACGTATCAGTAGTATGCTTTGCATCGAGGGAAGAAGCATACGTACAAGGCATCGGCAGCAGCACCACCTGATTGTTCAGCGGCAGCGGCAGCAGCTTGGTTGCATGTATCAACCGTTGCGGAAGAGGCCTGGCACTTGCTCTGAAGTTGACCGCAGATGAAGTCTATTCCAGTCATTTTAGGTCATGGGCCCTAATGAAAGTCATAATAAAAACTCACTCGTGATGACACCAATGTTCAAGGCAGAACCATGATTGAAGTCAGCTTCATTAATAGCTATAGAGGTGTTTAGGATTGCCAAGATAATTAGCAGAATAAGACAACGAACGGGCGAATGAGGGTTCTTTGCGTCCGTCAAGGCCGTTGGCAAATTGAATTTCAGGAGAGCCACAAGAACCAAGATCATTGTTGGCCTATCAAGAAATGACATTAACGCTAGTAATGTCATTGCATTAAGAGAAATACTTACTGAAACTGCTCGGACATTAGAGGCATTGGCCACGTTCTGATTATTATTGACCTGAGCCACGTTCTGGTTGCTGTTGACATTGCTGACATTCTGGCTACTGTTGTCGAGAGATGCGAAGTCCGTCTGTAAAGAAATTGCTTGAGAAACTACATCAAGCAAACACCCATATCCTTACCGCGATTTGAAGAACACCATTACTAAAAAGTTTCGTTTTATTAGATATAAATAGGTTTTCAAGAAGAGACGACTTACAAGACATCTGCTGCCACACCGCCGGTAAGTTTGCTAGCCATGGAAGTTGCGTTCTGGCAAAGAGCAACGGTGGCCGCAGGGGCATCACAGTGGGACTCCAACTGACTGCAGACAAAGTCTAAAAGAACATAAATATAATGAATTTGGAACAGATTTCCTTAGTAGAAACACACCTGCGATAACAGAGAAATCTGAATCAGGACTATGGGGAAAATCATCCTGGTCTGCCGCTAGGATGATGAAAGTCAATACTTTTGATAATAAAATTAATATAATATAAAACATACTATTGAACTCAGCGACTACCTGGTCATCGATACTTTCGATGAATTCGATCTCTGGCAGATCACAGTTTCCTGTTGGGGGCAAAGCGCGGCGTTGAACAGGTAAGGAACGTAGGGGAAGCGCAAGCGCTCCAGAGGTGATGGCAAGGACAACTGCAGTAGATAAAAGCATGATTATCTGAGGCATCCAGGCACGACAGGGAAGAACTTCTAGTCAGTGAACCTCTGAGATGGAGTTGCACCATAACTCACCAATTTATAGAGGCAGTGAGACAGGTGCTATCAACGAAAAAAAAAAAGAACGAAAGGAGCGCCGCTCGAGGAAAAAACGAAACCGAAAAGTTGGGTAAAGGGGCACAGCCTACTAAATCCAGTTCAACTGGGTCTCTTCAAAGGACAGGTAGTCTAATCGAAACTCACCAAAGGAAATTTTGAGGAAGAAATGGCATAGCTGTCATTTTATGGGTGGTAGGTTGCTATGTCTGGCCTTCGTAATTCGGTTTCGACAGAGACCAAGGGAGGATGCGCTTCGTGGGTTCAACTCGGAAGATCAACCCGAGTTCGCCGTCGGGTTTCGTTTGCTTCTTCCCACTGCTTACGGATTAGGATATCCCACGTTTCTTCTGACAAACGAAAGAGAGGCATAAGTTAATGTTCGGTGCTTATGATTCTGAGAATTCAATATTACTACTGGTGAGTTTTTCTTGCAGAAATCTCGCATGAGAAAATGACAACTTTGAGCACGGGTACACCACTTATGCAACGAAACATCCTTGACGACCTTATCTTAAAAGATTACCTTCTTATCATCCATGAAGGATTTGAATTTGGACCACAGCTTTTAGGTACAGTACTGTCTTGGTCGACCCATGCGGCTAGTATTCGGAAGCACCATCAGGAGAACGGGTGTTCAAGGCCCATATCTACTATTCTACATTTTGTTGTGCACTGACTTTGCATCTTTTTTATTCAGGAAGGTTCTATCTTGATTTTGAACTGCCTTGACTACCTCAATGCTGAGCGATGGCGACAGGTCGGTCGAGCAACGTCTCGAGCCTTCAATTCGGGTTATGATTTCCCACCAATTACCTCCAATATCGGGCGATCTCCAGCAAACGGAATAGAAAGAATAATGGCGGTTGCTCCTTTATATATTAATTTTTTTGGGAGAACTTGTGGTCAAACGCCTCCCGGGGAAAGTCTAAAGGTCTTGTTGAAGGACGCGCTATCCTTCACACGTACTGATCTGATCTAATAAAGGTCGAAGTCCTGCTTCTAGTTATTCAACATAAACCATTGCCTGAATACTACTTACCGATTTATCCTGCGGTTTCTAGGTAAATTTCGACCAGGTGACTCTCAACAAATTGGGCAAGGTAGGGCAAGGTTCGCTAAATGTTTTTCCATTTACCCTGCAACTCTGCCGCCATATGCCTCAACCAAAAGAATACTTAATGGAAACGTCTCCAAGGTAATTTCGCCGGCATAATGTTTTCTCTGCGGTCTCCGCGTCGATAAGACAGGTAGACATGGTGAGCCTCTCGCTGAATTCTCAGTCATAGCTTGACTTATTCATGACTTATTTTACTAAACAGTATATTACTATGGACACCCTGAAGAACCTTTACAGCATGACATAGAATCTGTTTTGACTCTCAGTGATATCTCTCTTCTCTTCGACGTCGACTTGCTGACTCTTTCCTAATTTTCAGGATATAAGGCCCTATATCATTGGTAACAAACAAATGCCAGTGAATGCAAACATTTACCAGTATTTTCACTGACAGACTCTCTCCGAAAAGACCGAAACCATGGCCGACTCGATCAGCCAGGGAAAAAATCGGTTCAAAACCGTTCGATTGAATAAACTAGGGAGTTAGCTTGTTTATAAGGATTAAATAAATTAATCAAACGAGAAACAGGTAGACACATTGGCCCTGATACTATATGTACTTAAGCGTGTACAGTGTGTGACATTTTAAGATCTTACCAAGGTCGCCAGGCTAGCGGGTTGTATGAACCCAGGACTAGAGTTACATAATTTAAACAAGAGAAATATTCTCGTAAATATAAGCGCATTTATTCGTACATACTCAGCAATAAGCATCCAAATAAAAGTAACAAGATAATATATCCTCGTGACCGTACCAATGCAATGTTTTAATTAGTCCTCTAGAAGTCCCAGCTCCCAATCTCTCTTCTGCTTTCTCAACCTGTTCCTTTCACTCTCATCAAGCTCGCACCAACCGAGGATCGTATCCTGCAATTCCTCCTCCCATCTCTCCTCGCGTTCTATCTCTTTCTTCGTCTTCTTCGGGATTACTCGGGGAGGAGGAGGTGGTGGCGTCTTCCTGTTAGGATGTAAAGGCGCAATTCGAGACAGCAGTGATCGAGACACTGCTGGTGATGCGCGAGGCTTGGGTGATGACCCGTTCATTGATTGTAAGATTGCGGACAGCGGACGATTCTTTGGAGGATGAGGAAGGGACCCTGCCGAAGATAGCCGGGGTTTTGGAGTGTCAGTGGATTTCGCAGGCATTGCTATCGCTTGCGGAGCTGGACGCTGTTTGGCAGCAAGGCTTTCTTTCAACTGTATTAATAGGATTTAGCTCGAAGGTACTTAGAGTAGATGCCTGAGCTTACTTCAGCAGCTTCCTCAGCAATAGGTTCCTCATCGGCATCTTCATCTTCAACAACAGCTCTTCGCGCTCTCTTCTTGGTAGGAACACTGAGTGCTTCATTTTCTGCATCTACAACAATGTCATTGTGGCGGCTGACGAGAGTCCTGTCGGCCAAAGCTGGTTCGGAAGACCAAGTTTTTGAAGTTTGAAGGGCTTTCGTGGCTTCTGCATTGGAATCATCTGTTTCTTGAGCACGTTTGCCCTTCTTGGAAGGAGGATGCCCTTCTGTCAGATGTCTTAGTGCTCGCCATAGGATGAGGACAGGCCGTCATACCTGAAGATTTGCTAGCAATATTGTTCTCTTTATCCTCCACCTCCTCCGCAGTTGCTTTGCGCTTCTTCTTTTGCGACTTTGCTACAACTGAATCGATGACCGTAGGAACAGCTTTGTCTTTCACCACATTTTTGGCGACGGGTTCCTCATCCTCACTAAGGTTTGATAAAGGGGACATCCGTCCAAGGTCTATCACAGGAACCCGGCTGCGATTGGGTTGAATTGGCTTAGCCGGTGGATATGATCTTATCGGAACAGTTGTATCCTGGACGGTACGACCATGTCCATTGTTCAGGTTTAGCTCGTCATCACTGTCCATTATAAATTCTCTGCTCTTAAATTGGTCCTTATCTGTTGCATCCTTCTCCTTGAGCCGAGCACTAGACTTGTCTGCGACCCCTTCCTTATCCTTCTTTTTCTTCTTTTTCGACTTTCCGTTGGTTCCAGTGTCGCCGATGACTGCGACCTTCGTGGATTTCTTCAGCTTGGGCATCTCGTCGAAGGAATCATAGTCGTCGTCTTCCGCGGGAGAGGCCTTCTTTGGTCGTTCCACCGGTACATCACCTTCGTCCTCCACAATCTTCTTGGCCCTCTTCTTTTTAGGCTTTGAAGGAACTACATCGAAAACGTTTTCAGCAGTTGAAGAGCCCCCAGCTACCATCGAACCAACTGCCTTCGATCCGAACTCGGAGTCCCGTTTGCGCTTTGCCGGTGACAATGCGTTGCTTGTTCTCTGCCTGTATTTAGAAGCTTTCGGATCGAAGGTATCGTCTTCTTCTGAGCTTATCACGATAGCTTCACTATTTGCTACTTCATGAGAGTTAGAGGAGCTAGACATAGTAGCACGTCTAGCCTTGATGCGCTCAGCGATATCAGCAGTATAAGTGCCTTGAGGAGAAGGCGGATGTATTGAAGATGATTGAGTAACGGCATTAGCATCTCCATTACTCTTACGAGCGACTATTGGTCGCGGTTTAGGACGAGGTTTGGGGGCATTGGGGGGGTTAGGCAGCGACGGAGCTGACGTGCCTAACGCCTTGATATCCTTCGAAGAATATTCGGATATAGTAGAAATGTCGCCTTTATGTGCAATAGTGGACGTAAATTGTGAGATAATGGATATCTGGGTGACTGTAGACTTCGGTTCTGGTGGAGGCATAGTGCGTGGAAGGACAAATGAGGAAGAAGTAGGTATAGTAGCATTCGCTGTACGAGACCGGTTCATATATGAATACAATCACGTTCATAAATGGATGACTTACTCAAGGGTTGCTCCTCGAGGACAGGCGTAGGTTCGCGAACGAGTTCCAATTCAAAGCCACCAAAACCTCCTTCATCCTGGCTATCGGGAATAACTTCATCAAAGTGGTCCACCATGTAAGGATATAGATGAGCGAGGAGCTTCCAAGACAGAAAGAGAGCGGCTTGCGGACGCGCACGACGTGGAGCGCGGTGAAGAGACAAGACGCGTTGCGGCAGTGTACGGTCACGTGCGGCACGTGATGTGCCGCTCTTTAATCTTCTGGATTCCTGAAGCCATGTTCAAGGTATGAAAAATACAGATTTTCTCGCCAATCCCTACTTAAAATGCTTCACTGCACAGAGAATAGCCAAACGTCAGAGAAGGCAAGAGGAGGAAGAGGAGCTCGGCTTAGATTACGAGGCAAAACAGGTACTCGGCCTACAGGACACAGATTCAGACGAGTCGGACTTTAGCTCAGAAGAGGAATCTTCATCAGGGAACGAGAGCGATGACGATTCAATGCCTGAAGATACAATGGACATCGATGGCCTTAATATGCAACTGCGTAAACGGGACCGCGGTGGACAATCTTCGTCTCATGGAGAGGACAGCGAGAAGGAGGAGGCCAACGGCGACGAGGACGAGGACGAGGACGAGGACGATGGCGGGTCTGAAAATGGAGATAACGGGGTAGATGCTCCTATGAGCGCTATGGATGCTTTGAGCGATCCAATGTATGACGTGCCAGGTGCCTCAAAAACCCAAGATATTCGCGCATGCGTAATCTGCCCAGGAAAGCTCTTCAAAAACGCTAATATGGTGAAAGATCATCTCGAATCTAAAGTAAGCTCATTGTTTCGTGTCTCGATTTTTGAATGTATTCTCATTGATATTTCAGAGTCACATTCGTCGCATGAAACGATATAAAGAAGAAGTGGAAAGATTAAAAGAAAGTCCTGAAGGGTTATATACAGACAGTCCACGAGATATACTTCTCTTGACGGAATCCAATGTACCGGAGGCCGCGGTATGTTTCACTGGTCGTATTATCGCTTTACCTGAATATTGACCGGTAAATTGCAGGGTGCGCTGTCGAAACGGACACGGAAGAAGGGTGAATGGAAGGATAAGTTGAGATCGTTGGCGCAGCAAAGGAGGCAAGCTCGTAAGGATGCGACCGCTGAGGTCTTGGAAACACAAGAAAACACGGAGACGGTACCGAAGAACAAGAAGAAAGGCAAAAGCTCAAAGACCTCAAACGACAAAGCAACTACATTGCCGAACGATCTAGGTTCAACTTCGAAGCAGCCAAAGAACCGGAAGATTGAACGTCCGGTAAAGCGCCAGAAGACCCAGAAGGAGCCCATAGATATGACCGTCAACGCCAAGTTCGTACCTCATACTAGTGAGAATACGAGAGTAACCGATGGGAAAACAAAGAAGAAGAGGAAGAAGGAGAAAAAAAAGAAGGAAGAAAAGAACACTGAACCTCCTCCTCTCAATCGAAATACCTCTTCGTTCTATTTTGCGGACGACGAGAAACCGGCTGAATCAAATGAAGCTTCGTCACAGACACCTAAAAAAGAGAAGGAACTTCCTGAGTCTGATCCCTTAAACAGCCGGAAGAATTCGGACTCCAAATCCAAATCCAAGAAGTCTAAAAAGTCTCTTCAAGTCAACTCTGGATCGTTAAAAATAAAATCTTCAAAGGTTAAACCAAGCGATGATTAATTCGTTCAAGAATTCTTTATTATGCTAGTATTGTTTCTTCGAGGACTTGCGTATTTGTCGATACCTCATCGTTTTTCGTCATGGAATCTCTTTGCATGTACGTATTTGCTTAGCCTTAAATGTTCTTACTCCAAATCTGACCAACAATATATTTCCAGCACCTACTTATGCTGTCATACATTTATTTCGTACAAAATATATCATGGAATTCGAAATGGAATTCAGAATCCGATTTGACTTAGACATGGGAAGCAACAAAGCTTGCAGCGGCTCCGGCATCCTGAAGATTTTTAATCAGTTTCAGTTTCGTTATCATTATTTTGAAGAAACATACAGCTCCATAGCTCAAGTGCGGAGCACCGATGATCTGACCTCCAGTGCAAATATCGTCGCCTGTGGCGCAGAAAGTCAAAGATCGCCCGTTCAAAACTCCTGGGAGAGCCTGGCCATCGTCTGGGTCACCGAACATGACAACCGCGTTAACGCGGCTTTGGACAGAAGAAGAAAGCTGAGGAGCGGCTTTGTGGACTACCTGAGCACCTTGGCTGAGAAGAAATGGTTTCGTAAGAGATGCATTTCATTACTTGGTGCCAATGTCTCAAAAGCTCACCTATACCCAGACATAACGATTTTGGTTTGCGGGCAAGCACTCGCTTGGTTTTCGATATCCGTCGCCATAGTCTTCGCACCTGCTGGATCCCCGCCTTCCTCAAAGCCGGCGAGACTGGCGGCATAATCGACGCCAATAAAATTGAGCGACTTTCCTGACAATGCGCTTTGAAGCGCTGCTTCGAATGGCGGACCGACGATGGTTCCAATTGGTGCTGTCTCGAAGGTGCCGCGAGCGAAGATGACTGTCACATCGGCGCAACTTTGACGTGCTACCGGATTGGCAACAGCGACGAGTGCGAATGCAAAAAGACTGGCATATCGGAACATAGCAGGTTCTTGTCCAAAGGTATTGGAATGAGTTTGATCTACTGAATTGACTCCCTCTTTTATAGACGAGGGCCACCCTCCAATTTAGAATCGGAAACAATAGTCGGAGTCTTTCAACGTAAAAAAAAACTCGTCGAGGGAATCGACTTCCGTGTGTACTATTACCGGCGGTAATAGATTAATGGATTGGACTTGTTGCAGGATACCCAGGAGCAAGTATCAACGATCATTGAATTCCATTGCTAGGACATCATTTGGCTCTCGTCAGTTTGACTCCTGGCTGGTTTTTCTTACTAGGCTATTGGACTAAACATCGTTTATTTCCCTCAAGAAAAGTGCTCTTTAGAGCCACCATAATATCTTTTAGGAGCAACATTTTGTCACGGGTTTTATTAGTTAGGCTCGTTTCTCGGTATACTTTTGAACCTTTAAGCTTCGCCGTGATTGGAACAGATGTTTAGGTCTTCTGACACGAACTTCTGTGCGTGGCTTTGGCTCCTCGCTTCTCTACTCAAGCTCAGGAGAAAGCTGTTGGATATGATACAGATCGTAAGTTTCTCAGGCAGTTGGGTAAGCGGCCACGCTATTGGTGGATCGAACAATTGCTACCGTCCTGCAGAACATAATTGTCATCGTGTCCTCGAATCATGGCTCAGGTACGTTCAGAGACAACACTATACATATGGCACGGAACCTTTGGGATGCCGAAGATGAGGAAATATCGGCCTTCAGGTTGACTCCGAGACTGTGAATCTGCTCATCGCTATAGGACTCTGGGATTTCTGGACTTGCTATCCATCACCATGACGCCACAGGAGTCACGATGCTCAACTCTGTCAGTGACTTTAACTCCAACTTACATAATATTCAGCTTAACAGTTAATTATAGAGTCTCCTGAATTCTGCGAGGTTTTATATCTCCCGGATTTTGTGGGGTTTCCCAAATCAATGTGCTCTGTGGCACTCATTTCTTGACGAAGACAAAATCATCATAGAAGTCCATTGAATATTGATCCATAGAACACATGATCATAAATAGGATCCGGTTCCTCCTACAAACCAATCCAGCGTGGCCACCTCGATGTCTATTGAACCCGGATATCCCTACGCCGCAAGTCAAGGATCATTTCTAAGCTTAAAATACTTCGACCTTCTCCCTTGTCGGTAGTTATTTCTGCCTGTCGCCCATGGTCATGAAGAGGCTCGATATTGGCCTTGTAATCTTTTTTCTTCACAACGGATCTTATTCAACGTTTGGGTATAAGTACCTGTTCTAGGACATGTTCAAAGTCGATGGATGGAACGAATCTCCGAAGATCGATACCCACGTACCAAATTTGAAGGAACCAACGAGTTGGAAAACGAGATAGGAACCTCACTCCTTACTATGCCATATTAAACTGGCCATCTTTCCCTTAAGATGAATTATTCAGCAAGAAGTGATATACGGCAATGGATTCGGTAGAATGCGGTATAGCCACTTATCGTCGTGGAACTTCCGCATGGGTTAAATGTGCGTGTATTATTCACTTTAAATATTTGTATTATTCCAAGTTGACAAAATAGTCTCCAGCTCCTATTTCTTCTCCTATTTCTTCTCCCTTACATTCTTTAACACAGAATACACTATAGAATTCAACAATGAACAAGACTTCAAATCTAATTTAAGCATGTGAAGCGACGAAGCTTGCTGCTTGTCCGGCATCCTGAAGATTTTCAATTAGTTCCATGTTCGTCATCGCGTTATTTTCGAAGAAACCTACCCCTCCATAGCTTAAATGTGCTGCAGTGATAATCTGTCCTCCTGCACAAATATCATCGCCTGTGGCACAGAAATTCAAAGATAGTCCGTTCAAAACTCCTGGGAGAGTCTGGCCATCGTCTGGGTCGCCGAACATGACAACCGCATCAACACGGCCGAGGACAGATGAGGACAGCTGAGGAGCGGCTTTGTGCACTACCTGAGCACCTTAACTGCAAAGGAATCTTTAGTTAAGGATATATGAATTTATCGTGTGGTTAAGTCAAAGCTCACCTATATCCAGACATGACGATTTTGGTATTTGAACAGGCATTCGCTTGATTTGTGATATCTGTAGCCATGGTCTTCGCACCTGCTGGATCGCCACCCCCTTCAAAGCCGGCAAGATCTGCAGTATAATTGACCCCAATGAAATTGAGTGACTTTCCTGAGAGTGCTGATCGAAGGGCTGCTTCGAATGGCGGTCCAACGACAGTTCAATGGGTGCAGTTTCGAAAGTGCCACGAGCGAAGATCACTGTCACGTCAGCACAACTTTGACGTGCTATTGAGTAGCGAGAGCAGTGAACGCGAATACGAGAAGGCTGATGTATCTGAACATAGCTGAGTCTCCCAAGAAGATTGGAATGTGGTTGAGGCACACTTACACTTGACCTTCTCCTTTGTAGACAATGCTAGACGACGGCTACCCCCTAATAATCCAGTGTTGGATTACTCCTCCAGTAACGATTTTAACCGGATATTTCGAGTTACCCGAAGTTACAGCATAGTAGATTGGATCCGTTTTAGGGCGATGCCCCGAGGAGCAACTATCTCCGTTCTCCATTGAATCATATTGCCATCGCACAACAATCAACTTTCATCACTTTGGCTCCTAGTAGGCTTACTACCCGATTGACTCAAAAGTCAATGCTCATTAAATATTTCTGAGCAAAAACTGAAGATGAGCTCTTCGGAGATGACCCATCTATATTCAGGAGAAGAAAGCAAGTTGCCATGTTTACACAGTGAAATGGATTTACCAGCATACTTTTGAATCCTCGATTCTCATTGGAACGGATGCTATAGTCTTGAGCTTCGCCACATCATTTCTGTTGCTTGCTTTGCTATCCAGGCTAAAAGGAAAGTGTTTGAATATAATTACATTGTTAGTTTCTCAGACAACATAGTATTTGATGTTATTGGCTGATCGGGAGCAATACTTCGGATACTGTCTATTTGCCCTGGAAGGATTTGAATCTAATTCGAATGTCATATGCATCTATATGCAAGAGCATCGTCTTCCAACTCTCGTGATGCAAGCAGGACGAGAATACAGCTTCCGAAGGGTTCGCTCATGATATATAGGAACGTATTAGTGTATTTAACTGTATTGAACTACTAGGTTGCTATAAGTAACGAGGTCAAATCACTAACTATTTGACTTCTTAAATCTTGATATAATTTAATCGCGTATGTATGTAGCAATATTCTAAGCGAGAACTCTACTTTATTCCGCATTCACATAGGAGAGGAGATATTTACACCACTTTTAATGCCAGTTAACTATTACTAGCAACGAGATATGTTCTCGACACTTACGTTAACGCTTTGCCTGTCCGAGCGAGCTGCTCCGTTAGCGAGACAGCTAAATTGAAACTTCCAATGGCTAGTGGTTTCTATTAAATTATAAGAGCTGAAAGGATTTCTGCTCCGGTAGATATTATGCAGTAATACTCCGAATTATGTCATAGGAAGTGCGCATACAGCAGGTGCAAGATTGGATTATGACCACGCGTAAAGCTCCCGACAAGTATCAAATTCCTCCAGCAAACCAATCCAGCATGTCCACATCACATCCATTGCCTATTGAACCCGAACCCTAAATTTCCGAAATTTATGCAATAATCCTGTAGATTTTTCTTCAGCCCTTTCAGCTTTTTCGGATGCTTGCTTAGAATATCATGGCAAAAATGCCTGTAAATTTATAATGCTCAGGTCGAAAAGGATCTCAGTTGATCTCACTATTTTGTACAGACTCACAAAGGAATCATCTTCAATACCTCAGCGTGGTGAACCTAGTAGTAGATTTTTCTAAGGCATGATCTACGGGCTGGAAGGCTGCTGTCTGATACAGCCTCACTGAGTCGATCCAAGGTATTGACAGGACCACAGTGTATTCCTCGAGAACGATGCGAGAGTTACATGATGATGACGGTAGGGTTAAACGATATATGAAAAATACTATCGGCGTCTACGATTTTGTCATCTAAGCGAAACCTAATATAAGTGTAAGTAATCCGGCAGGATTACACCATCAGGAAAGTTGGCAAGGCGCTTGTTTTTTTCCGTAGCAGCGTCCCATAGCGCACCATGTTACAAGGCCTGGCGCTTCGAAAGTAGACGTTTTGATGTGATATTCCTGGAATAGTATCCTAAAAGACCTTCCAACATACCCCATACACCTACCTATGAGAGAAACACGATGAATAATGCACATGCTAGAGTTGCTAGAGTCTTCTAGCATAGATGTACCTAAATTACAGAGCTACAGATGCTATATAGGCTATATAGCTCTCTGTAGCTTTGCCCAACTTTGCTGATGACGGGCTCTCCCAATATTAATATTGAATATCTGGACGAGTGGGGGAATCACGAAACTGAACCGTGAACGAGACAGAAGTATTGGACCTGATCCTTAAGGCAAGTAACAGATAAACCCAACCGCCTGAGAGACGAGTATAGAGCAAAGTCCCAAAATAATTTAGAAAATCGTCATTTCATACACCCTGGCGGTAGAGTCGGTTCTACTGGATCTTTCCACCTTTCAAAGTTCTCGTCAGAATACAAAATTGACAAGTCTGCAGTACGTAGACTGATAGGTACTTATAAGTCTTCCATAGTAAGGTCGTTCCAATATTGATATCGTTCTGTACATTTACTATGGAAATTGGGATCTGTAGAGACATATACTCCAAACCACCTTGCAAGCCCAAGAATTGCGGGGGGCAGACAAAATCTCAGCAAAGAATATCAAGTACAAAGTAACTTATCTGGTCTCTATACAATAAATTACGACATCTCTATGCTGCCTGGCCGGGGATAAATCCAAAGCTACCTGCAACATTTAAAGATGTGCTTACACTGTTCAACATTGAATTCCGTTTCTTACAACTAAAAAGACAGCCCTAAGTAAAAAAACGACCTTGCGGTCTACATCAGGATACAGCGAGGATCGGTAAACCTTCTAATTAAGTGGATCGAGCAGCAGAAATGAGTAGATAGCACAAGTAGCATGGCTTGAACTGGATCGTGGGCGAACGAAGGAGCTGAGAGCTTATCCCGGAGAAAAATAAATTGAATATGTATAAAATTTACTATCTATTTCTTATTTTAAGAGCTAGGAGGCCTGCGATCTCCTGCAATTCAGACTTAAGAATTGTTTGCGTGCTCTTCAGTGCTAAGTCATAATTAGCCGACTATGCAGAGCCGCCTTTTCGGTGCCGACCGTCAGACGTTGGCGGTGCTTCTTTGACTTTCCTTCCTTCCTTCAGCTTGGTCTTTCCAGAATACTTATGGGTTGCTCCACCCAAAGTGCTTTGTGATATCACTTGTGAAGATTCATCGCACTGGATCTGAGCCATCTTCAGTGACATCTCTCTCAGCCTTCCTTCCATTCACAAGAGATCTCGAATTGGCAGGACTCATGAAGCAAAGGATTTACGACAAAAAGCGATGCATATCTTCGAATCTTTCTGGATATGCAGTCGAGAATTTAGGCACTCTTCCAGCCAACCAGTAAGCCAGCTATATAATTGCAAGAAACGTGCCTTCTCTCTCTCATTCGTTCGGACAGGTCACCGTCAACCTGCTTCCTCGAGGCGTCAATATTTACAGCTCATTCCCATTTGGTTTCTTACCTTTCTTTTTTGGAGGTCTGTTCGCTACAACGTTGACTTCCTCCCCAGAATGGCTTCACATTCTCTAACTCGAATGTGTCCCAGTCTCGCGCGTGTAAGCCACTAATGAAAACTGCCATTAGCTCTCAGCATCTCACAACTGTGCCAACCTCCAAGCTTATTCGTCTTGCTTTTCCATATTGGCATAAAAGGTCGCCGAGATGCAACTCGAACTCCCTGTGACTCAAATAGCCTCCAATTCTGCTACGCCCCCTATTTCTCTTACTCCAGTCAGTACAGGCCTAGTGGAAGAACCTTCGTCCAAAGATGTGGAAGCCAGTCCTCCGGCGACCCCAGTACTAGAAGACCCTCATCATGTTGGAAAATCTAGGAAACTCGTGATCCTTGCATTTCTCTGTTCTGCTCAGTTCCTCGATATTTTCAACGCCACCAGCATCATTATAACTTTGCCCCGGGTACGACAACCTTCTATGATGAAACAACAAAAAGACATGGTCTTTATATTAGATTTCCGACGATCTGTACTTCACCGCTAGTGCCTTTCGATGGGTAATAACAGCCTACACTCTCACATTTACTGCTTCCTTGCTTTTCGCAGGCCGTCTCTCCAATATCTACCACCCAAAAGCTGTTTTTTGTGTCGAGTATCTGATGGTCGGTATTATGAATATATTATGTGGTATCAGCATTCAACCTAATTATGCTCCTGGTCTTCCTATCCATCCAAGGCATTGGAGCGGAGTTGACATTCCCTTCAGCTTTGGCCATGATTGCATAGTATTTTCCGCTTGAGACGGAGAAGAATCGAGCTTTCGCTATCTTTGGAGCGCTCGGTGCTGTTGGTAACGTCTTTGGATTTATTCTTGTGAGTTATCATGTCATTAGTAGGTAGAATGATCATACTGATTAACAACTTCGTGCAGGGAGGTGTACTTGCAGCAAAAGCGAATTGGCGTTGGAGTAAGTTGTCTACATAACCTTTAGATTAATGACTAATTCTCATCTTTGTGCAGTCTTTTCTTTGTTGCTATTATCGTTACACCTTTCTCAGTCTTATCATTTTTTACTCTATCGAAGGTTACTAGTACTACCGGAGTTCCAAGGCAACATTGTAAACTGGACTAGCAAGGAGTTAGCTGCTCTCGGCGGAGGACTTATCTTCTTCGTACACACCATTTCTGACGGAAATGAGGTAGGTAAGAAATTTGTTTAATAAAGATTTATATGAAGGATCTGGTGTAGAAGTATGATAGGATGGAAGAAGCCGCAAATAATCATCGTATTACTCCTCTCGGTGATGTTCTTTATTGCATTCTTCTTTATTGAACCCACGGTCAAAGACCCTGCTGTTGCTCCAAAAATATGGCGGACACATAATTTCCTCCCTTTATTTCTGCATTGCTGGAGGTAGTTTTTCCTTTGCTTATTTAATAAGTTTTATCTAGATCACCATTAAAGTCTCTATTGGTTCCTCGACGGTGTGGAGATCCAACTCATTGAGATCTTCCAAGACCTGCGGGGTTGGTCTGCTCTTACTGTAGCTTTACACTGCATCCCAATCGGTATAGCTGGAGGGTATTTCCACACACCTAGCTAGTGGACTCGTCAGCTATCTTTCAAATAAAGTTCTTCTCAGTGGGGGACAAGTAAGTACTGTTTCTCGTCCAATAATGCGCATTGCCTAACGTCCTTAAAATAGATGATGGTTGTGTCTGTCGTTTTGTATGCTCTCGCCGACACACCTGACAAGTAATGGACCTATGTCCTCCCTGTCATGCTTATTGGCATGGTGGGGATTTCGTGGGGATATATCAGTGCCAATATTTTCATTATGGCTAGAGCTGGCATAGGTGAAGAAGCAAATGGAATATCAATAAATTGACAGATTCCGCAAACTAGGCCGTTTTAATGTAGGGTGCTATCGGAGCCATGATGAATGCGGCATTCCAGCTTGGAGCAATGGTTGGTCTGGCGAGTAGGTTACACTATTACTAAAAATTAGTCAAGTTATAAGGTAACTTATAATCGCTTTTGATAGTCGTCACGGCCGTAACTTTAGGAGTCAATGCAGACCAACCCGCTGATCACATTTCACTACACCTAGGGTATCAGGCTGGGTTCTGGTCGATATTGGGTATGCAAGGCATAACATTGATCTTAGCTCTTATTTTCGTCCAATAAAGAACCCGTCGTACTAGCGCTTGGGATCTTTACCAGGTCTCAATTGTTGTACTTGTAAAGGCCGTAGTTCGTGCGTCGATTGATGCAGTCTTCTTACTTATTTTATGGTTTCCATAGGTTTGAAGATAAACTATAAATTACCTATAATTCTTCCGATAGTACCGGTAGCAATTGACTAGGTCCGAGCAGACGATTGCGATAAATCCGTGTTCAACAAATTAAGAAACTGAATGCAGAAGATTGAATGAATAAATCCACTCTGTCGGATGTTACATGCATATTCATGCGGGGTAAATATATATATAACTTAATGCTATAATAAGTATAACGGGGTAAAAAAGAATAGATCCTGCCAATATTTAGCTAGGCTTTTCCGCGGAACCAGATGGGTTATCAGTAGTAACACGACTTTCGAAAGTGACCTGAGCGCAGAGGCGAGAAATCTCTGAGAAAGCATCTTTGAGCTTGTCTAGGTCAGATTCGAGGGCTTCCGCCCGTATCTTTACCTAAACGAAAATTAGAATCTGGCGCATAAGCTGAGATTCAAGCAAATTACATACTGCACTGATAGTATCGCTAGCCGCTATTAATTCATGATGATGATTATAAACTAAAGACTGTCTTTCACTGTCAAGTTCGCGAATTTCTGTATCGTTTATTAATAAACCTAAAAATCGAATATAGAGGGGTTCCACCTGTGAGAAGGTCATTCTCTCGTTTCAACAGAACAGGAAGAGACGAGGTAGTAATTAATTGTTCATAGTAAGTCTTAGCATTGAATGCGGGTGAATCTAAGAAATATTCAGACCAATAAATTCACTCGAAATTTTATTACGCACCAATATCCATGGGGTCAGCTGCGTTGCCTGTTGGGGTTGGAGGTCCCAGAGACAGTCCGTAATGCTTTCGCAATAAATCCCGCGCCTTAGAAAACCTCTTTCTTTCAGAAGATTCAGGACTAGAAGAAGACATAGGAAGAACCCTGGGTGGTGTTCCAGGAGTATTTGGTGTACGGGGCCGCCTTGGGGAACCCGACTGCATTGCACCTGTCAGCGTTGACGCAGAGGCATTGGAAGGTGTGGGAGATGCTGCTCGCAAGGGCGATTGCACTGTCGGAGCCATTGGAAATTGCCTAGATACTGTCGGTGTGGCTGGAGTCTCAGAGTCTGCCGCCATGCCTTTGCGTGACATTGTGTCATTGAGGTGTTACAGCCTAGCCACACTGCACGTGACGTTTTAGGTGCTTTTTTCTTCAAACTTGCAGATTCGCAGGGAGCACAACTGTCGACCTTCATCCTCCTTTCGGATGCTCTGTAAAAGGGCGTATTCCATTCGCCTAACCAATTCGCCAAGATGTGTTCGTTTATTCACCAGGAAGGCAGGCGACAGATCTGCAGAACAGTCCGGAACAACTTACACGAAGCGGCCAAATCCAACTAGCACTGCGACCGGCTCTTTCCAACAATCGAATCATAGTCAGAGCGTTCCTGAAGGAAATACTGTACCAGGACAACTTGAGACTATCGCGAAATATGGCCAGTCTAAGTCACCACCGGAAATCGAGCAGATACGGGACGCAAAACGAAAGAAGGACGAAATGTCCTTTGCTCTCGATCCGTTAACAAAATTCACGAAAAGGCTCATCGACGTTTCGGCCGATCGCGATAGCGATGTGTTACATGGAGATGCCAGAGATATGCTGGCTAAGATTCCTCAAAAGCCTAGTAACGCCCGTATTGTCCCATCTCTCGAGAAGGCCCAGTTCATGGAACAAGAACCTCAAGAAATGGCCGCTGTTGATGATGATTCAATTTTGTTTATGGAGGCCGCAAGCACGCAGTTTCATCCAGGAACGTTCGCTGAGTTACGAAGGTAAGTAGTATTCTTATATCGTTCAACAATACTCCTCTAAATATTGTGCAGGAACAATATTGTGACCTTCGGTATCATTCTCAAGGTTGAGACGCTTATGTCACGACTTCATGCCATAACCTTGACAAATTCCGGGGAAATATGGCCACACTTGCTCACTGACATCACCTATCTTATCCCTCAATTCATTACTCAAGATTTAATTAAACGGGCTGGTAGTGATTATCTGGCAGAAGATCATCACCAGACACTGGCCCGACTGGAAATAGTCGAGAAAGTGAGGGTATTCGCGCGGCAACACGAGCAACAGTATAACAAGACCGGTAAATCGTTCAGAGATTTCTACGAACGCGTTCGTCATCCAGATCCAAATTCTTGGACGGATCTCACAACTGAAGACGCAACCCGACTAATTGATGAACGTCGACCTCCCCCAGTTCTCACCATCTTCGCCATCCATAGTCATCTTATGTCGGATCCGTTGCACTTCGTCGCCGATCAAGCGGATTATAAAACTTCTCAGAGTTTCGCAATTCGTCCTAAAGCTCATGTTGATACCATTCTCATGGTGGATGAATGGACTCGGCTACATGCAACACCTTTCACAGAGTTCGTAACCAAGGCAAAAAGCGTCAGAGCGGAAATCGGAAGAGTCCAGCAGCAACACAACGGCGATCCTTTGCCCACCAAGAGAGAGGCGAAACTACCACAATGGTCAGAAACGGACTTGGTCTTCATCAACTTCTTGAAGAACTCTCTGCGAACCCAGAGATCCTATCAGCGTGATCCTTATGAGAGATCGCTACCAAGTTTGGTCAAACAAATTGGATTACTACCAGGTGAATCCGTTAACGCTACCGTTGTATCCCGGATTCTTCGTGACATTGGCATGTTAACTCCATGGGACGACATTATTACGCGTGACCCAAATCTCAGGGTTGATCAGCTTCCCCCAGAGATTTCCCCGGAACACCAAGTAATCAAAGAATTGACTGATTTTAATCGAAATCATCCCAGCCAGGCAGTATCACAGACTCTCATGAAGAAGCTACTGGACCTCCACTTGCCAGGCAAGACGCAATTCCATACAATGGACGCTTGGGCTGATGTTCGCCACGACTTCAAAAACCTTGCTGTACACGTAATCGACGATGAAACTGCTCAAGAGCTCGATGATGGTATATCCATTGAACCGGTGACTGGAGAACCGGGGCGATACTGGGTTCACGTTCATGTCGCTGACCCTACAACTATTCTCCCCCACGGACACGTCTTGGATGTTCGCGCACAGAAACTCGGAGTATCCATATATTCTGAACATAGGACGTGGCCTATGTTGCCGCATGGTCTTACGGAGTTGTTTAGTTTGGGTGCCCGAGGCGAGAGCGAACCTCAGGAGGTGTTAACATTGAGTATCAAACTATCAGAAGACGGGGAGTTGCTCGATCAGCATATTAGACCTAGCGTGATACGAAACATCAAAGTGGTATCCTATGACCAAGTCGATCACGCTCTTGATATCCCCCTGTCATCTGGTAGGTCATTCCCATTCGGCTCTCCAGATCCCAAAGCGTATCCAGCGATTCCGGAAGGTTCATTGAAGGAGCTAAAGAAGCTCAGGGAGTTGACAATTGCCATTCGTCAACGAATATTGCGGCAGAGGGACAATTTCTACTTCAGTTTCCCCAGCTCACATATTTCTTTCACTTCGTCTATTCCTCAAGAATGGCTTCCAACGAAATCGGCGGTATGGACTGGATACCCTTCAATGTTATACTCGGTGCAAGAAGCAGGATCTATCATTGGAGCTCGTGAAATGGTTGCTAACTTCATGATCATGGCAGGCCGTGCCGCATCGAGATACTGCGTCGAGAGAGGCTTGCCAGCTATACGACGCTCGAACAAGGGACCTGTATGTGACGAGTCGATATTTGCGGAACTCATGGGCATGAGGGATGAACACGGGATGATTGAAGCCACAGAATGTCTAAAACGAAACGTATATCTACTTGGAAGCGAACCTACTCTGGAACCGAAGCAACATTGGCAACTAGGTGTTCCCGATGGGGAAGGTTACATAAGGATCACATCGCCTCTCAGACGTTATTCGGATATGCTAATGCATTGGCAGATTAAACATGATCTACTCCCAGCCAGCAAGAAAACAAATATTGAGCCAATGTTTCCCAGCGAGCTGCTCATGCCTCTAGCATGGCGACTGCATGCGCGTGAGGCTCTCAGCCGCAAAACCGAACAGATCTACAATCGTTACTGGTCTGCAGAATATTTTGATCGATATATCAAGAAGGAGCAAGAGAAACATGGCAAAGACTATAACCCATTCCCTGGCCTTACAGCTACGACTGTCAGGGAGCCAACTTTGGATACGATGAATATGGAGGTTCAGGTCATTTCTATCATCGAGAAGTTGGGGATAAGAGGACATATTAAAAATATTCCTAAAAACGCTGAGATGCCTATTGGGACGAAGCTTCCTGTAAAAATCACAAAGATCTCGGGTGGGTTGACGCCATCTATAGATTTGTCTCTAGCATAACTTTGTATTATTTTACCACCACTCTTTAGACATCTAATACTGTATAAAAATCGATTTTTATTCCATTTTCTTACTGTAAAACGCACAAACCATGAGGCCTAGGGTTAATCCAGTCCGAGCGTGACATAGCGCGTCACGCCTCGAGGAACGTTGCTCTGTACCGACATCCCGTTCAGCTCTTGAACGACCAACAAGTTAAGATATCTTACTAAATATTTCCTCAATTCTGCTGAATATATCTTTACTGTGTAGTGGATGACGTCTCTACTGGATCGGATTCGGACTACTCGAAGTGAGTCCACCTTCCTATGTACTTATCGTGCCTTACTGACCTACCCTTATAGCACTGTAATTATCCTTTATATCTCGCCTTTCCCCGCATTCTGATGCTTTAACCTAGTGGATCTCATGGTTTCTTGCATCTAAAGGGAACGAGTACTTCTGTGAAGTAGAAGAAGACTACATCCTGGATCGGTTCAACCTTACAGGCCTTAATGCCGAAGTTCAGAACTACTCACAAGCGTTAGATCTTATTACGGATAATCTTGGTGAGTATCTGGTACACTTTGATATTTTTTAGTTGTCTGCTAACCTTGAAATAGATGAGGAGATCCAAGACGAGTACCGCAATTCGTTGGAGGTCCAGGCGAGGTTCTTGTATGGCTTGATTCACGCTAGGTGGATCATTACATCCCGTGGTTTGGCAAAGATGGTGCGTCTCAAATAATTTTCATGACGACCCATGAATCACTAATAAAGATTTACTCTAGCTGGAAAAGTACAAACGCGCTGATTTCGGTCGCTGTCCCCGTGTTCTCTGCCAATCTCAACCGCTCCTTCCGGTCGGTCTGACAGACATACCGTACGAAAAGTCTGTAAAGCTCTACTGTGGTCGCTGTGAAGATATATATTCTCCGAAGTCTTCTCGGCATGGCTCCATAGACGGCGCATACTTCGGCACTTCTTTCCCCCACATGCTCTTCCTCGTCTATCCACATATGATTCCACCCAAGTCAGGCGTTCCTGAAATGAGCCCGCCACTTGGACGGATGATTGATGGTGGACCGAGCACTGATCCTAGGAGGCGGCGACAAAGAGATGACTCTGAAGCAGCGGCGGAAGGAGTTGGAGAGGTTACTACGGCGGCGGCTGCACTCAAGGCGGAGAGGTATCGCCCAAAAATATTCGGCTTCCAAGTACACGAGGTTGCAAAGCTGCAACGCTGGCAAGAGGCCATGCGTGATAAGTACGTTATGCCATCCATCAATTGACGTTTCGCGAGTGTTGACGTTTTACCTTCAGGCAAATCGCCCGACTGGAGGCATGTGAGCTGGAATGAATATTTATAAACTTTGCCATTGCTATTTTCTCAGTAATTCCACTGGGTTTATACCCTGTTCTGCCCTCATCCCAGCCTACTCCTGTCATATTAGACTCCATAGCGCCCTACATACATATACCTGTTGTATCGTAGTCTAAAATGTCCACGACATCTTCTCAGCCTCTCTATCCGTACGTTCCTCCGCGTGCTGCATTGTCCTTCAGCACACCAACCACTACATCTTCCTGCTTTGCCAACCATAAACCAAATGCAGGCGTTCGCAACCATCTCTCATAGAATTCCTTTCGCTTTGTTGATGACCTAAAAGGCAATGGTGTTCCGTTGGCCTTAAGAGAAGCAAGGAATTGTGCATTGTTGAATGGCTTCAGACGTCCTTTGCTTCTGGGAGATGCCTTAGAGAGTGCATTGGTCTCAGCGGGCGTAGGGATGAGACTGTTGAGATATCGGCTTAAGGGTGCGAGGAAGGATGCAGTGCGAGATGAAAAGTGGCGACGCAGGGTTTCGGACGCAGTACGTTCTATAACGGACTGTAAGACATATATCAGGTGATAATATGAAATCACAAACCTAGATGTCCTCCTGCCTGAAGAGCATCTTCCCATGTCTTTAGCAGCGGCCGGTCCTTGGACGTATATCGTTTATGTGTCTGGGTGGAATATCCGACATTAGGTTTGCTGTTGGCATTATCAGGCAGCGATCTACTGCGTTTCCTGAGAAGAACATTTAGAAAGGATGCCGGTACGAACAAGCATATTATCACTCACTTCTGTTGGCCTTCGACGCTCAAACTAACAACGTGCGGCCAATGCTTCGTTACAGATAAGACAAAAGGATTGGTGACGCCAACCACTAGACCAGCTTTAGGTGGATACTTGTTGACCAGCGCGCTGTAATCACGATCATGGATCGTAATGTACGGTCTGAAGTCACCTATTATGGGTATCTCCACGTAGGATATGAGCCATCATTACTAGCTATTCAAGTCTTACGGAAGGACTTACAGGGCGCAGCAGATCGCGTAACCACCAAACAGCCAAGCTGGTTATCCGCGGATTGGGTCCATAAATCAATACGGGCTCGCATAAGATGAGCAACTCCCATATGGACCATAAGGAAGGTAAGCAGGTGGAGAAGATTGAAACCAATGATGGGTTGTTTGGCGGTACCGAGGCTAGGATCTGAAACGAAATTGGTTAGAAGTCTTGTAATGGTAAGTAAAGGCTAAGCGAACCTGTAACGATGGATTCAACTTCTTCGACGTCTCTTGAAATTGGGTTTCGTCATCCGTACGTGGTAAGTTGATGCGTAAAGCGTGACCTAAAAAACCTAATTCTAAAGGAGTATCATGCGAGGGATCAGGCCTGATAATTAGTCATTGACATGTATATAGAAGAATTGGGTTATGAAGTCATACCAGGAGGAAATACTTTGACAAGCCGTCTCAAGGAGAACTCTTCCGTGGGCTACGTATAAAGGTCCGAGTATAGATGCGATCTCTTCGAATAGGGAGGGATATGGATGCTGAGATAGTACTACTATAGAACGCTGGGAATCAAAATAAGAAATACGAACGATAAGGAGAGGCAATAATACGTACCTGTAAATACCCCCGCTTAGATGTAGGATCCCGCTGCTGTACAAAGTACGAGAAAGCATAAGCCTCAGGTTGAATCCCTGCGCTAGTAGGTAAACCTGTAAGTTTGAACGAATGTATTTGGGACCCGGTCTCGAACGTGGAAGAATCGGGGAATGCGGAAAACGCGCTTCATATGTGATTAAAATCGTCAGAAACATACAGATGAATGTACAAGCTTGTACTCACACATTCTCCCGGCAATCTTGGGGTATCGTCAATGGAGGGCATAGGCAAGTTAGGACTGGTCCTAAGTCCAAATCAAAGTCCACTGTAAGCCCAATATAGCATTAGACGAGTCTGGATTGGAACCCTGAAGACGGCACAATATTTCCCTATAGCAAGAGCAAGTATCCACCTCCTGATGCTCGCGACTGTCTCGCCATCTAGTAATGGCAGGTCATGTTCCGATGCAGACCCAGCTTTGTGAATGGTAGGCGGTAACGATAAAGTGTTCTCCGGAGGTATTCGCTGTTGTGCAGTTACACTGTTAACAATGTCTGGGGCGGAACTGGAAACCAAACGACGTGGCTGCGCTCTAGTAGAGCCTGTTTCTGCTTCGACTTGTAGATGTTGCGATACCCACGGACGGCCTTCGATTCCTCTAATGGTCCCAATATCAACTTCTTCTCGGTCCATGCTTGTAGGAAGCTTGCCAGGTGGACCTAGAGAGCTGTGGTGCGCCGTGAGGTCTGGGGATGGGACCTGCCTTTTCCGGACGCGTCGTTTGATTCCACTGGGAATTAATCATTACTTAACCCGTCAATCTACGTTCTTGACATAGTTCTCCTGCAACTTGCAATATTAGCATAGGCATGTCGCCGACAGGGCGTCCCAATGCAGCGAATCCATGGAAGCTATTACTCGCCATCATGTCTTTATTGTTCGACGGCTTGACTTCCACCACCATGCCCTCAAGAGTCAACGTCACCCCTATCAATATCTGTTCTGACTGAAAGCTAATTCGGATGGCAGAAAATAATTATCAAAACTGAACTGGCTAAAACATTACGTGGGGGGTTGTTTGAAAGTAGAACAAGTACGGTGATTCTCTCTGTCTCTGGTCCTCTGGCCACTACGATGTTGGAAACTTCTGCAACTACCATGTCAACATCATCGACTCGAATAAGAATTATCACCATCACCATGTTCCAAACATCCTCGACTCCAGAGCTGACTCCAAAGCAAAACCAAATGGCTAGGGCAAAAGCGAGATGGGGAAAAATAGGACTTGCATATATGGCAACAGTCAAGGCAGCGCTGGCCGAGGGCTGGGTGCGGGATGATGGCCTGACGAATAAAGTCTTCACAGGCCAGAACTATTTCCAAAGATCAAGGCAGCCAAGCGAAGCCACTACAATACCGGTACGAAACGATGGCCAAGCATCTCTGAAAATCCAGAAACATCTGAATCACTTCGTTTTGCGTTTCAAAAGCTTTTCAACATGTTACTTCACGAACCACAAGTACGTATGCGTATTTTCCTTTCAAGTGATGACTCAACAGAATGGTTGTATTAGGGACTTCCTTCGCGACGTGAGCAAGGTAGTGTTCGTAGCAACCTCCAACCACGGCGATACTTATTTACACAAGATTACGAGGATTTGATAACAAGAAAGATACCGCACATTATTCCCCCCATATATTTGACTGGTACTGGTCCTCAAATGATAGCCGCTATCCCAACACCACTGACTATGTTTGTTCTCTACGGTTTATCGCCCTTAATCCAATGGAGGCTATGCATGCACGCGACAGGCTTGCGATATCGTCCGCTGAAATGCTCCTGAGTCAAGGCAATAGATGATTTGTTCTCACACTGCTTCTGACAGTATCAACCTGCCCCGTTATCATGTTTGATCGTTCAGGGGCCGTTGTGGGAGAACCTTTCAATTTTCACGAAGAACCAGATCTTTTTGTTGGGTGGTTTGTACTCTGGGCAGTACTGACGTCAGGACATTGGATTTGATAGAAGTATCCACCTTAACGATAGAAATGAAGCCATACTTCGGACTCAGGAGTGCCGTGGTCGACAATCTGCCAAAAAGGTGTGTTTTATGGTGGAGAATGTTGTCTTTAGCCCTTCGAACGTTGTCGGCCGGGGAACCATCTGTTTTCTAGCTACCCAGGAAAATGAGAAGGAGACCAAATATGTCATCAAAGACTCATGGGTCGTACCACAGACCCTGGAGGGCAAAGAATCGGAAGTATCCTTATTACAACACATCATGGCCAAGAGTATTTCGAAAGGAATCGCTCAATATCACCACTTCGCCCAGGTTTCTCACTCTAATAACCCGAAGAAACCCGATTCTATTCTTTTGAACCGGAGGGCGGATCAGAATTCTCAAGATTTGAATGTGGAACGTTTACATTTCCGTATATTTATGAAGACTTTTGAGAAACCAATCAGTGACTTTTCTTCTGAAAGCAGCTGTTGTTTGCATTTCACGATGCAGTCTTAGGTAACGCATACTGCTATTCTTCTTTGATCTGCTTTTGACGATAATTCAAGTGCATCGAAACATCAACCAAATTGCCGGTGTATTGCATCGAGACATCAGTATACGCAATATCCTTATTAATTCCCTGTCAAATGTAGGGAACAGAGCAATTTTATTGACTTTGGTCACGCCGTGCGGATAAATGATAATATGCCTTATTCCGGGAAAACTAAAGTAGTAAGTTTTTATCCAATGCATAACCATCTTTATATGCTTAAAATATGGCGCAGGGAACGTACCTTTTTATGTCTCGAAATATACTCATGGATGGGGTACATTCCTATATTGATGATCTAGAATCCTTTTTCTATGCTTTGATGTGGATCATGCTCATGTACTCAGCCCCTGGCCAAACTATGGCCATAATTCCGGAGATCATAAGACATTGGGGCGATGGCGAGAGCGCGGATGATCTGAAGGGTATGATATTCGTTCGGCGTCGCTTCTGTTGCACTTTTCAGCCATACTTTCCCAAAAGTATACAAGCAATGGTAGCTCGTTTATGGAAGTTTTTCCGTGATCGCTCACCTACTTTGAAGAATCCTAATATATTGCGGCATTCCGAGGCTAATTAAGATGCGTTTTTGGCGGAGATAATGCGGGGAATGGATGACTTTGAAGCGGAAGAGAATGGTATTCTCGAGGAAGGTAGCCTAGAAGGACTGGATCTCATCAGATCAGAAGATGAGGTTACCTATTAACAGAGAGTCTGAAATACCAGTAGATATCATGCCAGATATCGTTTTTCGGTATTGTGTATGTGTATTATAGACTAATAGTAGTAAGTAATTGAGATATGAGGTGTATATTATCTATAGCATTAGCGGCATTAATTGAGGTCGTGTCCTCATTTTAATAAGAATGCTTGAATTTAAGTATAACAAGGGTTACCATATCACACAAATCAGCTCATAATGGAGTAATTGCCTTTATATTGTAGTACGGACTACGAAAAAACAGTGCCAACTTAGCCTCAAGTTTTACAGGTTTGAATCATATCTCTGTATATTCTTAAGGGTACTTTGACCTTCAATTTCGGTATATTACACTGTGGAAATAGAAGAATGTTAATTTTTGGCTGAATATCATAGGAATCCCGTTCAAAGTCAACCCCTACCAGCCAATAAGCTCCACGCCTTTGATGACTCAGCCGGACTCGGAAGAGAAATTATAAATAGGACACATACCTTGCACTGATACGGCGATGTTTCTACCCTCCGATTCTTCGCCACTATGTCCCAAAATTCCACAGATATACAAATATTTGCACTCGAGGAACCGTTACCCGTGAAGCAATGCTTGAAATATGAAAAGAAGGGAAGATGGAAGCGTCAAGGACAAATATTTATGGCAAATGTCAAGGATTAACTGGCCGAACATTGGGTGTCAAGATGACAAGTTGATGAATAAGATTTTCTCGGAATGGCCAGATCTGGTTCAAAAATCTAACCTGTGAAGAAAATGCTTTACAATATACATACGAAGCGATGGCCACTCATCCCCAGGATCCCAGAGACATCCGCATTGCTACATGACCCGTTTCGAACCCTTCTCAACGACATATTACTTCATGAATCAAAGGTGCACATATCTCCTTCTTTTCTCTAATCAATTCAGTCTTACATGTGCATTAGGGAACTCTCTCGAGTAATCAACGAGGTGCTCTTAGCAGTTTTAGACCGTGACGGTACTGCTTCATGGGAGATTTCGAGATTTTCTCGATCGATGTTCCACCCCGCATTGCAACAGCCTTATACCTGGCTGGCGCTGGACGCGAAATGGTCACAACTCCAATATCACCGGCTGTGAGTCCCATTTGTGGTTTATCGCCGATCGAGATCGTTCGTGATTCGGTGGATACTGGATATGCGCGAGACAAGCTCGCCGCCTCTGCTGCAGACAATCTTCTGACCCAGGTGAATAGCCGATTCATCCTAGCAGTGCTTCTTACACAATCAAATTGCACTGTTTTCATGTTTGATCGCTCGGGGGCCGTAGTGGAAAACCTTTTAATCTTCATGAAGAACCGGATCTTTTTTGTTTGGTGGTTTGTACATTAGGTGGGACTGA
Organism: Sphaerobolus stellatus SS14; assembly: GCA_000827215.1. Lineage (NCBI taxonomy): Eukaryota > Fungi > Basidiomycota > Agaricomycetes > Geastrales > Sphaerobolaceae > Sphaerobolus > Sphaerobolus stellatus. The sequence continues at coordinate 956,494 of KN837084.1, forward strand.
CGTTGCAACAATTGGATTTGGCCCAAATATTTTCTTTAGTGATCAAGGAGAAGTGATACTCCGAACTCAAGAACGTCGTGGCCGGCGATCCCCCAAAGAAACCTCCTGTACCCTATCAAAGACTATATTTTATTCTTCAACTTACAATGGCCCTGGAACTGCTCGTATTTTGGCAAGGCGAGAAAATGACAAGGAAACGTGCTATGTCGTTAAAGAATCAAACGGAGAACCAATTTGAGGCCAGGAATCAGAAGTATCCCTATTCCGACACATCATGGCCAAGGGTATTTCCAAAGGAATAGCTTAGTATCATCATTTTGAAAAGGTTCCTCATCCTATAATCACTGATAAACTTGATTCCATTCTTATAAATCGGAAAGCTGACCAGGCGAATCCCGAAATGAGTGTTGAACATGTACATTTTCGCATAATTATGAAGACCTATGGCAAAGAATTTGATGATTTTTCTTCTGAAAAAGAGGCCTTATTTGCTTTCCATGATGCTGTTTTAGGTGACTATTAATCTCACACCCGATCTTGATGAGCTGTCTAATAACCGTTTTAGCCCATCGAAATATCTATTAAATTGCGGGTGTACTACATCGAGACATCAGTATTCGGAACATCCTTATTAATCCATCCGGAGAAATAGGATCTCGAGGGATTTTAATTGATTTCGATAATGCATTGCGGATCATAGACGAGGAGTCAACATATGCCAAGGAACCGAAAGTAGGCCTTCATAGTCTCTATATCAGCCAATTTGCTTACGGTCATATAATAGGGAACATATAGATCTATGTCGCGAGAGGTGCTCGGGGGAAGCAAAAATTCTTACTACGATGACCTTGAATCATTTTTCTATGCCTTACTATGGGTCAAGGTGATTACTTGGCCCCTGGCCAATTAGTGCCTGAAATTCCGAAGGGCGTCAGACATTGGGACACTGAGGACGCCTGGATTAAGAAGGGTTACATGTTCATCGATACGTTTCTCTCTTGCGCTTTCCAGCCATAGTTTCCTAAAAGTATGCAGGCGATGGCTGCTCGTTTATGGAAGGTTTTCTTTTTTTCGTGCGGCGAACTGGGGGAAGCCTACAATACCCAGAACCCTCGAGAGCGATTACGACGCATTTTTAGTAGAGATATCACAAGGTATCAAGGATTTTGAAGCGGAGGAAGATGGCACTTTAGATGAAGATAGCGGTCCGAGTTTGCTTGACCTGATCAGGATGGACCTAGTACAACTGGTAGTGGTGCGGTAGCTGGACAGTGAGGGAATTCGAGAAATTAGTTGCGGGTAAGGTACTTTGCTTGGTTCCTGGTGGTTTTATTTTTTTGGTATTGTTGCTGGTGTAATTATTCCAGGGTACTTATACTCAATGTTGCCGTGGAGGATTCGGATTCTGAATTTATAACTCCTCGCTCTGGCTGACTAACAGTGAAGAGGGTGATACTAAAACATTACTGTGCCAATACTGACATAAATAATAAAGGAAAGTCGATTATTAAACGTTGTGCAATTATTAGACGAGTCACTCGTACCGATGCGTTCAACATGCCCGAAAGATTCAACGTTAGGAAAATGACACCTATAATTTTTATCCTTTCCTGAGGTTTTATCATGTACACAATGTGGTGGTCAGACCTAGAATTTAGAAAATAATTTGGGGTGGGAGAAGTGACCGGTCACAGTTACCGAGCTTGGATCGGGCAGAGCCACAGCCTCGGCGCAGCTGACATCTGGTCCCAGCCCTTGCCAACAATCTATCATTCCATTGCTGTCTTCCTCTCCTTACCTCTCTTTCCGTCAGTCTCTATCCACTTCGTATTTCACTTCAAATTTTGGTCAGCATCTCAGACCACCTCAACAATAATGTCCGGTCGCTATGTTCCAGTACCTAACCCCCTCGCGCAGAGCGCAGACCACGAAATCGACGCTGCCTTTGGTTCTGATGACGAGGACGACGATAACAGGAACGAAACATCTCCTTTAAATCCCAATGGCGACAGCGGTCGAGCACAAGATACACGTACATCTTCACATAATGATAACTACGCCCAATATACTAACACCGACAACTACACTAATACCCAAACTCATACCCGTATGCCAAGTCAAGCTCAACGAATACCAGGCGCATATGATTTTGAAACCGACTCATTCGATTATGCTCGTGTTCCTCCACCAGGCTCTCCCCCTGGTTCCACACACTTTGCCGTTCCCAATCCATACGGTAACTCGAACGGTATCTTGCCATCAACACCCGTTATACCTCGTCGACCACAACGGATGCCGGCACGCTCAAACATGTTTAGACGAGCAGTGGGCGCATTGTTGCCAACCCATTATCAGCGAGTTTCCACGGAGGATGGCGAAGGGCCGTCAAGTGGACCGTCAAGTGGACCGTTGGGAGGAGGGACGAACAATGATGGCGTATTTGCCAACATAACTGCGAAACCAGCAAGGTCAGTTATAAACCATTCCTTTGGGGCATCGTTGGTTCGGAAGATCAGAATCAAACGATGTTCCAAATACAAAAGTCGATGCTGATGTTATTATATGTTTGTACAGAGGTCGAGTTATCCAAGATGGAGAAAGTATATATGTCGTGCCGGAAGAAGTTCAGAAGGAAGCTCCACCATCGTATGCTGTTGCACAAGCGGACCAAGCTCCGGCTTACTATGAGACGTTTGTCCACGCACCGTCGGGAGGTCTCGATGGCGAAGTCTTGGTAGAAGGAATGCGTGAGTGCTGCTTTTGTCTCAAATCTATCTTAACTGGCCTTGACATCCGTATTATAGCAACTGGCTCTATATTTACCTTCGCATGGACCATGCTGATATCGATGTCATTCCAATTCGTTGGTTTCCTCTTCACGTATCTCTTACACACGTATGTAACAACTTCCGAGGCTCCAGTCCGTCTCCTTACTGTTCACATTACAGCACGCATGCAGCAAGATATGGCTCTCGCGCCGGTCTCGGCATCACTGTCATCCAGTATGCCTTCTTCCTTCGTCGCCGTGCCGCGATCGCAGAAGAAAACGTCTATGAAGAAATCCAAGAGAACAACAACAATTGGTTCAACGACATCCCTAGCAACAATGACACCATGTCGGCTACACCGACAAACGAAATGTACTCAGGTTATTTCTCGGCCGCTACTACAGAGTGGCTGTCCTTCTTGCTCATGAGTGCCGGATGGTTTATCCTTTTGACCTCTTTTCTTGGATATTGGCGCGTTAAACGTTGGGAAGCCGGCATTCGTCAAGCAACGGAGCCAGCACCGGCAGCTATTCCTGCCTCAGGGGATGGAGATATCCAGGGTCGATTATTCACAGTGTTTGGTCTCCCTCTTACATGGGAGCAACCAGCACACGAGGATGTGGATGAAAACGGATTAGCATTGACGCCTATGCCCCCTATGGAGGACTCTCCTGCTGGTAGGGCCGCCAGAGAACGGGAGGTACAGCTCGAGAGGGATTTGAGGGCTTCAGGGTTACTGTGATCGTTCAATGTTAAGTAATGGACTCTCGGACTAATACCGAGTCTTTGTTATGTATAGCTTGTAACTTTATTCAATTATGCTATCTTTGTGTGCCTACTGGCGGAAGGATTAACCATGATAAATTATGCTATATACTGTTTCTTCTATCTTCTATCATGATGTGCTTAATTTGTTCGGAAGTGAGCCAATATAAATTAACTGCAGTACGCATGTGACTGGGTGCATAATCACCGGTCACGGTGTTGGCCAAGTTCTACAACCAACTCATTATGGGAGAAATAGTGCGTATTGTTCTTCATCTACACTATGTCCGAAGCTCCATCGTTGCCACTGTCTGCGTACGATGAAGATCAACTAACTCCGAAGCAAATCCGAATCTTTATACGAAATGGAAAGGTCTAAATCATGGCCGATTATTTCTCTCAGATATCAAGACTGAAATGGTCCAACATTGGGGGCAAGATGACAAATTGGTGCATAAAATCTTCTCAAATAGGCCAGAATTACTACCAAGGATTAAAGCTGGTAAGGCCAGGAACTATAATGCACGTATGAATAGCGATGGGCAAGCATCCCAGAGGCACCAGAAACATCTGCATCGTTACGTATTCCGTTTCGATAACTTCTGAACGACATATTGCTGCATGAACCAAAAGTATGTATCAACTTTTCTTTCTTCTCGCAGCAACAGTCTAACATGCACATTAGGGATCTCTTCCACAGAATCAGTGAGGTGGTCGAAGCAGCCTTCGATCACAGCGATACTTTTTTGCCGAAGAATTCGAAGATTTCTTCAAAGCGAAGCTCCGTCCACGCATTGCACCATCTTTTTTGGCAGGTTCAGAATCTGAGATGGTCAATACTGACCTAGGATAGCCGTTCGTGCCCCCCGCCCCTGGAGTATCGCCAATCGAAATCGTCTGTGACTCAGTCGACACCACACCTGCAAGAGATAGGCTTGCCGCATACGCTGCTGATATTATGATGAACCAGACCAACAGACGGTTTGTACTAGCCAACTTGTACAGTTTCCATGGTTGATCGTTCAAGGTAGTTATGGGCAAACCTTTGAATTTTCACGAAGAACCGGACATCTTCTGCTCAGTGATTTGTACCCTCGGCGGTGCTAACCTTGATAAAATTGGATTTGGCACAAGTATTCTCCTCAATAACCAAACGAAGTTATTGTCCAAACCTTGGAATCTCATAGCTGGCGAGCTCCCGAACGAACCCAGAGAAGTACTTTATATAGTAAAGGATATCGTCTCTCGCTCTCCTCAATGCGTAGGCCGTGGCATTTTCTGTCTCTTGGCGAACTTGGGCAAGACGCAATACATTATCGAGGACTCATGGGTTGGCCTGGCAGGTGGCAAAGAATCCGAAGAATCCTTACTGAAACATAATGGCCGAAGGCATTTCGAAAGGAATTGCCGAATATCAGTCTTTCAAAAATATTCCTAATGCTACAATTCCAAAGAACTGTGATTCTATTTTTATAAACCGAAGGGCTGACGCTACTCCGGAAACGCACATGGGTTGTCTCCACACTCGCATAGTTATGAAGGCTGTTGGGAAGACCGTTGACAAATTTTCTTCTGCGAAGCAATTATTGTTCGCATTCCATGATGCAGCCTTAGGTAAATGCTTATCGCCTATATTTCTTCGATTCACTATCTTATTATTCCGGTCCATCGAAATTTTCTTTCAACTGCTGGTATCATGTATCGAGATATCAGCACCCTCAATATCCTTATCAATCCTTTGGGAGATGTGGGCAATAGAGGGATATTAATTGATTTTGACCATGCAGTGCGAATAAATTATAAATAATCCACCATCTGACCCCCCGGCAACTCAAAGAAGTAGTGAGTTGCTTGTACATGTAACGATGATACAGCAGTTTATACACATTTTACAGGGAACATATTTATTCATGTCTCGAAACGTGCTCCAGGACGGCGAGCATACCTATTTTGATGATCTAGAATCATTTTTCTATGTCTTGATCTGGATTATGCTGGCAAGCTGATTACGGAGGTTCCGACTCTAGCAGAATATTGGAATTTCCAACCTGAAACTGCAGCCATCTCGATGAAAATGGTATTCTTCAAGCCCTAACTTTCCTGCGCCTTTCAGCCGTGCTTCCCCAAAGGTATGCAGGCGATGGCTGGTCGTTTATGGAAATTCTTCTTTGATCGAACACCTAGGTACAGCTAGCTTGCGGTAGAAAAAGAAATCGATATAGACTATGATGCGTTTTGGCAGAGATCAAGCGAGGTATCAGCGATTTTGAGGCGCAGGAAATGGTACCTTGGATGAAGGTGCTTTGGAAGGATCGGATATTATTATGACGGAAGATGAGACACGGGTTCTGCGAGGAAAGGGTGAAGAAAGAAGGGCTCTTGAAAGGAAGACCCGTGTTCGTTCACCTAGCTCTGATTCTTCTAGTTAGATTTGACCGGCGTATTTTTTTATTCCATTCCTATCAGAACACCAATTTAACTATAGAAGATTTTTTTGACAGAACTAAGTTTTAATTTCATAGCAATTAACATTGACTAATTTAAAAAAAACAAAGCCGACGGGACAGCAGCATAAGCTGTCAGGAATTATTGTGCCAGATTGCTGTTGGAGCTTGGTTAGAAAGTGTGACGTCACGCTTCCGCTGTTACATTTACCGCAGGAAATATTGAAGTCATGTCGCCATGTCCGTCCCGAGCGACGCCGAACATCGTCGTCCGCGCTCCTAGACATGCATCCCGCCGTCTAAAGCCCGCCCTTGTAGCTGAGATTCGCAAGCAAGCAAAAGCCAAGGGTATTCAGATCAATGGACTAGAAGGGAGGAATAACGTCGTGGACCCAACGCATCCCCTTGGAATCGCCTGTGTGAGTAAATAAGGGGTGTCGACGACGTTAGAGTCAATGGTGCTGATCTTGCTTTCGTGTTTTAAGGATAGTGCTAGTGAATGGAACTCATATTTGACGAGTGCACGAGCAGAGCGAGGGCCTCAGTGGGATGTTTCAACACAACGGTACGTCTTCCCATTTCTCAAATAATGTTTCTCTTATTTACCTTTGTTCCTTGCCAATGTAGATTTATGGTTGATTCTGGTTCTAAGCTATACTTCGACCCCATGCCGCTCCTGCCACCAGATGAGAATGCTCAAGTCAACCAAGGGGAAGACGGCACATCCACCACAGCAAACACACCTGGTGGCCCATCCGAACCAGGTCCTTCATGGCAAGGACAAGGTTCTCAAGTTATGGCTGGCAATCTGACGCCATCCCGCTCGTCTCTCCGCCTTCAACACCAGCAGCAGCAACAGCAGCATATCCACGCCCAGCAACTCCAAATGCAAGCCCAGCAACACCATGCCCAACAACAGGGAATTGCATTAAATGGAATCCCTGGAGGGAATCCCTACCCCACAACTGGTCCCGCTCCAACGCCATTCACACCTGGACACGGTATGCCCAATGGCCGAACACCTGCTGAGTTCGGAGGTACGCCTCATGGGATGCCTCAGGGCTCTCATCCAGGATACTTCGATGGTGGTCATCCTGTTCAGAGTGGTGCGGGTCACAATGGTATGGCGATGGGTGGAAGTCCTATGCTGGCAAGGTCGATGAGCATGGGGCATAGTGGGATGACGCCTGGGATGGGCGGAATGCAGGGCATGAGCCCCGGGATGGGAGCTATGGGAATGAATCCTGGAATGGGAGGCATGCCCGGTCATGGATCGATGGGAGAGTTTATGGGTAGTCCCGTTGGAACGCCAGGAAGGGGACATCCTGAAATGGGTGCAGGGTGGTAATGTTTTATAGCATCCGTTTGGACGGATTTTCTTTTTTTTTTTATGTTCGCGTTGCCTTGTTAGTTGATTATGTATTTAATGTAAGGTTTTGCTGGTGTATGGTTCTGGTAGACCTATCGATTCCCATGTATACAACCAAATTCGATACCAATGTTATTATGCGTTTTATTGCATCGCGAGCAACATTTATTAAACAAATATCACGAGCATCCCAGTCTATAAATTTGAGTGAATAGATAACTACCAGAAATCGCCTTCAATCTCTCGTTCATCTAAAGCAAGCTGTAGCTCCTGATCAGGATAGATGGCTCGAACAAGTTCTCGTTCCTTCCACTTTCCAATGCCTTTGTTTTGTTTCTTGGTAAACTCCAATTCAGTTGCCGTAATATTAAGAGGTGACGTGGTATTCGATATGACCGTTGCATCCATATCAGATGAAGAGGTCGATGAGAACGTGCCAGCGATGGGGCTAAGTGTATATGTGATACCGAGAGCCGAGAGTCTTCCACCATAGGCCTTAGATATACCTGCAATGCCCTCAATTAGAATGTGTTCAAGTAATTCGGATTGGATGACTATACGAACCAGTGTCAATGATGATAACCTTCCCCCGACACCTCGAAACAATTTGCTACGAGTACTACGGTCAGCATCATTCACTAACGCATAGTCGAAAGATATGTACCTTAAAGTCCGGAGTATGCCCCATAATCAACCTCCTTACTCCGATCTTTTCCATCACACCGTCGACCTTGCTGCAGACATCCGCTTCAGAATGCTCCGCCCAGCCTCGATACCAAAGTGGTCCTTCAGCATTATACAACGCAGCTTCTTCTGGCGTAGAACCGGGTGGCAATCCGGTATATGGAGCGGGAGGATGCGGGGGAGGTGGAGGTTGTCTTCTCTGGGATCTACGTAGCAGAGTTGCGCCTATGGAGTTGATGCGAGAGGGATATGGCGTTCCATAGGTTTCTGTAAAACCAGGTGAAAGACCACCGTGCATGAATGAAAGTGCAGCATGCGAAAACGGGGATGGAGATCGAGATGCTTTGTAGTCGGCGTTGGGAATACCGGAGATAGGATGGAGAGGGATACGGGATACAACGGTGTAGTTAGAGGACCATGCAGAGCCAATTGCACCCGAAGCAAGCGCCGCTTGACGTTTTTCTATACCTCCAAAGGTAGCAATCTCGGCGCGCGGTACGTATCTTGAAAAGTAAGGACTTGAGTGACCGACAGAGGGATTCGCTGGTCGACGCAGACTTACCTCCAATCGCCTGACAAATAATTATTACTTAAATGCAATCCTTCTTTGTGAGATCGAAATACACACACCTAATATATTCATATATTCATGATTCCCTAAATGCGAGAATACATCTCCGCCGACATTTCTGGCCTGATGTCTCAAATTCTCTAACCACGTATAAATCTTAATCGTATCAAGCCCTCTTCCCTTAATAAGTCAACTTCTCTAGTTTTACTGCCACAAGCGAACCCACGTACCTATCAACGATATCCCCTGTCTGTACAAAATAATCGACTTTCCCCGACCAGTTCTCATTCTTATCCACTACATTCGCCATCTGCAACACCTTCAAGGCATTGTCATAATCCCCGTGCAGATCACCCACAGCAACCAGGTTTAAGGTATATTCTCCATTAACGCGACCTGTGTCTCCACTGTTTTGACTCTTCTTTGGAGAGTCACGGACAACAAAGATGTAGAAGAGCGAAATGAGGAAAGCCATGAAGGCAGCTCGGAGGAGGGTGCGACAATTGGAACGACGTGGACCAGGACGAACGCGATTGATTAGAGGTGTCGTAGATACTGCCGAAGCTACTGTTTTTGTTGGGTTAGGCATGACGAGTATTAGAGCGATCTCGAGTAAGGACTAATAGGTGACTGGGGCTGATCTTGTCGGAAATGGCTGCCACTTGAAGAAGAGGTATCGTAGATTGCTTTGTCGTCGTCCTCTTCAACACGCTTATAAAATAAGACAATGTAAATTTCTTGGTTAACTTGAGTGACCTTTTAGTGACCCAAGATGAACTGTTTGACCTAAGGTAAACCGGCGGGTATACGATCGATTCGTCACACCTTTGAAACTCTTTCGATCTCGACCTCTAATGTGATGCGCCTGGATACTACCAGCCCGCGGTATGATAGGATGCGAACAAACTGCTGAGATGTATACCACTGCAGTCGCTGGCACTGAGGAGAAGGGGAACGAGCGCCCAATCAGGGTCTGCAAACATGTCTGCTAATTTCGAGTTTCAAAATAACAGTTTACACAGAGCGAATACGATGAGACGCCAAAGGGGGCAAAAGAACCCCGCGCCACGGGTTCAAAGTCGCGCAGATAGCGAGCCATTGGCTGCCACCAGACTGCGCGACTTCGTTGGTTCACCCGTAGCCCTGATACGAAGGAGATAAAAGGCATCAGAACCTCGCCAGGTACGCCCTCAACCGCGACAAGAGGATCCCGCTCGCTAATAGACTCACCAGTCGTCGCCGCATTTTCGCTTTCCCGCCCGCCGCGTCCCTTAAATCTTTCTTTCTTTTATGTTATCTGATCTCTCATGTTTTCCTTTATCTCAAATCCCGTACATTTGTATGTTTATGCCGTATATCTACCTGTCCGCATATGCTTCATCTCTGTATGCTTTATCTTTCCGCGTATTATGTGGACGAACATCAATACATTTTTCATTGGATGGCGCTTAGCGCCGAGTACCACCTACACGAGAACTACGCCTACGCACTTACAAAAAACTAGGACCTATTGAATTCAATATCACCACCACCTCGACCTGGTGCTCTTACTCGCACTTTTCTGAGTTATTGAATGTAGCTTGAACTACTGTTAAGGTCACCTCACGTTCATTAGAATTGAATTTACTAGCAGCACCGTTGAGTAGGCTCTGTGCCAGTAACTGTTAATGGACCTATCTCCGACGCTTAATAGACCTCCCAAATTCTTCCATTTTATTTATGCCATCACCCAAGGACTATAAGGATGTTTTAGTGATGGGATTTTTACTTTTTTTTTTTTATTTAGAATTCTTGGAAACCATTCCGCGTCCCAAGTGGGAACTTGAAAAAAACAACGGGTTTATGTACCACCTTTGGTACGAATGTTTTTCTCTAACGAAAAACGAAAACTGACATTAATTTCTACACTTATAGTAGTAAGGGCAAAAGCATATAATATTTGGTCATGGCATCGAATTATTAAGTGAAAGGGATTTACAGCCATAAAAAGTCATCAAGTCACAGGCCAGCAATACAGTGAAGAAGCACAATTGAGCCATGAAAAATATTAATGATGTCCACCTTTCATCAAGGGGAAAACGAATGGGAAACGGCGTCCCTTCTCAATCGTTATTGTCAAAAGATACACGTCACCGTCAATAACGATCCCTAAACAATCGTCAATACGAAATGGAACTGCTTAGGGTCGTGCTTACCGTGATTTATTCCATTTGCGCCAGCTGGCAATAATCCTTGGATCTTCTTCGCCGTCGTGGAATATTGGACTCCCAAGAATGACGTCTTCCCTACAGCTTTGGCAACCAACTCGTCTCTACAAATTCATTTCAGTTTTAATTATAATTTTCTAAACTTGATCTGCTTACCGTCCCAAGTCATAACCTCCAACGGAAATATCGTGATGTTTAAGGACATTCTGTCCCAGAAATGTCAGCTCCACTGGCAAGTCTCATGCAAGGTACGTTGACTCTTGTTCACCTACCTCTTCATGTGACACCCTATAGATGGCAATGTAAGCTACGGAGGCTCCTTAATATAGGGTCACGTACGCTAAGAAAAGGGCTCCAGTATTTCCCTTCGCGCCATTCTGTCGCCAATATCTGAAATGATTCCCTCCTATCAAACTCTCAATCCCGGTACCGATAATTGGGATATTAAAATTCTGTCGAATGACTTTGATTTCTGGAAGCGGACCATTTCCATCTCCAAGGTTTGCAGTTTGCGGATCGCCACTGTGGAGGCCTAGTAACAGCTGCGATAAGTCCGAATGTCCAAGCCTGAAACTTGCGGAAACACCTCTCACCTAAAAATTCATGTGAACTATTGGCTATGTGTCAGCTGAGTTTTTCTTTCCGTTAACACAACCACTCACAATCCAATTGACCTGGCCCAGTTCAGGAAACCATCATCTGTCAAGACTTCAGACGAACTCTTCCCAGAGATAATCACCTAGAAATATTTATTACTCCATATTTCTGATGGATAGTGCATTTACTTACATTCAAAGGCTCTCCTAGCCCAGCTGAAACGTCTAACATGGAACCTGCTCCCACGGAAGGCGGTAGGAAATCAACATCCAATTTCGCTCCCAGTAGAGTCGGCGAGGATATATTGAGTGGTAGTGACCTTGCAAGAGTTGTATCAGATTCCTTATTCTTGATACGGAATTTTTCACGAGCAAGATTTACGTAGTACACTGGAGTTTTCATGAAGGTGGGTTGAGGTAAGGAGGCTGAGGAGGCTGATGATAAACACGGAAATAACTGGATAAAGTCGTGTTATAAACGAGATAAGACGGCCTGAATCGTTATCCCTTAGTGCAAATGTACAACTATTCGAGCATTAATTCGTCGCGACAGATTTCAGGGAAGACCGAGTGTGCCTAGGGGCTCTCGCCACTTAATCTACTAGCGATCCCGACTGAAGTACCTAAGTATTGAGGGTCTTAGCAATAGAAATGCCGGATATTAACTCCTATTAAGGATAAGAATGTTAGACAACTGGTCATATTTGGTTAGGACAGACGCGACTTTTGCTCCTTATAGTCGCTGGGAGACGTACCCCACTGTCCAAGGTAATCAGCTCACCCAACTTGCAACTTAGCAGTCTTGACTTGGAAGAACTTGTGAGCTGTAAAATCACGGTGGGGATTTGAGAGCCGTGCGTTCAGAATGACCAGGAGTTCGATGGGAAACGTTTATAATTTTGGCATAACGTCACATGATCGTCATGACGGTCGAACGTTCAACTTTCAAACAATTATAGTAAACCAAGAGTTGAACTTCTTAGAAGGTTCAGGAGCCTTCTATAATAACGTTTCCATGTGGTTAATCCCTGAGGCCTGGTGTGTTTGAGCCATAACGGCAAGGCACTCAGTCGCCATGCATATATACAGAGATATGCACTCTGTTTCGAATTTCATTCATTCATTATGCGTTGCTATATTTTGAATACTTAGCCCACATTTCAGGTGTTATGATACTGAATTTTAAAGGTGTTTAGATGATCGCAGCCTATTCGCAAGTGCAGGTTAATATCTCCTTAAGCTTTCTCAAATCCATACTACTGGCAAATTACACCTGATATTTGCAATTATAAAGCCACGGGACGATACTTGATTTAAGTACTAGTTCAACGGAAGTTACTTGGCTCAAGCCTGGCAGTACTACTCTCCAAAGAGCAGGCCACCCTCAGCACTATCAGGAAGATCCTCAATTTCATTGGCGTGGAGTATCCTCGAGACTTCTTAGGCCTTGAGAAGGATGGCGATCCAGAAGGTGCGAAGAACATGGCTTCGATTGTCACATCCAGCGAAAGTCTGTCCTAATACCATATCGTTATGTCTGTATATAGATAATCAAAGAAAGAAAGACAGTTCCTTACCGAATGGTTCGTTCACAATAGTGCCCGGCTAGTGCACAAAGCGGTCTTTCAGCTTTCCACCGTGACGTCGGACGTGCAAATCCGTGTCAACGCAATCGTCTTATTCGGCGATCCCGATAATGACCAGAATCTTCCAGGGGGGTTAAATACACACTCATCGACCTTCTGTACACAACGAGATGAATTTGTATAGGGGGAGAGAGGGTCACCAATGCACCCTTGAGCTACGCCGGCGGAGCGGTATGCTAGTTCGAAAATCCTAGAATAGAGAGAATGAGTTCATTCAAAATATTAAGGATGTCGGACAGGCTGTAAGCTTCGTTTCTTGCTAAAAATTGTCAAATTTTACTGCATCAGGTCAAGCCTTCTAATTCCACGGTATATGGTATGTGTGCACGGATGGAACTGCGAGCCTTCCGAGGAGTCCCTTTGCCTTATTTGATCGAATTTTGAATCGGATCACTGACAATAATTCTCCATAAATACATATACATGATAATAATAATACCATTACTCACATTTCCTAAAACCCTTTCCGTAGTTGAAGGAGCTAATTTTTTGGTGTTAGCAGTCACTGACTCACGTGGCGTCTCAAAGGCCCTCTAAGTATTGAGATTCCCGGCCAAGTTATTCCAGTATCGAGAATTAAACATCTTTACAAAGACCAAACCTCATCCAGCTGCATGTCGATTTGTGGAGATCATGGTAAGAGTCAAGCAAGGTTGTGACAAAATGTGATAGTCATGACCCTAGTTATCGCTTCCTGGGACCGGAACTCCGGCCCGGAGAAAAAGCTTGCCTCCAGCTATACACCCTCACGCCCTCAGGCTTCAGGCTCCCTGCAAACTCCTTGCCGAAATCGAATAAGGTAATTATAATGGAACTCGATGACTTCTGGACCAAAATCTTTCCAAAGTCTTCTGTCGGTTTGTATACACAATCTGAATTGGCAGATTGGAGTGGTTGATTTTCAAGTATCACGGCTCATACAAAGGCATAATGTCATTTTAGGAACATAGACGGACTGGTACCATGTGTGCCAAAAGTTAGACTTTGCTGAAAGTTGCAGGTGGTGTCCTAAACTGCGCAAGCTGTGCTTTATAGAGTGGCTCTACACTTTCTGGTAGGATCATATAATGTTATCCTGGGCCAAACTATCTGACAGTACTTGTTCTTTTTCTGGAAGCTGTTGGTAGCAAGATCTAGTCAGAATCTCCGGGCGACCCGTCTAGAAAACATTTTTCATCTATCCTCGCTATAGCCTGGAGGTAGAATGCTAGTACTGCATCGCATTGTCGTCATTCCACCCCAATGTTGTGAGTGATTTGAATTAGGAGGCGTTGAGTCGCATCCTGCGTCCAGGTAAACGGACCATTTCCATCTGAGTGCAATGCAATTCGAACTCATACTGCCAATACCTGCTGCGGTATACTCAACTCTCGCAAAGCTCTGAATAACTGCATATTAGATCATCATAATGGGCATCACGGTGACGCGTAATATTTTTGGAGCTTACTACTTGTCTAGTTAGGTTCTCGCGCATTTTTGCGCGCAATGCGATGCTGGACAATAACAACATACTCACCTGTAGGCTTCCTCGCGTTATTCGGGTTTCTCGTCTACGCTTATTGTTGTGGCTGTATCCTTAAATGCCAAATCAGATCAAACCCACTTCAAACGACTGCCTTGAAGGCCGATCAAAGCACCGCTTTGACCTCTGACGCTCTGGAATGGAAGGCTTTCGCAGCACTCTGACTTGTTTTAGGACGAATAATTAAAATGTTCGCTCTGGAATGACATGTCAATGGACGTTCTGGATTCCTCTAATGATAAACCCGGATGATGCGCCGTCGATAACCCGAGGATTATCTACTAAGGCGTATCCTTTGACTTCCAGAGCATAAGTACTCAAAATATTCGCATAGCAAATACTAGATGTTATCACCCTCACGGAGACAGATAATTGCACGTCCTTTCAACTGACTCGCTGGCTCTTATTTGGGTCAACCTGCGATATGGCTTTGCTGGATCCTCGGGTCTCAGCATCAGTTACTAGTGTATAATAACTTTAGTGTCGATCATCGCTGCTTGCTTTCAAATCTACTTGGACTACCCCTACAGATTCAAGATAGTTTCTCGCTATTTCACAAAGGAAGGTCATGGCAACTTTAACTTCACATTAATCAACAATCTGGAAGTCCATAGGAGAGGGAATCTAGGCAAATAGTCACTTATCTGGGACAGCATTCAAAGCCGGACATTGATTTAATCTCCTCGCTGTTGTCTCACTTCCTACCTTTTAGGTAAGATCCTATTATCCGTGTTCCTTCTGTTCCTTGAAATTCATTTGGATCTATAAAGGTGACGGTGATATAATCTCGTGCCCACGTGCGATGCCACTCGATGATATTTCCCCTTCATACCGAGAACCAGGGCATTCATAGTCAAGAAAGGAAATGTGAGAGATATACAGAGTCTCAAATCCTCTCGAAAGAATCTTCCATGATCCCTTATACTATAGATGACGGACTTCACAGGTGCGAACAATGAAAGCAGGGGTATATTTGCAGGAGAATGACCTTGAAGGAAGTGACGTTGTGAAAAGAATTGAAGGGGATGACTTTCCCGAAGTTGTACCTTCAAAATACTAGCGCGAATCTTTTTCTGAATTACTTTGTGACACGATTACTACGGACCGCTCGAGTGCTTTCCACTGGCACCTACTTACTTGACTCGGGTTGCATAGGTCCGCACTCGGGGTAACTGATGACATTTATTAGATTCATACATGGCGTTATTCTGAGCTTCTTACAGTTCTAAGAGTGAGATTGCTGGAAATTTATAAGTAGCCTGACAGTCACTATCTCGATGATTATTCAGGTGGCATACGGCTTCGGTCTGCACTCAGAACAGTCGTCCCCGAACGGATATCCTACGTTGTATGGGTATTTCACTATAAACGCGTTGCATTCCATTGGCAGATACAGTGCTACGACTATCGTCCTCCGTATCTTTTTGATACCTCGGAGGTATGATATCATTCATTATCTTAGGATCTTCATTAAAGTGGATTGATTTCTGGACCCAGGACTGCCGCCTCAGTGAACGTGAGTCCTATATTTCTGATTATAACCTTGAACTTAGTTGCTTATTTTGTTAGTAATGGAGAAAAGGGATTGGTTTTCAGGTTGCAGACTAGTATATTTAAATTTCCTGATATATAATGCATGGTTGCCTAACCCCAATACCGACTCTTCAGCATCATTATACATAGTCCTGGCTTCTACTACTAAGCAGCCACTAAGTGACTTATTGATGATGATGACCGGTTGGATGCGGGATAACCTCAAAGCACCGAAAGCCCCTTTAATCCTGCCAGCGCATACCTGATGCCAAGTCATTCCTGGGTCCTCCAGTCCTACTTTGAAATGAGATTCGTGATACTCAGCAACAAGGTAGATATATCTGAAAAAAATCTATATCGATTATTGACTTGAAACATACGTACTTAGTCAGTCAATCATAGATACTGGTGGATTATCCCACTGTGCGCATGCGTAAATATACGGTACAATATATAGTAAGTCGCCGATTCTCTATTAAATATTTACATATAGTTTATTGACTATTGAAGGACATTTAAATGCATCTTTTCTCTGCTAACATGTTCGATAATTTCACAAACTACTCAGAGTTGTCCTCGTTTCAGCTCATATAGACTGTAAAGCCAGGGTCTCCGCATCGTCATCACGGGCGCACAAACCTGTACCAGGGCGAAAATCTCGTTAGTTGTAATACGTACTAGGATCGTGAACTGACATGGCGGTGAATCTCGAGTAGATTTCTATAATTATAAATTTCAACTGCTGGATTGCTGTGGACGCACTTGAATGGCTCGACCACAGCAGTCCTGCCGTATCGATATCTATTCAGCTAAATATCTGGATCGACGAATGTTCCTGTCCCTGCCAATTGCGGACAGATCCTAGCCGTCATCCAATTAAAATATTGATTTTTCTAAATGCCCCTTTCCCCGGAGCCAGCTCCCGAACACCTCCATCAACTCAACCAGAATCTTTAAAAATAATCAAATATTAACCAGACCAAACCAGAAAAGGTGATTTGCATCTAGATGGCATGACGTGAGCGGAGAAAAGGGATTGAATGGGTCGGGAATAAATCAAGATTTATGAGCTTGGGCTGGCCGTGGATTATGCGGGCAACTCTATTTGACTCGGGCTCTTATCGCGGTATTTGATGATACTTGGCGTAGTTGGATGCTAGATAGGCGGCTTGGGGAAGGATTAAATCATTGGGATACTCACTCACTGCCCAGTAAAATGTTAGAGGTGAGGACCCCTTATCATATAACGAGGTCTAGATTTTTGCCACCATCACATTATGCTGTCATTGCCATATGGTCCAGCGACCAACCTCGTCAGTACAATAAACAAAGGGGTACCACTCATTAATCTCAACGGTACCTTCTGACTTCAATGAACATTCCGATCGATCCTAGTAAATCCCAGATTGAGTAGTCTAAAAATAAATTCCTTTATATACGGCGTTGAATAGATGTATCTGTGTCAAGCTAAGGGCGGAATGAAGGTAATGTAATGTAATACGTTTATCTTTGCTCTTACTATTCATCGCTGAATGGGGGATGCTAAAGGGGAAGCGCTACTACTATTACTAACTAGTAATACTCAGGCTGGTAGTGTAAGGTTGCCCGATATCAAAGGCCTTTGGATAAATGTTTTGGTTTGCGTAATGCATCGGAATGACGAATACTCAGTGAGTGATGAGTAAATTGAGATGGTTATGGGTAGAAATAAATTAACGATGTTGTCGTCAAGATGGAGGAATGCAAGGTCAAACTAACAATTTGAAAGACGACGGCAGACGATTATCCTGAGTACTGCATATTTTTCATAATCTCGCCGAAAGATTCTCGGATGTCCCGGAGACACCCAATGAACCGCATCGTGATCACAAACACTTTTCATACCTCCTCCTAAAGCCACATCAATACCGACATCGACGTCGACAAGCCTATATGCGTCAGCATCGATGTTCAGGCCTGATCAATTCAACCTCCAGACCTGTCATCAGCGCTGATCATATCGGTATGTCGGTATATCCGTTCCGTACTGCTCAGCCACTTGACAAGCAGATTTCTAAAAAAAATGTTCAAAGACCATTCAATTCCCCCGCAAAAGAACGAGCTCCGTAAATCTACCCACCCCATTCCGAGTCTAAAACACAATAAGAATCAGGATGATCATGACGACACGGGCCTCGAACTGCATACACTCACTCTATCAGAGTACCATTCATTCCCCAAGTCCCCGAAGTCGAAGTCGTTCCTATATCTTCTTTTTTAATAGATCAGATTATGTATACCTTGCCAAGATAGGATAAGAAGCCTAAATCCCTAAAGCACACAAAGTAAGAATAGTATGAGCGGAAAGAAGCTGATTCGTACACACTCGAACGGCGGCTACTAATTAGAGATGTGCTGGAAGTGTGATGTGGGCAGCGTTGTACCTTTATAATATATTTGCTTATTTGTGAATTCAGTATGAGGTTGGAGGATCGGCGACTGGGTGGCTGAATCTGTATACGATCGAGGGATAATAGGATTAGCAATACTTCAGGTTGAGCATAATGGATCGTGTCATAAACCAACAATTTTTATACCGGTCCATTAGTTCGATGGAGATGGCTATGTATGTGATTATCAGAGTGGCTTGCCACCACTGTGGAGAATCGAATATCTTGCCATGCGCATTCGTATATGCAGTCCGAAATAGTCCGAGATGGATAGGGGTCGTTCATGAAAAACAGATCTTGACTTGAAGAAGGGACAGTCCTAGAGGAATTAAGATAAGAAAGGGAAATAAAATGGTAGAGTTCCGAGTCAACGCTGCAAGCTTACACATAGAATTTTTTCCTTACAGACTCTCCCGCCTCCTCGAGCCCAATCATTGCTCCCATCACTCCCTCAGGCCCTCTCCGCTCATCTTCTCCACCAGCAAAATGCATCAGCTCAAATGTACCCCTCATCGGGAAAATCGGACAACAGTACTCACTCAATAGAACCACGATACACTCACTATATATTCAGATAAACTTGAGATTTCATTTCCCGCTTGTATTGAAATGTTTCTATAGAGGGATGAATACCAAATAGCGGGATCATTAGTGAGATGGATGGATGGGATATACCGAGACAAAAATAGGACCGGGGTGTATTGAGCTTGTGAGTATTCAAATAGGTTCGGCCCCGCATCTAGATAACCTTTTTAAGAGGATCGAGTATATTGTTTTGTGAGTATTCTTGGCTGGTTTCGAAGCAAGGGATGTATGCGGAATGGTGTATGGTGAGTGCCAGGCTCGAGTTGAGTGGTTTTACTTACTATTTGCTTGTAGAATGGATGCAGTTGTTGGATGTGGGTTTGGGTATGTCCGAGGAGCTACTATCGAAGGAGGTCATTAGTAAAGAGCTAGTATTCTTACATAGTAATTGTGAGTAAGCACTGAGCCCCGGTCGATGACGCGTTAAATATTCCATCGGCATTTATTTGCATTTCTATGCAGATGACCCTCCAAATGACGCCTTCAGGAATCAGGATCGAATAATTATGCCAATCTGAACCTCGTACTGGTGGCTACAGCACCGTAAACACTCAATACAGATTTTACCGTACGACTCACAAAGCTTCCTCCGGCACAATAGTGGACCCAGAAACAACAATGTAAGCGAACAAAACAAAATGGAAGGTCCTCCCCCGCGCATTCGCAAAGAACCTAGTGCAGCCAATAGTATTCTCAATACCAATGCCAATTGCGACGTCCAGTCTTGAACAGTAAGCAGGAGTACTGGTTCCATTCCATAGGAGTAAGCATTGATCTGAGTACTTGAAGTAGGATCATTGGCGCGGGCTGTATATATGCCAATACCTGATGCGTTGACGCCAGGGTACCATTTAAGGCAGGGTACGGTGCGCCACGGGCGCCAGGTCAAAGTATTCAGTTTCGCAGTTCGGGAATCACTTTTCACAAGCATTTTGGGTTTGGGATTTGGAATTCGGTTTCTGAGGGTGAAGTTCACATTATATTTTATTGTGTTAATCATGGAATATCTTTCTTTATTTTTTAAAATAAATTGTTCTAGAGTCTTTACAAGTTGTTTACCAATTGAAATAGTCTCTGGAATGCGAATAAATAATTTCTGAAGGCTAGGCAATATTCGCAATGAGATTATCTGGTCGGCTAAGTTCGGCTAAGGCCCTACCGCCAATTATTGTGCGTCAATGCCTTCTTTATGTACCTTCTAAGTGGGGATATACACTGGTGCAATACCCTCTTGTACAGTGACTACGTAGATGCTCATGTTGTCAGTAAATATTACCCTAACAAGGTTGCTATAGAGAATTCAAGTTAGTCACATATTTCTCCCACTATACTCCTTCTATTCTCCTGCTGAACTCCTATTCTCCTGCTATATTCTCTTCTATCCTTTGTACATGGAGGAACCATTGAGGTTGTTATTTATAACGTGTTTGGTTGGCTGACTCTGATAAGCGACATAAGCGCAACGCCCATCTCGTCAAAGCCATCTTTGTCCTCAGGAATATTATTATTTGTCCCCTAAGTTTTCAAGAAGACACTGAACTCATTTAATAGACGAGATCTATATCATCCTAATCCATCTACAGACTATGTCAACCAGTAAGAAACTTGTATACTTCCGAGATGATCATTATGTCATTCAAACACTCTCTTAACCGATAAATATTACCCAGAACAAGGAATATTCGCAATTAGATTATCTATAGATTCTCTACATATAATTGGCGGTAGGGCCTTAGCCGATCTTAGCCAACTAGATAATCCCGTTGCGAATATTCCCTAGCCTTCAGAAATTATTTTATTCGCATTCCAGAGACTATTTCAATTGGTAAGAAACTTGTAAAGACTCTAGAACAATTTATTTTAAAGAATAAAGAAAGATATTCCATGATTAACACAATAAAATATAATGTGGACTTCACCCTCAGAAACCGAATTCCAAATCCCAAACCCAAAATGCTTGTGAAAAGTGATTCCCGAACTGCGAAACTGAATGCTTTGACCTGGCGCCCGTGGCGCACCGTAGCAGGGTTGATTTAGCTCTTTGTAATTGTGTGCGTCCATGGAAAAGTCCGGTGTGTAAACTTTGCCGATAGGGTGGGAGGGGATAGGGATAGGAACTGAAGTTGGTAGGGATTAATTTGTCCGAAGTTGGGTTGAGTAATTGATGGATAGGAAAAATCCTAGGCCTGATGGGATCTAGCGTGGACGAGGATGAAGAACACAAGGTAAAGGGATAAATTAAGGAACGCGTTGGATTTTTCTTATTGTATTGCGGGGCTTTGCGATATGGAAGGACTGAGGGATTTGTGTCGAATGACAGAGGCGAGGTGTTTTTGCCTGTCGCTGATGAGGCATTCCTGTCGTTGAATTTCAACTTGGATATACATACCCATAAACGCTAGTAAAATACTCAGCATACACCTACTCAGATTGTCTCTCTCTCCCTCTCCTTAGAAAAAATCATAAATAAAAGAAGACAGACCTAACCTCCAACCTCCAGCTCTAACATTATCGAGTCTTCTCTTCCATTCCCTTCCATATTCATATTCGCTTGAGGACTTTCATGATAAACAAATCAAACCTTAAGGTCCTATGTGATCGCGCGTACCCTTTTGTATGGGTGCTTGGAAAACTCCGGTGTGCATTTCATTTTTTTTTTGGCGGGATAGGCATCATTAATTTGTTGTCGCCTCGCTTTAATTTTGATTTGATGGGTGGGTGATGATGATGATGGGGTGGGATGGGGGCGGGGTAGGCCGATGGGATCTTCCTATGTCGGCGTGGATGGGGGGAAGAAGAGATTATTAAGGGCAAGGTGGATTGTGTAGTGTGTTGCGGAGAATTCCAAGAAATCAGCCATGTTTCGCGTAGCCTTTCGGAAATCATAATTAATATTATCGAGAATAATCTTAGTAAAGAAGGACTTTAAGTACCTTGAGTTTCTCGCCAGCCCATATTTCATGAAATAAAAGATCGCATAGAATAAAAAATCAGGATATACTTGGCCAACTAGATAATTTGATAAGCAGATAGTTACAGGAAATCATCTAAAGACACGCGCGTAAATTGACTCCAGTGATCCAAGGCACCCCGGATACAGCTTCCCTAGTACCAGCATCGAAGTTCGAACCCACTGTAAAAGGCAAAAAATATTAAATTGGCACTGGCAGCCCGACTGGCATATATCGAAGACCTTCCGAGCTTCATGACCATCATGGGACCGGGTCGCAGTCCATGGCCAGCTTCCAGTTAATTATCCAAACAGCCTAAGTAGCGGAAAGGCGGGAAACCACACGCGTTGGACAGCGATGCCTATGCGTTTTTAGCCTGCCTACACCCAATGCTACAAAATAGCTATGCAAAAATGTTAATGACTAACGAGACATACGAGTCGAGAGCGTGAGATGTCAGCAACAACATTAAGGCAGGAATCCGGATTCCGGCATAAATCAAGCTTCGAAGACGAATTAAAGACCTTCGGAACTTCACCGTGACCTTCAGCTGCATGCCAATCAGCCAACTTCATTCATAATCCAAAAAGGCCACAAAAACAGATAGGAAATAAAAAATTCTGCCGTCGCGGCGGGTTTGTGACATGATATAAAGACAGAGGAGAAGAGAGGAAGTCTACTAGTAGATGCCATTTCTTGAAGGGAATAGAAAACTCTTCTGGATCATCGCAAAAGTAGACAGACGTATAGCCCAGAATTACCAATTCAACTGCGCAGTATATCACCCAAACACTGTGGCATTAATTGCAAGTCACCAAAGATAATACTCTTCCGAAGTACCAAGGCGTGAAAATTCTCCCGACATTGGGGTAGTATTAGCAACTTTGCATCTCGATTGTGCAGGCGAGACGGAATAGAAGTCTTTAATTACCGAGTCGTAGGTATGCACAGATATGAGACGGCCAGCGAAGAAGAGTTTCCTCAACCTTATCGATATCCCCCGATGCGGGCAAGTAGTATATGCATGAAGAGACGTCGACGGCCAGCGAAGAACCTAACCTTATCCCCCCCAATTGGCAATGAGTAAGAGAAGTCGAAGTCGAAATCATCATGTGATTCGAACGCGACTAGTCCATGTATATTGAGGCTTAGACTGCGATGAAAATCGAGTTTATGCAGATGGCCGAAGAGCAGGCCTGAGGTATTCAGCTAGTGCGCAGAAGTCCAAAGAAGTGAGCATAATCGTCAATGGCACCAAGGCATCTAAGTAATAACTAACGAACTAAAATCGAAAGTCTTCCGAAGTACCAAAGGCGCGAAAGTCGATGGACAGTAAACAGAAAATTCTCCCGACATTCGCATGCATTGACAACTGACTTTCCACTGAAAGGGAGATACGCTCCTCGACGCCCCACTGACGAGACAGAGTAGACGTCTTCAAAATTAACACATGATGGTATCGTAGGCATGCATGAATATGAGGCCCGGTAAGAATCGCAGACGGCCAGCGAAGAAGAATTCGAACCCAACCTTATCGATATCCCTCCCGATGTGAGCAAGCAGTATACGAACGAAGAGACGTCGATGGCCAGCGAATTCGAAGAACCGAACCTTATCGACCCGGAGCCCCGATGACAATGAGAGGATTCGGGGCAAGTCAGAGGCACAGCCTGGGCGAAGACCACCATGGTGAATCACGGCGAGCAGAAACGACGAAAACGAGCTTATTTGATAATACGCAGGATATCACGGAAAGAGGTAAACGTGGTGGGCACCAGTTAGTGCACTACAAGACGCTAAACTGGCATATATCGATCGAAGAGCTTCCCCGGGTCAACTTCACGAGGCCAATGCCCTCATGCCGGTGGGGACCATAATCAGCTCATTAAGCAGAAATCCAAGCAAAAGACACGTAATTAGCAAGGCTTGCAGAAACAGAGATGATAAATTAGGTCAGAATAGAGACTCAGAGCCTGGGTAATCGTCGAAGGGAAGAGACACGCGACTCGCGAGTAACCAACCACGCTATCGTAGGCAACAGTGCGGGAAATTACCGAAAAAGGGAAACGTAGACTGTAATGGGCACCAGTGGCAGCCCAGTGAGTGACAACTTGGGGGCATTAAGCTGGCATATATCGAAGAGCTTCCCAACTTCATGAGGTCACCACTATCACCATCACCACCGCGGGACCATAACCAGTTCATTAAGCAGAATCCAGCGAAAAAAAAAAGAAAAGAAGGAATATTGGCTTGCAGCAACAGAGCGGATATGTCACAGGTTAGAATAGAGACTCGGAGCCTGGATAATCGTCAAAGGGGAGAATTCTCAGAAGGAAGAGACACTAGAATAGCCAATCACGCTGTCTGCCGAGTAGTCGACAAGCCTAAGATAAAGAAAATACAACGCGAGCCCAACCATAGCTTCGCTACCCGTCGAACGTCAGCAACACCGAGAAAGGAAAACGTAGCGGGCTGGCATTGACAGCCTGAGCAAGGCACGAACCTGACGCATACATATCGACGATCTTGACTCTTCCGAACGAAGGGCCAACTGAGGTGAGCACCATCATGGGGGCCGGGGACGGCCAGTTAATGGTTATTGACATGGCTGAGAGCGAAAGGGAAAGGTGGCGACGTTGACTATAGTGTTCATGACAAACAGACGCACTCCACTCAAGATCATCGTTATCGCCTTGGAAGGGGAACCTGAGAGGGGAGAGGGGATGCCAAGAGGGATTTTAAACACCAGGGAGTTGAATCCAATGACATATGCGGGACTTTCCACCGGGATGCATCGACGTCGGCGTAGTGGCTTGGATTGCGCAGGATGAGGAATATCGCCGGAAGCCCAAAGAGGTAAGCGTATTAAATCGTCAACGGCACCCGGCTCATACCCTAATAGCCTCTCGAATTTGAAAGCCTTCCGAAGTACCAAAGGCGGGGGAGCCCAGTCGATGAACAGGATATTCTCCCGACATTGGCATTGACATTCCAACAGGCGAGAGCGACCGAATAGAAGTCGAGTTCAATTAACGTATGCATTATGAGCGATGAGCGACATCGGTCAACGGCCAGCTCAGAACCCAACCTTATCCCCAGAGCCCCTCCCGATATCCCCTCCCGATACCGATGCGAAAAGCTTTACAGACCGTGAATTCCCCGGATCACTATTAGGGGTGCCCGCCTGGGGAGAAAGGCAACAAATGCCCTTCATAAAGCGACGTCCAGCTCTTCAGAAAAGGGTATGCGTAGGGGAGGCGAAATGGGATTGGTCGGGCGGGGCCGGGGGGAGGGGCAGGGCGTTGTATGCAGAGCGCAGAGCTAGCATTAGGAGCAGACCTTAATAATATTGCATGTGTAGATGCGTTGGGTTATGGGCGGTCAGGGTACTCGGAGTCGTTCGACGCGTGTTCGGGGAAAATGGGATATATGTAAGTTGCATTTATCACTGGGTCACAGCCTGGTCAGACGCGTCGGGTGAGCGGGTGGCGTGTAAGTATGTATGTGTATGTTCGGGTGGGTGTGTATATGGATGGATAGAGGGGCTGGACAGGACAAACACCAGCACCAGACAAACTCCTCGGAGACCGTAAGCAACGTCAGCAGTGGACTGTAAAGTCATGAGTGCCCGGATGGATATGGATGGCGAGCATTCTGTGTAAAGCCTGAGGATGATGGCCGGGGTGCGCCTAGCGCGTAGAAGCGAGGCTTCTCTTCTTTCTCCGCGGAGATGATGCTGGGAACCCCACGGAATTCCAGAACGCTTCTGGCGATCCCGTATATGGCATGTAATCAAAGTCATTTCGCGTTGGAGGGACGAGGTGGGCAGAGCAGTTACATAACGGCGAGTTGCATGAGGAGGAGATGTGTGTTATACTATCGATTCGATTCGATTCGAGAGATAATCGATGCCCTCCGCAGCGGTGTAGAGAATCGGGGATGGGATCTCGGAGATCTGGGATGAATCCTAGGATAGTCCTTGTGTGGTAGCGATGCGTGGGAAACCGCGGATTTGGGATTCTGATGCTAGTTTCTCAATTGGGAATCTAATTTTATTATTATTATTTTGATCAAGTCAACGTACTGCAAATGCGTCGTTCCCTACATATATAACCACAACTCCTTCCCCTTCCCGCCCTTCATCACCCTTCAACCCCACCACGGCCGCAACAATGTCCAGCACCACCCTCCCCCACGAACTCTGGGCTCCCATCATCGCGCACATCCCCACCCGCCCAGAGCTCGCGAACGTTGCCCAAGTCTCCCGCCTCCACAAGCTCGAAGCAGAGCGACATCTCTACCGCTCCGTCATCCTTCGCCCCACCGACGCTGCTCTCCCCACTGCCCTCGCAGCCTGTCCTTCCCGCGGCCTCCTAGTCCAAGAATGCAGCCTCTACCTTCCGCCCTCCTCCTCCCGCTACTCCAGAACACCCACCAAGCCTTCAATCGCACATACCCTCCTCTCTCTCCTCACCCTCATGCCTAACCTCACCAGCCTCACAATCCGTGGTCCTCTCCCCCCGTCCCTAACCCCAAAAGCCCTCTCCTTCCCCTTCGCCCTCCACACCCTCTGCACGACCGAGCTCCTCTCCAAGCCCTTCCTCACCCTCCTCCGCCTCCAGCCCTCCATTACTCGCCTGACACTCCTTAACCCGGCACCCGTGTCGCCCTCCTCCTCCGTCGCCCTCTCCGCCCTCAAGGGCATTCTCCCCAACACCCACGCCCTCGCGACGCTGACGCCCCAGCCGGCCCTAACCATCCTGCCGCACCGTCCCGTCACGCATCTCCACATCCTTGCGTGGGCAAAGGCGGAGCTGGGCCAAGTCTTGCAAGCGATGGGCGAGTCGACGGGCCCGTTACGCGCTCTCATGGTCGCGCGAGGGCTCGAGCTCACGCCGGAGGATATGGCCCTCCTCGCTGAACATTTACCGAACCTCGCGTTCTTAGGCGACGTGTCGTTCACGGACGGCATCGAGGCGTACCTCCCTGCGCTCAGCTCCATCAAGGGGCTGAAGACGATATTGGTGGATAGGGAGAGCAAGGGGTTTACGGGAAATGCGGCGTTCGAGGAAGCGCAGGCTGTGAAGAGGATTGGGGAGTGCTGTAAGAGCATTGAGAGGGTTGTGTTTACGAAGAGGGGGACGGCGGGATATGTCTGGGAGAAGAGGGAGGAAGGCGTGTGGGGAGTGAAGAGGACGGATGACCCGGTGGAGGTTGCGGCGGATTTGTGGAGGAGGACTGTTTGAGTGAGCCTCAGCGAGCGACGGGTCATAAACAACATCTTGGTTTCTTTCTCCTTACTATGGTACGCCATCTCCCTCTCCAACTTCATCCCTCCCACTAACCTAACCTATCCTCCAGTATAATCACGGTCACTATTGAACCATGACATGCCATCACTACTGTACTGTACATCACCCTTCATCAGGCCACTACGGACGTTCTCATCAACGCCACCACCGGTCGGTACTTGCCTACCCATACCAAAAGCCACCCCGCTTCGTTATACCCCGGCACTGCACATACCACTCCTGCACATACTCGATATCTATGACGTCCACCGCACGTCTTTATCTCCAAACAACGCGCCCCGACGCACGGACAGATTATCTATCTATCTATTACGCTTATTATGACACGGCACCAAAATGACGACGTTCGTTGGCTTGTTTTCCTTTCCTATTTCTCTCAACTCGCTTCCTGATTTATGACTCATTTGCCACGGACCCCATTCCAATTGTTTCGTTTCGTCTTCTACCCTATGTTGTATAATTACGCTCTTTCTACATTCTCCTCTCGTCCCTTACTGGGACAGGGTTACTCTTGATTATCGCAAAGGACCTCTTTTCATTTATCCAGTCGTTACCATTACATACATATCTTTGGTTATTCGTTTGGTTATATATGTAATATTAGTGTAAAAGTAAATTGATAATTTGGATACCCATACTTCAATACTTCGCCTACTGTCAGTGTCATGCGTGATTTCTGGGAGGTGGAGGAGATTTCTTCAATTTGAGTGATTACTTGGTGGGTATGGACTGGGATTCGAAGGAGAACGACAACTCGAAACACGTCATAGTAGAATTGATCATGATGCGCTCAGGACTCAGAAGAACATGGGCATGTATGCGCCTTTTATGTCCACGCTGGTTGGAGGGTCTCTGGGTTGAGTTCATTATGTAGAATACATGAATGGACGTGAAGGGGATTGAAGTTGCCTTTTTGTCATTGCTTGTGGGGTGGTTGGAAGGCGTATAATTCATGAAGTCATGCGCAGCCTTTGAGGAGGCGCGTTGGGGGCGTATATGCGCCTTAGGCTCTACGTAGTAATAGTACTACTAACGAATGAGAATACCACCATTGATACCTAAATAATAATAATAATAATAATAACAATAATAATAATAGATCTATTTTTCAACCCCAACGTGTCTTGTTAGAAGTCTGGGGTAGCAATATATTTGAAAGTTGAAGCCCTGGTGTCGATCAACGCTCATTGACACTGGGCACCAGTAGGGATTCTGCATGGCACACGACCTTTGACACATGCGGAGACTCATGATAACCTTTTCTATTTCTGTGCATTCCAGATTCCTTACTAGGTTCCGATGCCGTGTGAATATTATTTTCTGATATGAGTTTATGAGCGTTCGTCGGTGGTGGGTTCATTACGACTACCCATCATCACCCCAGCTAGAAATAAGTCGGTATTGAACTTGTCATTTCCGTATTACGATGAAGCCTTCGTGCTTCTGAATATGATATTTAGGTCTTGGAAGACAGCTAATTTAGGTGACATATATGCGCTCGAATGACATTAGGGCTGCTGAGTATCAGCGTTCAAGTCGCTCAGCGGGATGGCACCATTGGCTCCGATACATGATAACCTCCGCACTTCCTGCATATCGTCTCTTTTTTCGAACTTCTTCTTTCTGATCTCGTATATATCTGATTCTAGAAGCAAGAAAGCAACCGGATTCCTTTTCCCACCGCCGTCATGGAAACTGCAATGATAATCCAGCAAAATTTGCTATCCGACCTCGGGCTAATAGCGAGTCTTACACCCTACTCTATTCACCTTAGACTTATGTAAGTTGGGACTGAATAAATATTCCACTATTATTTGGTATACTTGACTCTAAGCTCCCCACTTGCCTTTGGGTACATCTACGTACTACTAATATAACGCACATTGACATACACGAGACTCAGGCTAGCAAGGTTGTCATTTTTGGGATACGTGTGTACCTCTGATTTTGAAATTCGTACGAAAAATGAAGGAGCGGTTTAAATTCAATTAGGTAATTAAAACAGCGTATTTGATATTCGTAGAATGTAGTGTGACCAGAACGTATGGTGATCATTACCAGTGAGTCGAGGCTTCGGATCCATGGTCGAGGAATTCATAAAGAATGGACGCGTATGAATGGAGAGGGCAGGTATCGGACCTTCATTTTTTTCGCGTTTTTTTAATGCATGTAGAGTCTAGAGTTGCCTAACCAGTTGCTTTAGATAGCATATATACACCCTACCCTAGAAGGATCCAAGAAAGCGATCAGTCAATCAACCACCCCGACTCGATAACCACCCTAACCTTCAAGCCTTCGGGCTGCTCACCTTCTTCGTACTTACCTTCGAAACAGTTCCTACTCGTTCTGACGCTCAGAATATTAACCCCTGGTTCGTCACCACAAGCGATAGATAATCCGCGATAATCCTCAACTCGCCTGCTTACTCGAGTATTTCTTCGCACAACCTTCCCTTCCCTTCACGGCATTGATCTTGTGGCTGACGTACTCACCTCCCTGCTTCTCCTCATGTGTCCTCACCACAAGCGATAGATAATCCGCGATAATCCTCGAACATCCCTCGACTCGGATTCAGACCCTGCTCATAATACTTACTCGAGTCTTTCGCACAACCTTCGCAATGATCTTGTGGCTGAGACTAATAGCCTAACAGTGATGATAGAAAACATTCGGACCGTCACAGCACCGATGTGATTTATCTTTTTCCCGTGTTTTCCGTCGTCGTACCGAGCCGAGTATCACAGGCTATCATAAGTGGGAGGCGAGCGTGGGGACGAGATTTGGTGAGGTGTCGCGCATTGTGAGCGTGGATCTAGAGTCTAAATGAAAATGATTGCTTGGATATTTTAATGACTCGGAGCACTGCGAAGTTTATTGTGAGTCGTGCATAGGGCTCGGAACTTAAGAGTGGCATAATAAGCTTGATGCAGCCCCTATCACTTCGGTCGTCTGAATCTAATCCTTAATAGGTGGTAACCAATTAAACACCCCTTTTGTATTCTATCACTTAGTCACTTATGTTCTCAAATTCCGTCCTTAAAACGGACCATACAATACGCAATTCTCTATGCTCAGGTACCATGTCCAATAAAATAAGCTTTCCTCTCGGCGCCACCCCATCATCTGTCCCGCTAATTGTGCCCAAATAAACACAATGATGACATATCACTCCCATATCCGGAATGCGAATGCTTAATTCTTGAGCTTGTGGGACGATGGACGGGGGATTATTGTGATCCCGATTGGATTTGGGGAAAGGGAGGGAGCTCAGGCTGGATTTGGAGTGATTGTCCAATATTTATTTACTTTTATTGTTACCTCACGTCGAGGATTTAGTGATGGAATTTCTTATCATTTACTTACTAGGCCCTCAACCCTCTCCTAATTCCTAACTCATGATTAGCAAGCCTCCCTAAAATCCCATCCCGAACACGGACATAGGATAAACCCTCCCCACCACCCACCCACCTAGTAGACCTCCAGTATAAGGATCAATCCCCTGCGCATCCTCCCCAAATCCGTAATCCACAGTGGAATGCTAAATGATCCTGCATTGGACAAATCTCCTGATCCCGATTGGATTCGCATATGTGCGTATATGGTAATCGTCTAGTCTGCTCGTAATATTAAGGGACGAAACCAGAGGGTATTGTCGAGGGTACCGGCCGGTATGCATTTGTTGTCGAGTTGTTGGACTGCCATCTTTTTAAGGTTCGTTCGGTTGCTTTGAGGAGCTCCGCGGATTTCGAAGAGCGTTGATTGAACAGTGCGAGGGTTGGTATACCTACGCTTTGATCATGACACGGTGATTACTCCTTAAGACCGAGTCCGCGACGTTTCAATCAATAAGCCTGGCAGTCGTTTTGTTACTTAGCTTACTTACCCTATCTTCCCCTCCTTTAATCACTCGGATTTCCGACTCACTTTCGAATCAAACTAGCATAAACACATCTCGTTCCGAAGACTCGAGACTCAGGGACGGAATATTGAAAGAAAAACTCCCTTTCTAGCCAGTGTCGTCGGCACCCCATCAGTACAAATATAATTACGAAAGAGGCGGCATTATATCTGTAAAAAATCGCAAGCTTGGTGGCATGATGGACAACGAAATATCGCAATGGTCTCGATTGGATTCGGGAAGGGAGGGGGAAAGGAACTCACTCCAGATCTAGGTGAGTGTCCTGCAATTATGTTTGTTTGAATTTACGTGAAAGGCGAATCTGAATCAAAATGAATTCTTTACTCGATTATTTCATGAGGAATATCCAAGGGGCTCAGTCATTTACGTCCCATCCAGACTAAGCAAGCCATCGTGCACTACCTATCTATCAAAGGCCATAAACTAGTTTATTAAAATTTCAAGCAGCTACTTATACGCACTACGTATCCTGCAGATGACATTGATACAGTGTGACATACCGTGACATACCCTGGATGGCTGCAGAGTGCGGACACTCAACTTTGTCAGCAACATCCACAGCCACCCAGCCGTTGCTGCCAAGTATCTGCTGTCTCATGCCGCAGCTTCTACTTCTGCAGTGTTCACTTGCTGCTAAGCAAGTGCTCAAGCTCCCTTTGAAAATTTGACGCTAGGTGACATTTATTTTTCGTATGGATTGTTATGGACTCAGTGTCAGGGGACGACCCTAAAACTCCATTTTCACAGTCGTCCGGACTCCGCTTCTACACACATCAACAAACATTCGGAGTCCGAGAACCATTAGTACAGGATCCCGGAGTCCGAGATCCCTACAGTCGTATGTCCCATACTCACTCTCTGTGGTATAGGAGTAGAGACGCAAGCAGACTCCGAGCCACAACTCATCAAGTTCGTTCTATGGTATCGGAGTCCGGTTGTAGGCCCTTGTTGTGGCCAGAGAGCGGGAAGTTAGGGTGGATGCAGTGGCAGGTTCGGAGTCCGGATGCAGGGGTACGGGTTAGGGTGTAGTCAGGGTGGTCCTTATGGTATTATTCTTGTTCCTCGTTCCTGATGTGCATGTGGTCTCTTTATTGTGTATTTCTGGGCATCGATGGTTCCTGATTCTTTGCAGTATTTATTGAGCTCATGCTAGCAGAGGCAATCCAAGACTTTCTCTTTGGATTTCCCCTCTGCTAGGTCTGGCGTGATTTCCGTCGGACTCCGAGGGTTGCCCTTACACTCAGCACACATTGATGGTTCCTTTTAAAAAAGAAATAAGTAAATAAACGATATAAGAGGACATAGTGTGATATAAGTTGTGGGAGTAATTAGAAATTAGAAGTGCCAGAGGTGGGAAGTTAAAAATACAAGTAATAAATATCAATCCCATGATGACACTTCTTGGCTCTTGCAGCCACTCACCATCTTCAACCACCTGCTTTCATTGTCTGCAATTATGGGTTATGCAAACGAGTGCTTATTCATATTTTCCCTCTCTTCTTCCGTCTTGGACCCTCTATTACTCAGTATATGTAAAGTCAGTACTATTATGATAGACCTTGATGCTCATGCGCAAAATACTAGTAGGTCCAGTTCTTCTGTGAACAATACCGATCATCTAAACAATATGTGCACATACTGAGCCTACCTTGTTGCGATAACTGGACATCTGTTCAACCACATCAGGAAAATGGGTTAGGGCACCTAAGGTGATCTGGAGCTTCCGTACCAGTGTGTCTGCAGTTGTTGCTTTGAGGTCTTTCAGCTAATTTATCTTGTGTTATAGGCAATTTATGGCCTCAAAAAGCTGAGCTTACTGAGTGATAGTGACCTTGCATGGGCCAGATGCAAGTCGTTGATGGAAGCCCTCCAGTGCTTATGGGTGTGCCATATCCCTCCCATTCCTCGGATTTCGAGCTATTGTTGTCCTACCTGTCCTCTAAATCTGCACCTTCTAACTGCATGAGGACATGGCAAACTTGAGTGATATGGAACCAGTAGCCATAACATGAATTCACTTCATCTTGCTAGACTCTTTCGGATCTCATGTCTTCTCATGTTTACCATGAAGGATTTTCAGTACACTAGAAGATTCTCTCCTTAAGAACAACATTAAGGCCATAGCCTATATTATTAATTGAGAGTTGAATCAGTGCTAGATTAAAACAGCCCACTTTACTTATGGTAAAAAAACCTTGAGGGTAGTTTATGGGCATGAAGCCACTATTGTATAGTACTGCATCATCCAATGAAGACTACTTCTCCCTCTTCACCACGGTTTCAAGAACAATATTGATCATGTTGAATAAGTGCTAGATTAAGACAGCCCACTTTACTTGTGTTAAAACCTTGAGGGTAATTTATGGGCACAAAGCTGCTATTATGAGAAGAAACCCCAACGGACAACATGCTATTTTGGGTACTCAGGTGACCAGTCAACAACAGTAAATAAACAGGACAAGGTGCATAACCACATATATTTTAGTCTTCGATTAGTGCCAGTATGTGGGCTTCACTTTCATGCAGCAAGTGACCACTGATGAAGGTGGCATTTAATGAACATAACACTCTTGTGACATGTCCTGTGACACACATACATAGACACACACCTGTACATCGGGACCTATGTCCTATCTTGCCTCCATACCATGACCATCCCCACTTTTATATGGTGACAAGAGCGGGATCTTGATACCCACTGGAGACATGGTTACATTCCCTGAACCAAAAAAGGTTCAGGAAACCTTAAGTGCCTGGTAAATTTTTTAACCATTTCCTGAGATGAGAAATATTCCAGTAATGTAATATCATATAACAATTTCCTGATCCAAGAAATGAGAGATTGTATTAAGATTTCTGCAAATGATAAATGCTGAAGATATTCCACAATTTCCCATGATTTCCTAAGCTCAAATATGCTAATAAAAAAAGAACATTATTAGACTTTCCTGGGTGCAGAAAGATCAGAGAAAAAATGCATTTCATGACAATTTCCTGGTCCAGGTTTGAGGAAGAAAATACTAAATGTCTTTACAGGTTCCTGACCCAGGAAACCTTCAGGAAATTCTGTAATTTATTAAAGCTTAATTGGCTGAGTATCTTCAGAAAGTGTGAAGTTTCATTAGAATTTCCTGGCTATAGATTGTGTAAGAAAATGATCCAAGCTCTTAGAATTTCTTGGTCAATAAACAGGAAATTCTAAAGAAACTACACATTCTCTCATGTAATCTGGAGCCAGGAAATTCTAAAGAAACCTTGAAAATCCTGCTGATATCTTAAATCAGCAAATTCAAAGGAAATCTCGAAGTTCTTGAAGGTTTCCTGGGCCAGGAAACCATTAAGACATCTAAAATTTTCTTAGAATGGCCTCTGGTGGGAGATAGTAATACAGACAAGGCCCAGTCCTTGTCCCAGCACTATTAAATAACACCATATCTTTTCATTAAATATACATTTTTGAAAGTTTTTTTATAATCTGATACGGAATCCTTTAAAGTAGGTTGGACCCAAATTTGGAAATTTTCCGACCTATTTGAGGTAGCTGCCTTAGGACGGACTTTTAAGCCTCTTATGGAGGCCTACACCAGTCCTTGTCCCACACCCTGGCCACCCATTGAAGCATGTGTGCTTGTCGAGGGGCCTTAAATTTTGAATGATATGCTACATATAAGTACTGTATAGTTTATAAATGATCCCAAACCATTGTTCTTTGATGATAAGTGGTCTACAGTCAGGTCTTGGGTGCCTGGTGAGGCATGTATGAGGCCCATAGAATCTATGGTTTGTATAAAGTCAGAACTAAAGCCTAGGCACCCAACATTTGTATTTGAGGAACATGTAAGAGAACATAGAGCACTTTAGAAGTAGTACTTGAGTTCTTTACTGCAGGTTCTGGGAAGTGAGAAATAAATTTCGCATTTATTAAAGCTGTGGACCCCCCAAATTAGATGAAAGAAATTTATAGAGGGAGCATTTCAGACCCAATCATCATAAAACTTTTACAATAAATACTTACATATATAAGGATACTACACCTGAAATATGACAGCCATCCGAGAGCTGGCAGCTGAGCTATGGCTACTGGGACAAGGAGTGGGCCTTGCCTGTATAAGCTGTTATTTCTCTAATTTTTCCTTCTCCAGGAAATGGTAACAATATTTTTAATTCCATGAGCTTATCTGAGCTCAGGAAAAGCTGATGATTCCAGAATATCCTTAGCATCTCTCTTTCAAGGAAACTGTACACTAATACATTATTTCCTGGATCAAGAAATGGTGGTGAAATCTTGTGTTTGTTCCATATTTCTGCTGCTAGGAAATGAATTGAAAATTTACCAGGTCCTCAACATTTCCTGAACCTTTCTTGGGTCAGGAAATATAATGATGTCTCCAGTGACCTACTCTCCTCTGAAGAGATGAGACTCTGAATGTCTTTATACCTGCACATGCACATGCATCCCACAACACCTACACACCCTCCCCACCATTTGATGTCTTGACAGACATCCCCCACCCCAATTCCTTCAACATCCTTATCCACCATCCATTGTTCAATCTGTTCAATCTGTTTACATCAATGCATTGTACCACTGGATTGACTCACTACAAGCTCCCACCAACACTGCCCACTGGAGTGTTGCTCTGTATCCTCAATGTCTGACTAACTCCTGCACCCTTCAGTGAAATATTGATGTTCTGTTCCTGTGTGGCAAGATGCCATGACCACTATACAATTGTTTATGTGGCTGGATTCCACATCCTGTATGTTTCCACCCTAACCTCAATTCTTGATGATCCTTTCCCACCTCACTATCCCCAACATTGTCCTCACTATCCCTGATTGCCCTCCACCTGATCCTTGTGCCACCATCATTCCCAATTCTGATTCTTTTGCCCAGCCCAGTTCTGTTTCTGACTGTCAAGTTGAACAAAGCTCTCCAAAGGGCCTGTAACCTTCTCCAAAGCTTTGTTGAGGTTGAGCAAAGTCATGGGGCTTAACAGAGAATCAGCACTTTCAAAAGTGCTTGAAGATTGATGAGGCTTGCTTGAATTCAGCAAGGATTTGACATCATGATCACCAAGGACACATGCACATGGTAAGATTAAACCCATGTTAATGGAGTGGCCAGCTGAACAACAAATGATCCAGGAATAGTTGCCTAATCCCCACATTGTTTATGCACCTCAAACTTAACAGAGCAGTCATAGCACTGAACTAATTGCTCTAGGCTGTGCACTGCAGATCCTCAGGAGATGGAAATATAGATATGGGTGGTTTGAAGTTCCCAGTACTTGTACTGATCCACACAGCAACACCTGGCCCATAGAGCAAAATGGGGTGGTGGTTTGAATATGCTTGTCTCAACTCTTGACAGAGTGATGCACATAGTACCAGCTTCCCCATTGCAAAACCTAATAATCTCCCATATGTATATACTTCTGACCTTAAGGTGCTTACTTTCTGTTCCAGACCCTTGTTGGGCTGTCCCAACTTTCAGCCAACAAGGAACCACTAGGCCAATTTCAACAAAGTGGGACTTTTTAGAATTGTATAATTCAGTAGATACTGGAAAATTAACTATATCTTTATAAATGTAGTCATCTGGAGGATATGGCCATATATATCTGTAAAAACCGGCTTTTATACTGAAATACATCAGTTAATCCTCTTTTATAGACCATTATCCATTGTAATCTGTGCTGATATATTCAATTAGAGTTACTATATATTATATTTGCATGAAACCTCCAATTCCTCATGCCCTGGGGGGGCTAATAACTGGAATCTCGGGTTCCCCTCCTATTTCCCCCATTTACCATCCTATATGTTCTAACCATCACAAAGACATATCTGAAATGAAATATTACATCTAATACCTGCAATGATTATTATTGATCAGCATATAACCCCCTGTCAGACTATTTAGCATTCTGGTGGCTGACATTGAGCACTGGTTACTGGTGAATCACACTGGTCCTAATTATGTTATTTCCACTTATATGTGTGTAACCATGATTTTATTCATTATTTAATTTGTAATTAAATTGTGTAGAAGCAGTATGAATATAAAGGAACACTTAGGCAGGTCCTAAACGGCACCATTAAAAAGAAATATGAAGAAAATATGTCTTGTTCTCCAAAAGCAGCCAAAAATGGCAGGAATTATCATTTTATGCAACATACTGTGCATCTGTGACCAAGCTGATAATTTTTCCGAAGTCTCCTCGATTATAGGTTTTAATCGATCCCTCCTTTTTTCTGATACATGGAGTAGTTCGGTCCCAGTTTAAACTTGGGACAGAAATACTTCAGGCTTGAGACCGGTTGACTCCAGCACTGGGACGTGAATAACATGGCCTGGGACAGGAAGGTCACGGCCTGGGACAGTATTACATCAATCTTCCCCATTCGTTCGACGCCCCGGACCAGAATAAGCGGTAGAGTAGACTCGGGCAATAAAAATTGCCCCTCCCTCAGACCCCGAACTCGCAAAGAATGGGCGAGAGAGACTCACCGAGACAATCAGCTCATCCAAATGCTGGATATACCTAAAGAATAGCTAAGAAAACGAGCTAGCCAGAGACCACCTACTATAAAGTGTTATGAGGCCATCGACCAGAAAGCAATTATAAACGCACTCACCACTAAGACTCCTTAAAGCGGAACACAGCTTGGATGTCCTCACATATAGCTGAAAGTTTCAAGGTCGATATCTCGTAAAAGTGAAGAAAAGAATTCTGCTACCGTAGTACATTCTGGGTGAACCCCGTCGTCAACAATGGCCACCGATGTTAGAAACTACGAAGGTTACTTTACATATAAAAGCTAATTTACATATATGAGACGATGAGAAAGTGAATGATGCTCACATGAAAGTGGAAGACCAAAGGATATGCTTAAGGGGGGGGATGTTAGGGGACTCGGAGGGTGTCACGTAGATGGAATGGTGGTAAGAGGGAAAGGATCGGTGAGTCCCTGGCTCACTCAGTTTCTCCTTTCATATGTTACCAGATGAGACAGCACATGAAATCAGGTGATATCTTTACCAACCTTATTTTCCTGAATTTAAATTCAAGTTTCCTTGCGCGTGGACCAGACCCTGCCCATGCATTTAATTCCGCCCACAGGGTCGGTCTAGACTACTTACCCTTGAGAGTTCTATAATCTCAAATGATTCAATTTAGGCAGCGTGAAATATTGAAGATGAATGGTTCAACGCTCAGTACTACTTTGAGGTACTTATCAGTTGACCATGAACTTCAAGCATTAGTACTAGTAGGTAAGTAGCGCGAGAGCATGTTTAATTTCCATTATACCAATCTAAAGTTTGAGTTTCCAATATACGATTGTCCAACCTTTAATTGCAGTGTATTAGAAAAATGTATGGCAGCTCATCGGGAATGTTGAGGCTGTTGAAACTATCATGGCCTCGGCGAAGGACTCCTCGGACTCGATTGAATGCGCTCTTCTAACATATCGTGGATCGCACAATAAATATCTTACTATTCAACTCAAAGATGGCCATCCTGTTCGTCGAACTAAAAGAGCTTGCTGCATTTCAAAATGCTGCAAAAAGGGGACGACGAACTGTATTAGACTCCGGAGAATGGTTTCTTGAATTTCTTCTGCCAGCACCGTGAAGTTGAGGTCTATATATGCCATACTATAGTAGCTTCCATTTCATTTCAAGTAAGTATTCGACGAAGGGCTCTCCGGTCTTCGTCTGGCAATGATTTCCAGTGGAATAATTAATCAACCTTTATTCGAACGTGGAAAACACAAGTTACTAGCGAGGCGAACCGAATTGTGTTAAAGGAGGCTTGGTGACACGAATTGCAAAAATCCTACTAATGTTTCCACCTGAGATGATAGATAAGTAGAAGGCTACAGGGCAGGACCGTGACCTTGAAGCGTGTTCGCTGAAATAGGAAAGATATGCCAGACTTATTACCTACCCTCATCACGAAGATTCCCAAGTTGCATGCAAGTAATTCCCAAATGCGTCCGATGGCGTTCATCCGGTGAGTGAGAGAAAGCATCTCGAATTGCTGAATCCCGAGGGCACTGTTTTGGGAGAGAAGCAGAAGGATACAGTGTGACCGCGGAAAACGAGACGGAGAAGAACCCGAGAACTTTAATGATAATGAAGGATAGTTGACTCTCAGGGTAGCGAGACCTCGAGGCTCGCAATGCGGCGAACCATACCACAGGGGGTGGATTATCCTATTAATAGATATGGGCTTGAAGGGCGGGAACTGAAATAAATTAAGATTTTAAGGGGACGATATCTGTTCAGACTGTTCAGTTCTCATACGGTTCCCAGGCTACTAATCTCTTGGGCCTTGTTATAAGTAACCTAAATCTTCGAACGTTATCGCTAGATACGAAGCATGCGAGTCGCTTACTGGATGATGTGATATGCGGGGAAGATCAGATGGATGGATGGTCAATTTTTCGATTTTGAATTTGATACGTATCCGACCTCGCGGCTTAGCCATGGCAGCTGCAGAGCTGGAGGACTTGAGTGAGATTTAAACGATATTGTATAAATCCGAAATGGTGAATTTTGGATGCAAGTCCGCGGCGCATGGACGTGTGAAGGCATGAAAAGAATTCACTTACCTGGGACAGAATCTGCACGCCTGGATTCCTGGCTTCACTTAAATAAATAACGCGAACACGTAAAAGTCTGTGATTGATGTAGGATACTTCAGAATACTAGCCAAATGTTGTGATGAATCCATCATCATCATTGTGGTCGTCACAGTTGCTCGCTCGCGTGAAGATTTCAAGGGTCGAAAGCGGCAATTGCAGTTATTTCGCTAAGTAGGCTGAAGTTGCTTAGGTCTTCCTGTATACCATCGAGGAGAAATAGGTGTGAAAGAATCTGCAAGCGATAAAAAGCGTTGACGTGACAGGAGTGGTCCGAATCGCAAGAAGTAGATAGAAGTACAGCTGAGTGACTCCCGCGGCAGAAAGTGCTAAACAGCAGTTGTGAACGGATTGACCCAGCGGTGTTTGACTGAGGGTTTACAGTTACAGGAAAAGTTTTTGAGTCTTGTGAGAAAGGATATTTCATCGCAAAGTGGTTAATGCAAGTTC
Organism: Sphaerobolus stellatus SS14; assembly: GCA_000827215.1. NCBI lineage: Eukaryota > Fungi > Basidiomycota > Agaricomycetes > Geastrales > Sphaerobolaceae > Sphaerobolus > Sphaerobolus stellatus. The sequence continues at coordinate 996,897 of KN837084.1, forward strand.
AACATCATCATCAGCGTTCCTCGGTTAAATTTCAAGGGTCAAACAGTCGCTTGAGCTGAGACCTACAACATAAGTACTTCCTACGTATGATCAAGCAGAAATAGAGGTGTGAGTTCTGCACGAGGAGAAAGTTGAAGCGGCGGACCGAGTTTCATGAACAGATGCTGCAGGAAAAGGGAATGCAACACAAATAGAAGGTGTGGATTGAAAAAACAGAAATTAATGGATAGAATTTTCGAGACACTTATCACGTCTTCATTTCGTATTAAAGCACCTAACAATTTTTAAAATTAACATACATATTACTTAGAAAATATCCCAAACTTGACGTACCTCGATCTTCCCAATCCTTCCCAATCCCAGGTGACACGACATAGTACCATCATCAGAATCAATGAGTTTTTATAAGATGGCAATCAAATTCGATAAGGCATGTGACTTTGCAATTGTCAAGATAGGTCGAGATTTACATTGAATGGCGCCCGTCTTGAACTGGGTAATTGACAACTCTCGAAATGTGAATTAGAACACAAGAGAAGCTCCATTACAAGAGTATAGACAACGGACGGAAGAGACGCAGTCTAGACAACGGATCCTTCACTTTAGCCAGATATTCCTATCAAGAGACAAAAATAAGTGCCCACGCAAACAATCAAGAAGGGCTCTGAGCGTCCACAACGTGTTCCTCGGTGGGTGTATGTATGGGCTAAGAACCAGCAAGTATCCATGACGTGGATTTCACCAATCGCATGGAAACAATCCCCATATCAAAAATGATGCTATGTGGATGCCGGAAGATTCTGAACTTCTCGGCCTTCTCTTCCCCACTGTAACTCCTAGGCGAACATGCAGGCACGGCCGCGTATCTGACCACCAAGAAGCATGAAGGAGCCGCGGAGGACTTGAAAAAGATAGAAGCGCAAGGTTGCTTCTTTTGTACCTTGTGGAGTTGAATAGAGCCTCGTTTGTTTGCCCAAGCTTAGGATGACGGCTGCAATAGAGTTTAAGAGTGTCCTGATTTGGGCAAGGCTAGCGTTTCAGTTGTGACGCAGAAGAAATGGAGCCAAGGTTTGAGCCAATGTAGAAGATTAGGCAAATCCGGTGCCTGTCTTGTCTTCCTAAGGAGTAAACGGATATATCGGAACAGCGGAACACATTTGTCTCTGCAAAAATCCGACGGTCTTGGGAAGGATGTATGGTGGGCCTTGTAGGAATGGTACAAAAGGACTGAATGTAAATGTATAATTCGGTGGAAAACGATCAGTTGTAATCAAACAGTTAGAAGTGGCTAGAAGCCAAGTTTCAGGCATGCAGACGTACCTTGACGCACCGAACGAACAGCTGAGGAAGATCGTACTAAAAGTCGATTGGATGAGACGAGACAGACTAAGAATCGCATGTTTGACAAGGGCCGTATACTTAGCAGATGTGCTAAGGCGAAGAGTTTCATAATTTTACCCATCATTGGTGCGGGGGTGGTTAGAGTATCCGATCTTGGAGTGAGTCCTGGGATATATATATCCAGAGATAATACACGGGCATGACCCGGTCTATGATGAGATTCTAGAGTTCGCGAGGCGCAGTTAACTCCTTCGAAGGTGCACTGGAAAGGGACAGAAAACAATATATAATCAGAATATTGAATAACAAGCATGTTTAAGTGGAGTGCTCACAGTGATACTAGTAATCTCTCGTTATAGACATTCAAAACTTCATATAATAGAATGAAATCGTCCTGATCAATTACGTCGAGGTGTGTTTATATTGAGACTCATATCTTTGTTAGCATCGTAAGTGCATAAAAGAATGTATTACGAGTCACGGTTGAATAACGCTGAAAGCTTAAAAGGGAGTCCATATCCAACTGTATCTAGTTGATAGTGCGCCCGCATAAAACTCTGTCGGGTCAGCGCGCTCCTCGGTGATCATATCCAACGAGAAGCGGCGGGGGACAAATGTAGGGTCTCAACGGGGGGAAATAATTTGGCATTTGCCCCGGTGAATATCGGATGGCACGCGATCTCTTCTTGTCCGGAAGGATTGAGGGCACTACGTTCTTCTTGACATAGGAAGGGCGACGCAACGACTGAGCGATGACTAGGACCATATCTATGTCACGTAAAGGCTGCCAGAAGGTGCGTAATAGATGATTTAAAGTATAGACAGACTTACGAGAGCTCAGCGTAATAAGTAGTATAAGCCCGCCTGGCAAGGGACTCCGATTAGGCTTCATCCGGAATTTCTCCTGAGATTATTGTGCCAGTATTCACGTTTTGCCTTTGTTTACATCCTAAAAAAAATTATCAGTCAGAGTATTTCCTAGTATAGACATCACGTTCCGTTTGGTGGCAGCTCGCGATGGGAGCTGATGGCATGGGATAAAGGGAACAGAGGAAAACAGCGAGAAAATCAGCCACATACGTAGATTATTATGTACCAGTCCTACTGTCGGATACGTACTATTCTTCTCTCATAGTTCACAGAGGTTCAGAGTCAGCGAGCATAGAAATTTGATGGGAAAAGAAGATCCGCCGTAAACAGATCACATGAATATCACGTGATTAGCTCACGATGACACGACGAGCGAATGAAAAACTGTCGGCGGAAACGAACGGCTTCCGGAATAAGATCTGCTTCCAGCAGCCAGCTGCTTGGTTCTATCCGCCATCATCCCAAAGATGCAGTGTCCTCATCTCTACTTAGTGGTATCGCAGTACGCAATTCTAGGGCATCAAGTTGGATAGGCAACGTATATTGCAGTAACTACGACTTTACCTTGTAAGTAACATTGCAACATATAGTTATTTGATTTCATCTGAACTCAACAACAACCCCTTTATTGACGAAGATATTGGGTGTGATAGCCTCGATTTGCCTTAATAGCTTGTAATCTCGGCTATAAGCAACTACCACAATGCTTTGATAAAGGCGATGGCACTGCGCAAGGCGAAGCACGAAGGGTGTACCGAGCCCGACAAATCGCAATGTAAAATACACTCGGCTTTCCCATTATTGGCTGCCAGATAGGTGTCTTTGTTGATTTTCAGGTCTAGTTTCTAATCCGTTGACTCTTTGTTGCTTTCAGACTTATTGATCCGTGCTGCAAGCGTTAGCAGGCCTTTCGCATTTGAACAACGCGAAATTCGGGGATACCAAGCTCAGTTTCGCTACGTCCGTTTAGGAACGGATGTTATAACTCCATGGCCTATCATCCGATAGTCCATCTGAATATGGTATCGGTCTATTGGTCTTTTTTAATCATTTGGACCGTGTCTATACTGTCGGCTCTTTGGGTCTCCGGCTTCGGCTGTGCTATTCTTGCCCGCCTGGATCCCAGTCGCTATCACTCTCTTTGTTCTCTTTGGCTCTTCACCGCTCGGCAAGTTTGATTTAAAGGCCCAAAAGCGGCTGTACTGTTCCGCTTAAGCTTGACAGTGTCGTCATCGAGGTTGAAGACATAACCGCATTCACATAACTGGTCTCGTTTGATTAGTCAAGGAGGTCTATCAATCTGCTAAACACTGACTTCAGATCGCTGGAGAGCCGGTATGATGGAGACTGGTCTTCGGCGCTCAGGGAATGTTTCAAGGACTCGGAGTCCCCGCCCTTCCCTCTCTCCAACGAGGCAGTTCTAGACGCTAGAGGACTATGGCTTCTTGGACAGTTAATACTCGTATAATATCTTCCTTCAGAGCACAACAACTAAATAACTATGCCGCAAGTAAGTAATCTTCAAACATTTTGGCATTTGGTATCTTCGTTTACTAGGGAGGCCTAGTCGCAGCACTCACAGCAGCGGTTTACGACATTGTACTAACTTTTAGTCGAGAGGTGCGTCGCATTTTGTGCATAACTTGCATAATATTTATCCTCAATTCAGATACAATACATTTGGAGGTGAGTATGACATGTGCGCCGTTACCGGCAACGCAGCAATTAATATTGGGCTCGCTGCTCCCCAAGATCGGAATGGTCCTTACCCAAGTTACTCTACCTAATCTGTAGATTCTACGCCTTAACTTATGCCATGTAAGTGGGTACCTTTCTCTCCACGAATACGATTCTGATCTACCAAGGGCCTTTTGCAACGGTTAGTGTCTTTGTATCTGGTGATTATCTTCCACAGCAGCATTGAAGAATGACACGTTTGCTTACTGATTATTTCAAGTAAATTTACGCCGAAATGTTTCATTTGTAGTAAGTTTAGTCATTTGCTTCTTGCCCTCGCCGCTCAAGGCTTCTAGGTGTATGTATCATCCCCGTCTCAAAGTCGTACCGCCGGCGACGGAAGCTCATTGCCCCATCTCACAGCTGCCATCAGTATACTCTCTGGGCCCCAATGTGCGTCAACATTTTAGATAAAGTTGTAAACTTTGCGGGAACTAAGAGTCCCGGTGAAGTGGATTATATCCAGCCCTTATCGGCATGAAGATTTCAATGGCATTGAGAGTCTATGCCCTTTATGGAAGAACTCGCAAAGGTAATTTATTCTTTTTCTGATTGGTTCATACATTCTTATTTGGCTATGACAGTATTGCTGCTCCTTCTTGTCGTCTGTCTTTGTCAGTATTCTTTTATTTTTTATTCAGACCGGGTGCTGATAAATCACCAGCTGATTTCACGGTAATGGACGAGTTCCTCTTCCTAGGTATTTAGCATCTGAGTATATATATTACACAGTTCGAGCTCTATTGCATTATTGCAGAAGCACGTGGCGTGCAATCCCGGTCAACATACCTTCTCCGAGACAAGCCTCCGAATACCCTCGGATGCCCTGTGAACCTGCACGGCAGTAACCAGAACCTCTCAATTATTGTATGGTCTGTACTTCCGCTTTCTAAATCGTACGAAGAGACTCATTTAATGCAGGGTTGTTCGTGTTCTTGTTGCAGGTGAGAATAGTCGTATCACAGTATGGCCGCTCCATGCTCAGTTTCCTCGGGATGCAGCGATACTCAGCGCCTTCGCTACATATAAATGCTATCAGATATTGATGGAACAACGGTCTTTTCATGTTAAAGAAATCTTCAAAAGACGGTCATTTACTCCTCTTCTGCTGATAATACTACGAGATGAATCGATGCTTTTCATAATGTAAGTAAAATTGGGTCTATTTCTTTAAGTAATATTTAACGCTGCATTCCATTTAGTGGAACAAGTAAGCTATTTCATCTTTATTCCGGCGAATCGGGATTCTCATATCGACTACTAGCCTCTGTGTTCGTTAGCGCTGCTATTTATTCCGAAGTGCGAGGACCATTAGAAGTAGTATTCCTCCCGTACGTCGATTTTATTAGGAAAATACAAGCATACTGATTGAAGTCATTTTAGGTGGGTTGTAGGAACCAATTGTTTCGTGGTAGGAGTCGTTTCATGCATTCGTCTATTGTTTTTAGATTCTGACTCACATCATTGCTACAGGCAACACGGCTTATTCTAAATCTTCGAGAAGCAGGTGATACTGAACGGGATGAGTCTAACGATAGTGCACGGTTTGGACGTACCAGTACTACATTGGCATTCAACTCCGTCGGAGAAGATAAATCACCTTAACGACAAACTTTCACCAATGGCGTCTTTTCAACCGCTATGTAGAGATTAGGAGGCCTTTCGCATGCTGAGATGTTCTCGGCTTGGCTCAGATTAGATTAGTGTCAATTGGTCCGGGCTGGTCCCTGCTACTAGTGATCTACTATTTTTATTATAAGCGTGTTCTTATTAGCATGTGCTCCACAGAAATACGTGTAACTTATTAATGCTATACTAATGTCAGTTTCATTCGATATTTGAAAGGAAAGGTTGAGCAGGGGGCCCGTTGTGCCATGTACACTGGGAATTCTTCCATTGGGTTTGACGAAAGTTAGTCTTGAAAATAGTCATTAGAGTCAGTTTTATTATCCCGCTACGCATTGCCCGGGAATAGGAACCCCTGTATCCTGTATCACGGATATACACTGGGTGCATAAAATCCTTTTGAAATGATGCTACACGGCCCTCATGTCAAGTGGGGAACACGCACAATGGCTTTAAACTGTCCATCTTGAGGACTGCGATAGTCCTCCTCCTCTTACTTGTATGGCTCCAGAATATGTTATTCTGTTATTTGGCAGAGTGAAAAGGTATAAGCAGCTTCGAAGCCGGTGCACAGTGCGTTCGCTGTTTTTCAAGTTGTTAATTTTACCATACTTATCAGCCATCCGTACCTGGATTATTTGGAGCGTAGATATGCCCAGCTCGCAGTAATGAATAAGAGCGTTAGCGTGCAGTCCAGGGTAGAACTACAACCATAATCATTTCCACTTGAAAAATTATATACGATTTCCTTGTACTCATCTAATAGGGAATATAGCCAGAGGGTTATTCGAAGATCATAAGATCATATGTACGCGTAACTTCTCCTCTAGATATTATTTGCTTGGTTCCTATTTTCAGGACGATGAGAAGTATTATGAACTCAGCAAATGCTTGCATCGCCGATCGCGACGTTTACGGTGCGCCACGGGCGCCAGGTCAAAGCATTCAGTTTCGCAGTTCGGGAATCACTTTTCACAAGCATTTTGGGTTTGGGATTTGGAATTCGGTTTCTGAGGGTGAAGTCCACATTATATTTTATTGTGTTAATCATGGAATATCTTTCTTTATTCTTTAAAATAAATTGTTCTAGAGTCTTTACAAGTTTCTTACCAATTGAAATAGTCTCTGGAATGCGAATAAAATAATTTCTGAAGGCTAGGGAATATTCGCAACGGGATTATCTAGTTGGCTAAGATCGGCTAAGGCCCTACCGCCAATTATATGTAGAGAATCTATAGATAATCTAATTGCGAATATTCCTTGTTCTGGGTAATATTTATCGGTTAAGAGAGTGTTTGAATGACATAATGATCATCTCGGAAGTATACAAGTTTCTTACTGGTTGACATAGTCTGTAGATGGATTAGGATGATATAGATCTCGTCTATTAAATGAGTTCAGTGTCTTCTTGAAAACTTAGGGGACAAATAATAATATTCCTGAGGACAAAGATGGCTTTGACGAGATGGGCGTTGCGCTTATGTCGCTTATCAGAGTCAGCCAACCAAACACGTTATAAATAACAACCTCAATGGTTCCTCCATGTACAAAGGATAGAAGAGAATATAGCAGGAGAATAGGAGTTCAGCAGGAGAATAGAAGGAGTATAGTGGGAGAAATATGTGACTAACTTGAATTCTCTATAGCAACCTTGTTAGGGTAATATTTACTGACAACATGAGCATCTACGTAGTCACTGTACAAGAGGGTATTGCACCAGTGTATATCCCCACTTAGAAGGTACATAAAGAAGGCATTGACGCACAATAATTGGCGGTAGGGCCTTAGCCGAACTTAGCCGACCAGATAATCTCATTGCGAATATTGCCTAGCCTTCAGAAATTATTTATTCGCATTCCAGAGACTATTTCAATTGGTAAACAACTTGTAAAGACTCTAGAACAATTTATTTTAAAAAATAAAGAAAGATATTCCATGATTAACACAATAAAATATAATGTGAACTTCACCCTCAGAAACCGAATTCCAAATCCCAAACCCAAAATGCTTGTGAAAAGTGATTCCCGAACTGCGAAACTGAATACTTTGACCTGGCGCCCGTGGCGCACCGTAGACGTTTCGTCGCTATCAAGAGAGTCCAGAATTTGAAACTTGAGGTACTTGAGGATCAGCGTTCTACATAGTGCGCATTTAGTGGCGTATAAAGTGCTATGTAGATCACCACCGAGAAGCGGGGCACAGCTGCGGGCCGTTCAACTCGGCCATGGTTGTGAGAAGTTGAGGTCCCCTGGGCGGCTAGTACCGCGTCGCAGCCCGCTACCAAAATCACCTAGCACTTCAACCAAGATGGCTGAACAACTCCTAAGGGCCTTGGATACGTTAAAAGACCAGGCCAAGGATGCTCTATGGGCACTTTCATCATGTGTTTGCCAGCAGTCAGCGAAGGTCAAGATTAACGGGCGTACTTGTGCGTTGTCTATGTTCTATGACCCTAGCTTACAACTGACGAATAATACAGTTAACATCATCAAAGTCTTAGGAGAAGGCGGCTTCTCCTTTGTATATTTGGCCCAAGACGAGACTAGTGGTGTGCGTGGACTGCATTCCTTTGCCTCATGGCGAACATGACAGTTAGGCTTACGATTGAGCTTATGCAGAGAGAATTCGCTCTTAAGAAAATTCGTTGTCCCACGGGATCTGATGCAGTTAAGGAGGCTATGCGTGAAGTGGAAGCATATCGACGGTTTAGGTTCGTCCAATGTCTTCTGATGAAGGTTAGGTTGAACTGACATATGCTCATTAGGCATCCTAACATAATTCGGATACTGGTACATAACATAGCCTTGTATTTGAGTAACGAATTCACTTAACATCACAAAGGATTCGGCTGTAGTTCAAGATAAGGATGGAGAAGGGAAGATAGTATACTTGTTCTTACCGCTTTACAAGGTACGAAGTATTCCACGCAGTTATATGTTCCATACTTACACTTTCCATATCTGGTAGAGAGGCAATCTTCAAGATGCTATCAACCGCAATTTGGTCAATGGAAGTCATTTCCCTGAACGCGAGATGGTTCTTCTTTTCCGCGGAACATGTGAGGCTGTCCGAGCTATGCATACTTACCGTGCCCCGGGATCCTCCGTTCAGAATAGCAGTTCTCGCGCTGCAGCTTCCTCGGCCTCCGCGTCGTCGTCCAACCAGAATAGACAGCATGAGGACGACGAAGACCACGAGGATCCGATGCTACCTCAACCTGAAGGCGATGCAGAAGGAGGTTACTCATACGATGGTGCCAGTATACCTCTTATGACGAAACACCGGGTACAATCACAAGGAGATGTAGTATTCGACGGTGATGATGAATTGGAACGTATCCAAACGCAGGAACCGCTGCAAGAGGACGGCAAAACCCAATTAGTTCCCTATGCTCATCGTGATATCAAGCCTGGGTGAGTTTCTCGATTTATATAAGAACTTCGTACGCTAATCTTTCTTCAGGAATATCATGTTATCAGATGACGGACATACACCAATATTAATGGACTTTGGAAGCACAATTAAGGCACGAATAAAGGTCGAGAATCGATCACAGGCAGTCGCTCAACAAGTGGGTCTCTACGTGTGTTACCAGAGTGGTAGATTTATCATTCATATAGGATCTGGCCGCTGAGCAAAGTACGATGCCTTATCGTGCACCAGAACTATTCGATGTTAAGACTGGCACTACGCTGGATGAGAAGGTTGACATATGGGTAAGTCTGAACCGGGTCATCCGAGGACGATTCATTGTGCTAATGGGCGCCTTTGAATTCCAGTCTTTAGGTTGCACACTTTATGCTATGGCCTACTCGCATTCTCCATTTGAGACGCTACAAACAACGGAGCAAGGTGGTTCTATTGCGATGTCCGTCATGAATGGAGCCTACAAGCACCCTGCCAACGCTAGCTCGATTTATTCTGAGGGTTTGCGAAACCTGATAGACTTTATGCTTGTGCTTGATCCGAAGAATAGACCAGATATTCATCAAGTAGGTCTCAATCTCTGTTCAGGTTTGCCATGATTGTAATATGTGCTTTACAGGTTATTGAAAAGACGGACACAGTTCTGCAGACACTCTCTTGATTTCCTTTCGGAATGTACCTTTATTTTTATATCCTTCTTTAATTTATTTCTTTTGGATTATTGACAGTGCCAATCTGCACCAGTATATAGACTGCTTCCCCACCGGCATGCGAAAATCTGTCAAGCACTTCATATTTGATTGGAGTACCACTCCGTATCAGAATATGGCGAAGCGATTAGTAGGATCAGCTTCTAATGCGTTACAGTCTGACAGTCCCATCAATCAGGATTATGGGTGAACATTAAACTTCTCACATTGATCTTTGACTTTGAGTACTCCCATGGGCCTTACTACCGCTATGATATGGCTGCTAGTAGTCTCTTTGCTGCAAGTCCAGGGAATACCCACTAGCCCAACCTCTAACGCCACTGCTTTGTCTCCATCATCCACGATCTCCGAAACCTGTTCCAGCGACGACCCAGGAAGAAACATTTGGGGTATAATTTGGAGTTGCCTGGTCACAATCTTCACTTGCACTTGGGTTGCTGTTCATCCTGACGTCCCAAATCCCAAAGAGAAGAGACAGTCCAAATGGAGAGCATTCCGACTCAGACTATTGATCACATTTCTTGCTATTATTGCACCTGAATCAGTGGTTTATACGGCAGCTCGTGAATGGCAACATGCTCGAAAGATCGCAAGGCGATGGCAAGGTACAGGATTTAATACTTAGTTCTCAGGACATAATAATTTATTTCTGTTTATATTTGCCAGTTAAAGGCTGGACTATGACACATGGATTTTTCTTGGAGATGGGAGGTTTTGTCCTCTACGAGAATGGAAAACCATCTTCTGTTCTTTCAAGGAAGGACTTTAAACTTTTGGTTACTGGAGGATTCATCGATTTCCCACAAGCAACGGCGGATGAGATTGAAGATAAAAGCAAAGGCGATTGGTTATCGAAAGCACTCGTTGTGCTTCAGACCAGCTGGTTCATTGTTCAGTGCATAGCACGCCTGGCGTCGGGACTCTTTGTTACCGAGCTTGAACTATTCACGCTCGCATTTGCAAGCCTGAATGGACTTATCTACTTTTTTTGGTGGAAGAAACCAGTAGATATCCAATGTCCCATTCCTGTACATATGAAGCTTCAACATCGGCGTAGTAGGGAGGAGGAAACAAGCTTCTTCACTTTATCCCGTGAGCCCTGCAGATATTAAATGTCAATTGTTATTTTCAAACCATTAACGACTTTTTTTTTTGGTATCATCAGCTCGCAGTATTAATGAGAACACGACTCCCTGCGATCCAACGCAGTCGTCGCTACTGTCCAAAGAGGCTGCTCATCACCGTCGAGACACCTCTGAACGATTCGAGCCAGAACTTCAAAGGCCAACAAGAGTTATGACTTTTGGTACCTATGGCGAGGCTACACTGCCGTCCAAGTTGGAATGGTCTGGATCTTCTCTTCCTGAGGCCGAAGACGCTGCATTGACGATGGTGCAAACTCAAGTTCTGGGAGGGTCGTCATTCTGGAAGCCACAACCATATTCGCTTATAAACTTACGTCGTCCCTCTAGTTTTGCAGGTGTCAAGGATTCCTACAAGGTTCCGATCGGAGTAGTCGCAGTGGCTACTTTATTTGGAGCAATCCATTGTGTCGCATGGTCATTTTTATTCCCTTCGATAGTCGAGAAGCTCATGTGGCGGACAGCTTCACTCATTATTATCTGTGAACCATTCCTCTTACTGACGACATTCAGTATTTTTGCTATATTTGGGGATGGCAGTCAGAAATCTCCGTGGCTCACCCTAGTTCGGCTAGCGAGTTTTGGGCCCTGCGATATCTTTCTTATTTTCCTTCTTGGACTTTATATCGCCGCACGCTTGGTGCTCTTGACGTTAGCTTTCACGTCCCTTCGATCATTACCTGCGGGAGCATATCAAGATGTACAATGGACGGACTTTATCCCTCATTTGTAACAGTAGCCCTCGGTATATCTATACAGTTAGGCTGAACATACTGATCTCAAACCGCTGCCGTTTAAATATAATGTCAGAACTTAGGAAGGAGTAAACCACAGTTCAATTGCGATTGCCGTTTATTAAATACTAAATTAACAATAATAATATTAAATACAGAGTATCGAACAGAGATATACTTAAACATAGGTAAAGCGAACCAACAATAAACCACCATTGTGCTTTCCCTTGTTATTGAATAACCTCACAAATCTATATCCTTCTTGAAGGTACTCCAGGCGCGCACAGAATGTTGCAAGCCGATCATCTTTTCCCCATTCATTTTGGTAAACAGAGAGCCTACAGATCCGTTAAATGCCTCATCTTAGCTAAATTGACAGATTCTTACCTGATAAATACAATATCATCTTCAACGAAGTCCCAGGATAATTTTTCATTCCAAAAAAAGTCTCCTGTGGGAGCATTGACAGGGAGACTCTTGGATTGATGTTTGGAATGCGTCCGAGCCGTTTTCTGTTGAGTAGAGAATAATTCTCCGTATACGTAAGCTTTGATATCGTGGGGGGCCTTCGGTACTGTGAAAATAAAATAAGATGAAGAAAATAACAGCAGGAACGGGCTATGAGAGTGTCTTACTATTGCATGCACCGACCACTTCACAGGTTAATTGAACATTGCGAGGGTTATCAAAAGACTTCAAGCCTCGGAGCCTGTCAGGTTTAAGCACCCAACCTCCGCTTCCAACAAACATTGCCTCGTTGAATTGAAGACCCTTATCATATTTTTGCCAGTTTAATGCTGAGATTTGCGTGCCTGAGGATCAAAGATTCGCCATATAAATAAAGTAGCAATAGAAGAAATCAACACACCGGAACCCCAATGTTTAATGGGTGAAAGGTTAGTCGAGGTAACCCGAGTGCCCTTAGGATAGACGCGTCGTAAGTGAAGTAAGGAATTCGAGACCAGGTCTTGAAGGTATTTTGAAATAAGCTTTCCGACCGCACTTTCGGATATATTGTATAGAATATGTTTAGGCTCCAGGAGTTCTACCGTTGAAGGTCAATGACATTGCTAGATAAGAGGTATAAAGGTTGACTTACGCTCAATCAACCACCCTTTACGTGGCTTGATGCTACGACTATAGAGTCCTAACACAGAAAGAGCCGGACTAATCTTGTGTTCCTCATTTGGGTTATTCAATTCTGCTTCAGCGTCATCTGAATCGCTCGAATTAGACGATCCCGTGTCGACAGTCTCGACAGTCGAAATGGATTTGGGCAAATAATATTCGACCTATATCAATAATAATAAGTCAGTAACGCTCAGAAAAGTTAAAAGAACAGACAAACCAACCATGAGCAGGATTCGGCCACGGAAATCCCCTGGGGTTACTTCCCGGGGATGCTCAATGCCTTCGATTTCCTTCTGAACCAACTTCTCGCCCCATACTTCTTTCATTATCTCCACAATTTCTTCCTGTTTGCTTACTCCGACGTGACATTCGAGGCTAACCATGACAGGCCAATCGTCCGGCGATACGGCGTCACCAATGGCGACGCAGACATCTCTGAATGAGATATGGTCGCTGAGAGTCCAACCATGAGTTACGATGGGCCCTTTATCACTTTGCCAAACATCAATCTCGACACAGCGACACCTATGCGAGAGAACGCGCGTGTAAGCTGAGGGATCTGCCTTGCCTAATAGTTGATATGAGAGCAAGTAAGTGTTGTGAGATGTTCTACACATAACATAATTATCATCACATAATACGAAAGAAAGAAAAGCTCCTCACGAAATAAAATAATGCGAGAGGGGAAATGAATCGTCGACTTCTGGAGGCACAACTACAGGACGCAAGAAGACTTCTTCTGGTAACTAGTAGAATATACATTTAACTGTTCGTATATTTACATGAGAAAGAGAGCTCACCTCATTCTCAGATTTAAGAAACTCGATAATTTCCTCGCTCAATCTAATATCCTCCATTTTCCCGGGGATCGACAAGTTGAAGTGGGTGTCCAAATCTGTCGAGTTGATTGTTTCTTCAGCTTCTTCTTGCACGGTGTCGTCTTTGCTTGAAAATTCCGGCTCCATTTCTGCCATGGTTTAAGATAGGGATAAAGAGTAGCAACGAACAGTGGCACCTTACTTTGGTACTTCAAGTACTTATATGAAGCTGAACCCGTGGCGATGTTCGGGATCAATCAGACCGAAATCAGGTATGCATGCACGTCCACAGGTGCCCACAATCATTACCTGCTCCCGGCTCCGAGTCAGGAACTTGCGATTCTCTGGTCATCTTATCGAGTATTTTGTGTTCGTATATTGATTATATTTCAGGAAACGTTATCATGGCCTGCGCTGATTCATGATCCCCGAATTTCGAACGCGACGGAAATAAGTAAGTACTTCACACAAATAGCTAAGTAGTTGCATCACCTTTTTGCAGATGAAATGTTCTAATTTAGTCTTTGAGAATAATAGAAGAACACTTAAATTATGACGAATCAGCCATAGGAGGTATAAATGCCCGAATTGACACGATACTTACTAATGAAGTTCATGGTCAACGCGGGATAAGTACTTCGAAATAGTACGGAGCGTTGATCCCTTCATCTTATATTTCAGGGTGCATAAATCGAATTATTTGAGATTATAGGATTCTCAGTGGTAGTCTAGACCGATGCTGTAGGCGGACTCAAATGCATGCAGACCAGGATTTGGTCCCTGCGCAAGGAAACTCGATTTTAAGTTCAGGAAAATAAGTTTGGTAAAGATCACTTGATTTCAGGTGATGTCTCATCATATGAAAGGAGGAGCTGAGTGAGTCAGAGACTCACCGATCCTTTCTCTCTTACTACCACTCCATCTACGTGGCACCCCGCCTAACATCCCCTCCCCCTAAGTACATCCTTTGGTCTTCCGCTTTCATGTGAGTATCATTCACTTTCTAATCGTCTCCTATATGTAAATTAGCTTTTATATATAAGTAACCTTCGTAGTTTCTAACATCGGTCGTCGTCGACGACAGTGGGGTTCGCTCAAAAACGTTCTACGGTAGCAGAATTATTTCCTTCACTTCTTACGACATATTGGCCTTGAGACTTGAAAATTTCACCTACATGGGTCTCGGTAGTGAGGGCGTTTATAGTTGCTTTCTGGTTGACTCCTCTGGATAACACTTTATAGGCGGCCTCTTGCTCGCTCGCTTCCTTCAAGTTAGCTATCCTTTAGGTACTAGATACCACATTTGGATTAGTTGAGCGGACTTTCTCCCGATGAGTCTAGTTTGATATCGCTCTCTCCGATTCTTTGCGGTTTCGAGGTCCGAAGGAGGAAGATACTTTCATTGCTCGATTCCACTGTGTCGTGTATTCTGATCTGGGGCGTCGACGAATGGGAAACCTGGCTCAATGCGCATCACTCTGTCAAGAGTTGAGAAGAGCATGTTCAAACCATCACCCCATTTTGCTCTCTATGGGTCAGGTATTGCTGTGCGGATCAGTGCGACTACTGGGAACTTCAAACCACCCATATCTATATTTCCATTCCCTGAAGATCTGCAGCGCACAGCCTGGAGCGATTAGTTCGGCGCTACGGCTGCCCTGGTCAAGTTCGAAGTTCACAGATAGTGTCGGGATTAGGCAACTATTCCTGGATTGTTTGTTGTTCAGTTGACCTCTCTATTGTCATGGGTTTGATCTTACCGTACGTTGTAGCAGGAAATATAGATAAGCAGGGGGGTCACTGTAGGATGGCGTCGGATGTCGCGAGTTGATGGATGAGGGGGGGATTTCGTGGTCTTTTGATAATGGACTAGACTCATATTTTTTTACAGTACCCATGACCTATTGATTTTTTTAAATTTAATTTACTACTTATAGTTGCACCATTTCTTGGAGATTGAAAGTGTCGTCCTTTATTTCTGAATGAATATCTTATAATATATGCATATATTCCCGCAATAATCGAATTTAAAAGTATGATGAGAGTAGAACAAGAGCAGAGTCACTTGAGAACGAAAACGAAAGAAGAAAACGACATAATATTATCTCTGTTCACCTTATCGAGTAGTTTGGGTTCGTATATTGATCAGCTTTCAGATGGACGCCGCGCTGACTTATGGCCCCAAAGTTCTAGCGCGACCGAATGAGTAAGTAAGATAGCGGAACGTTAAATCCAGCACACCTTAGCGCCCGTCAATGACAACCCTTATTACATGGAAAACCGGCATAAATATTGGAAAGTAACACCGAAGATGTATTCAGAATTGTCCTAGCTACAATTCTACGGTTTTAACTTTTCAAAATATTCCCTGGAAAAAAAATTTACAAAAAAAAAGTGTTTATTTCTAGATACTCTAAATGACATTTCCGGCCTCTGGGACACATGTTGGCTTTTGGAGCCACGAGATTTTGGCCGCTTAATTCGGCTCCGCCGGCCAAAGACCGGAGTTCGAACCGGCCTTCACATGCAAGTTCATGACAATCCTTGGGCATAGAATGGTGTTAAAAATGACTGTATTTAATTTTAATCCTAGTCTATATATTTGTCGTTACCACCCAGGTCACCTAAACCCCTAAATCCTATGCAGGTGACCTCTCATTCCGTGAAGTTGGCCGCTTACACAAGCGCTAACCCTAACCCGAATGATAGCCGACGGGCGCTAAGGTATACTGGATTTAACGTTCCGCTATCTTACCTCAAGCTTCAATATCCACAAATAGCAAGGTGCATTCACCTTTTCGCAGCTTAAATGTTCTAATTTAGTGTTGGGGGATGGATGAACCCTTATGAATTTAATCATGACAAATCTGCTATATGAGATATAAATACCGGAATTGGTGGTATCGTGTCACCCCTCGATCTACTTCTGCAACATCACTCCTTATTCTAATGTCAGCTACACTGCATTTAGCACTTTGCTTGTTCCCAGATGTCACCGGTATGCACCATAGCTATCGATGCCACGTACGGTTTAACAGAAGTCACCATGCAGCACTGGATTATCAAGGACCGGTGGAATTATTTGGATATATTTCACCCAAGAACATCGCGCGACAAGAGCTCTTCAAAGAGAGTCCGTGCTTGATTGATATAACCTATTTCTCCCATACGATGGATCCGATTGAACCCAGCGCCGGGCCACATATACTGCCTATGAGAACCTATGATGATGTGAAGGATGGCGAGCAATTTGACATAATTTTTGTCCCAGGAGGTAAGAGAACCAGTATTTTCAGACATATGCTTAGTATTGTCACATCGTACTCCTAGGTCTTGGTGCGAGGCCAAATCGAGTTCAGCCAGCTTTAATCGATTTTGTGCAAAGACAAGCTGCTGGGAGCAAATACATCTTATCAGTTTGCACAGGTAGGATTCCTTTTCATTAAATAAGCTATAGAGCTAGAAATACTACCAGGATCATGGATCCTCGCCACTTGCGGATTGTTGGAAGGCACGAAAGCCACTACAAACAAACGGGCTTTCCGAGATGTCAAGGAGAGTTTCTCGAAATAACAGTCGTAACACAGTCAGAATCATACGAATAAATTGCAGGGTGCTACAAGTGATCAGATCCAATGGATTGCCAAAGCAAGGTGGGTCGTTGATGGTAAATTCTGGACCAGTTCCGGAGTCACAGCTGGTAAGCCTTCTGAGCTGAACGTACATCATGCAGAGACTGATTGGATACGCATCACAGGTATGGACATGGCCAACGCATTCGTACAGCATTTAGTCGGCGAAGAAATAGCAAAATCCATCAGAGGGATAATTGAGTTGAATGCGAAAGACCAGGATGAGGACGAGTTTGCTGCCTTTTATGGACTTGAATAGATACGAAGAAAGTCTCGCATGGAAGCAGAAATATTTGCTGGATCACGGAACAAGATCTAGGAAATATATATTCCTGTAATAATCGGGTGTGGGCCTAGGTGGTCAATCGGATGAAAGTTCAAAGCAGGCTGCAGAATCACTTAGAGTGCGTTCGGCGGCAGATGGTGCCAAAGTGATCACTTTGCGAAATGACAACTTGATCACAGTCAAATGATCATTTCGCTTTAGCGCGTGATGGACAGGCCCAACTTTAGGAAACTCCGGGAAAGGACACAACTTTTGGTCTAAGTCACATGACATGTTCCGTTCACTGCACCCTCCCGCTCACCGTTTCCCTCGACACCGACACATTATAATTTCCTTAGAGAATATCAGAGACGGCTTGTAGATATTAATCAGACCATAATTTATTAAAATGTCAGAAGAAAATGATGTAAACTAAATATTCTACTCAATATAACAGTCCCAAGTTGTTCGCCAAGTTATCCCAAATATGCCTCCAGAGGCGTATTTGGATTTGGCAGAGACAACTTTGTGAAAATGATCACTTGCAAATGAGATTGTGGGTCACCGAACAGGGTCCGCACTTGATCTCACTTGCGAGAGTGCGATCATTTCGATTTGGCAGGGGCAGCTTTGAAATCACTTGCCGCCGAACGCACTCTTACGATGGAGAAGTGATCACCGAAGAAATAATAATTTAGTAAAAGGCAGAAATAGTTATCACTCCTCTGAGATCGCTTAGACAGCAAGTTATAAAGCATTGCAAATTGGTTGAAACTGGTCGATGGTGGTTGAAATAAAGGTTGAAACTTCTCACGCCACAACTTGAACGTCGAGTTGGGAATGGATACAGAGCCGCGTCCAGAGAGCAATGTGCCATCTACGCTTTCAATCAAGGTTAGTGATTCGATCTGCTTGCTTGCATTGCATACAGAGAATTTCCTCAGCGGAAAGCGGATGAAGCCTTTGATGCATTGGACGACGCCCTCCGCACGTCAGAGAGCAGGCCACATCCACCAAAGAGGACCAATACTTCTTTCTACTCCACGTTAACCAAGTACGGTATCTTTACGGACAAACCCAGACCGTGAGGATTGTTGAGTTTCTGCTGATTCTCAGTCTAATATTGCGCAGGAAATTTCCTTCAAAACCGACTCTCACCGCCCTTTTGTCACGCACCCGCAAGAACAAGGAACCCACAATCAGTCCCCATGTACCCGATGATTCATCGAAAATGGTTCCCGATTATAGTCCTGGATCAACCGATGTGTTCTTGAAACGTTTAGCAACATACCACCATTCGACCTATTCGTCCAAACCGCGTCAAATCGATGCTGTAGCTGCAGCAAAGGCTGGCTGGGTCAATGAAGGTGGCAAAGAAAGATTATATTGCTCGATCTGCAGAGTTGGCTGGGTTTTAGCTGATAGGGATGGAATGTCAAAGGAAGCAGGTACGTTCGACTGCTTTAGACTGCATAGGCATTGTTTATAATCTACCTGCAGCCACCTCTCTTGTTGACAAACAGGCTGAACAACTGATTAGTATGCATAAGGAAGGCTGTCCATGGCGAACAAGACAGTGTGATCGTAAGTAATCACCCTAGTGTTTCTTGGTCTGGGTATTCATGGTTATCGCAGCTCTGGTATATCGCGTTCCCCTCCAATCCCCTGCCAACCTTGCTAGACAGATCAAGGTTACTGCCACGGAAATTAATTCAGTAGTGGATGGCATTAATATTCGACATCCTTTGGTATTTCCCGCTCGTCTGCAATCTTACCATTCAGCTTCTGATATAAAGTTATCTAGACATCGAACCAAGTTCAATCATTTACGCAAACTGTATTATCAGTTGCTGCTCCCTCAAATGCACCTCAATCTACAGTTGATACAGCCTCAACACCTCCCTCTACGGCTGCTTTATTAACTGCCCTTTTCGGCTGGTCACTTGTACCAGCTCCCCCACCTGTCGAGAGGAAATCTTCGGCTGCTTCATTAGCTTTTTCGAGAGTTCAATCGAGGGTAGTGTCTCGCGAAGGAACTCCTGGTCCTTCTCTCCATTCTTCCGCCCTTCCCACAACGCCGAGAGCCAGCCGGGTTTTACCAAGTGCTCCTACAACACCTAGTCCGAGTAGGGCGAGCTCCGCAATGGGACCTCCTTCATCACCAGCAATCCCTTTCCCACACCCTCCTGCGCAAAAGGATACAATGCTTCAATGCAAAATGTGCCTTCGACGTCTCGGGATATGGGCGTTCCTACCTTCAGAAAACCAGGCACCGTCTGATGCACGGCCGCAACGACAACTCGATATCCTTCGAGAACATCGTCCAACATGTCCGTATGTTGCAAAGTCTACACCGTTGGCAATTTTGCCTGCACCCTCTACCACATCTACATCTACATCTACTCCTCGAACATCATTCAATCTTACTCGCTCCAGTACCCTAGAGGAAGCTGCATCCTCCTCCATATCAACGACTAAAGAAGGTCTACGCCGCACGGCATCGTTTCTATCTGGTTTACGTCCAGGTACTTCAACGTCTTCGCATGCACGTTCAGGTTCCATGCCGACATCATTGCAAGACATGAACCTCGTCGAAGGCTGGCGTGCCGTATATAGTACTGTCATGCGATATGGGATGGCGGAACGCGCTGGACGATTTTCCGCTGAGAGTACGAGAACCGGGGCACAGCCGATTGTTGAAACTGTCGAGGATGAATTGGCGGGACGTGATAACGACGACGCGATGCACGGAGTTATTGAGCTGGTACAGGATGTCAAGCAGCATGGGGTAAGTGTTTCTCGACATTTATAACTGATTTTTATGACTGACCTTTCTTATAGGGTAGACAGTTACTTTCATATGTTCGTAATCTTCTTGGGTAATACGGTCGCCGGTTACTGTACAATGGACTGTCGCACTTTCATTCATACTTTCATACTTTGCTATCCAGTTGTTGTTCCACGGTCCCTTTTTCAAGAATGCTTTGACTTTCATACCCTCCAAGTATACCACGCACTGTAAACTTCGTTATAGTAATTAATCGGTTATGAGCTGCTCTTATAAGGAGACGACCTGGATGAAGCGTTCGGCAATGACTTAATAGAGCAAATATTATACAGGACATTTATCAATGTCACATCCAAGATATTATGTATCTTATTATTCTTCCCCAAACATAATTTTGAGGTTCTCCATACTGTCTACATCACTGCCTGCCCCTCCCAACGCGCCTTTAACGATGGCCGTCTTCCGTTTCTGAATCTGAAGGATTCTGTCTTCAATTGTGTTCGATATCTAATTAAATAAAGTCAACATGCGAAGCTAAGAAGAAAGATATCATGCCTACAATGAACTGCTTCACATGGACAGTCCTCTCCTGTCCGATGCGGTGTACACGGTCAATCGCTGTATGAGATTATTTTAGTTACTTATGCACTTAGGAAAGCGATATTAAGTATACCTTGATTCTCTATGGCCGCGTTCCACCAGCAATCCATCTAAATACGTCCCGGTTAGTTTGATTTCGAGTGTCACGAGGTACTACTCATCACGCACCATATAAACATGATCAGCGACCGTTAACTGTAATGAAATCAGCACAAGAGCAATCAACAAATAGATAGTGACCTACGTTAAGGCCAACCCCACCTGCCTTTAAGCTGACAATAAACACCTTGCCACTTCGAGATGGGCGGGTGAACTGCTCTACTGCCTCCGCTTTCCTCCTCACATTCATTTCGCCATCAAATCGATAGAATGCAAAACCGTCACGACGCAATGCCACTTCGATTAGATCGAGGAAACTAGTAAACTGCGAGAAAACGACAGCACGGAAACATGGGTCTTGATCTCGCAATCGACCTGGTCACAAAGTGAGTAAGCCATAGCCACGGCATACAATTACAAAGACCTACGTAGATCTTCTGTTAGAGCATTGAGCTTCGTGGATGAATTAAAATTGTTCTTCCGGAGTACAACGGCAGGTGATGATCCTCTATCACCATCCAAATCATTTTCCTGCTGTTGCTCTCGCTGTTCAATCGGTTTCCGCCGGACAACTTCAAGTAACTGCGATTCCTATAACACAATATCGTCAGAGACATAGTATCTTTGTTAATGTATTGTTTTAATACCTTGATGGGACCCTTTCGACATATGGGACAGTGCCCTTCTTCTCCTTTCTCCTCGCAACATTGTAGGACAGCCAAGACGCAGCTTTTGCAACTAAAAAGAGCGGTTAGTACAATCTAAAACAAACAATGACATGCCTAAGCACACCATGAATGGAGACAATCCGGTATCAAGACAGGTTGATCCATCAGATCCAGACAAACAGCACATTCTTCTCCGTAAGCTTCATCCAACTTGCTTAGGACGCCTTCAGCAAAAGTGGCCGACGGAGGTTCTGCTTCATCATCAACGCCTTCCGTAAACTTTGCAATCAATGAATTGATATCGACATGGCCATGCTTCTCATTTGGTTCTATGCTGTCTTCTTTGGCTTGGATCTGAACAAGGCTAGGATGCAAAACAGCACGACGGAGTCTAAAAAGAAAACTTTAGCGAACCAAAATACTCCGTTATAACCTGGACAAACCTCATTAGCATAGCCAAAATGTGTGTATAATTCTTTCCAACAAGCCCTTTGGCTTTAAGCTTTTCAAAATTTCTCTTAGCATCGATATACAGAGAGTCGTAGATCTTTCTCTCCAGATGAGAGAATTCTAGATGCTCTATAGAGACCTGCAAACAAATCAATCGAAATACTGAAGCCGGATGGGTAGGTACCGACCTCTTTGCTAGGCAATTCAACGATACGTTTACCATCGCTATCGCGCATGTTTTTCTCTCGACGAAGAAGGACGCTTTCAAGGATGACTTGGACAATTGCGACGGCTTTAGGATCTCGGTTTAAGAAGGGTAACTGTCGATCTAACGTCAGATAGGACCAATCAGGACGAATTGGGTACGAACAGTAATGAAGGAGCGGAAGAAGGAATAGTCGGACCATGGCGTAAAGTCCAAGAATTTACTATATTATCTCATTAGTACAGACCTAGCATGAAACGGGGTAGAAACGTACAGAAGTGAATACAAATCTTCAAGCTTATTTACGATCGGTGTTCCTGCAAAAGGTTTATAGTGAGGAAGCAGTTAATCCGACAGAATGGTAAAGTCAAGTCTTACCCGTCAAGGCCCAACGCCTTCGAGCCTTTAGTGAGCAACATGCTTTGGCAGTTCTACTAAGTCTCGATTTGCAATTGTGCGCTTCATCAAGGACAACCCGTAACCATTCCACTATAGAAATGAGCAAGAAAATGCTATAACAACATATAACAATGTCAAACCTTGGAACAAGGGAGACCCATTCTGAGTAGTCTCATGCTTTGTCCATTCAGAACCAAGAACACCATAGCTGGTTATGACGACATTGATTTTCCCCTGGTCCTCAAGAATGCTGTCTAGATCTTCCCTGTTGTTCCCGTGCCAAACAAGAACTTCGATACTCCCTTTCTTGCTCGAGCGCAAAAGCTCTTTCTCCCATTGGACCATGAGTGAAGTCGGAGCAACAATGAGTGTTGTACTTGGAGCCAATGTTGCAGGTTTATTATCCATAGGACGAAAGGCCGCATCCAATTTGAGTTGCCGCGGGCGAGCTTGTATTGATGTACTTTGTTCTCCTCCGGGAGATTCCACTGACTCAGGATCCCGACTTGTATGTAGCAGACTTGAAATCATGATGGTTTTTCCCATACCCACTATGATCAGATTAGCAAAAACCAAAGAGATGACAGCGTCTAGAAGACGTACTTTCTGTGTCAGGAAAGGAACGTCGACATGTCAGTATTACGCATGAACCTCGTAGCAAACAGATAAGCAGCGCACCATCCCTGAGATCATCAAGTCAGCTCGGGAATGAGGGAAGACACAAGATAGACTTACGCAAGAATACCGCCGCGACATTTCTTCTCGACCCTCGGGAAAGCCATACTCAACTCGCCAGAGTACGGGTTAAGGTAGAAGTGCTTGGGTTCTTCAGTTATGTCGAGAATTCCATCCGCTAATTCCTCGTAAGGAAACGCATATCTATACAACGTTTCAGAATAGCATAGGTATAGCACATATGCACATACTCTTCCCATAGTGGATGCATAGAATCCGCGTCCCTTGCATTAGCCGTCCCAGACTCCAAAGAGTGCATCCAGCTAATAAAAGAATGTTGAGTTTCAAATGCAATGCAATTCAGAGTGAGTAAAGTTACAGGAGAGCCTGTTTCTGATACGGCCGCAAAGTGAGGGTGAAAGTATCCGCAGGTTCCGTCTCAGGCATTGAACGATCATTCTTTTGAGCTCTGCATAATGCCAAAGTTAGAGAACATAAATAACAAGGAATAACAGCTCATACTTCTTATATATTATATCTAATTGACCTTCAGTGAGGACTTCTTCGTCATCTTCAGCCCCTTCAGCATCCTCGTCAGGCCCGGCCTTACGCTTTCCCTTGTCGACAGGCTTGGTCTCAGCAGTATCCTTAATGTTCTCCAAGACATCCGTAGTCGAAGCTGTATCCCTGAGAAACGCATTCTGTTTGACAGGTTTGATATCCAGGACTTTGAATAGCTGTAACAAAGATGCCTTGCGCTCACGAAGAACTTGCTCGTCTAACGTCTCTTGACCTTCATTGAATATAGAGCGGGCTTCATCACTAGATGAGGGAGATATGCGATGGGGGCGAAAAGCTTCTGCGAGAAGATAGATGCGAAGCTGAATTAGCATTTCAGCTCCCGTGCGGAGGTTCTCGGCACAATCGACCATGGTGCAGTTCTTAAAGGTGACGATGCCTATATTATTGATGAATGAAGATACATAACGGATCTGAAAATCTCTCTCACCTTGATCCAAAAGTTTTGCGACCCATGAAGCAACATTCTGAGGCAGTCTTCCAATTTCTGTGGAATTATTAGCAGCATACTCTAGATAACGCATTGCTACTACTCACCAAACCCTCGAGCGTTCGTAAACCGAACGACATTATCAACTTTTCCTTTTTTCACAGGTGCGGCAGGTGCGGCTTTCTCTTTTGCCTTGAACATCGACGTTAACTTTATCTGCTTTCCGGGGACGGCCTTAGCAGCACTGGGCTTGCTCGCACTCGATTTGGCAAGAGAATTCTCCTCTTCACTCCTTTGTATGAATATCTCCTCTCCATTATTAACCCATCCCTTTCCTTTACACGTGCTCCAAGCATTCGGGACCAACAAAGATCCAATATAAACCGACGTGAACCCGATTTCCTTCGACATGGGAGTGCCCGCCGGTTTCCGCTTGGATGACGAACTTGATGCGTTCGATTTAGATTCTTTCATTCCAGGTTTCGAGACATTCTGTTTGGTCTTCAAAGGAGCAGGAGGTGTCATTTTCCTCTTCTTCGCAGGTGGAGACATGGACATAATTGACGTGACAGACGACGCGCGGGGTCTTGGTGAAGACGGGACTACTGTAGACGAGCTCGACGCCGCGTTAATAGGCCTATCCTTGAGTGCATTGGAACGAATAGGGGGTATCGGTTTATCTTCATCTTCATCCTCGCTGTCGGAGAAGAATAGGCGTTTCTTGGACGTGGTATTTGTTCCAGGACTGGAAGGACCTTGTGCGGTATCAACCTCCATGGACTTTTGTTCCTCTTCATCTTCGGTATCCGAGGCGAAGAATAGAGGTTTCTCAGAGGTCTCAGCCATGGTATGAGGGTATAGCAGCGTTAAAGGTCAACGTCCAAAATATGAAGGTGGCGTCAATAAACGCGTCAACATCCGCCCATAATACGGGTAGCGCGCAGCGTCTCCCTCTTTTATCAGTAAACTAGTTCTACTTAAAGACATAACAGAGCGAATATGAAAGGTGTTATGATATCGAATGTATTATATCTAATACTATATATACTCTAAAGACAATGGTTTTTCTATCGCCTTGGCATACCACCCCTACCACGTCCCCGTAAAGCACGCTGAGCAGCACCTGGAGGAGCCTTAGGTCCCGGACCACCCTAAACAAGAGATTAATCGAAACATAAAAAAAGAAAGAGTATATATATTGCATACCTGTTCGCTCTGAGGGTTTTTGACGGTCTCATCCACGCTGAGGATGAGGCATGCAGCTTCGACCGCACTGCTAATAGCGTTGGTCTTAACGAGACTGGGCTCCCAAACAAACGCTTCCAAGTTGTCGCGAACGCTGTCAGCGCCGTCGACGTCGATACCCGCCCATCTATCCCCGCGAGCATGACGCATGCGGAGCTTGTTAAGGACGTCTGTGGAGTCGAGGCCGGCATTATCGGAAATCTGGCGAGGGATAACTTCCAAGGCCCGGGCGAAGGCAGACAAGATAAGCTGCTGCTTGCCGGCAATGGACAAAGCATGCTTGCGGATATAAGCCGACAGCTCCATCTAGAAATACGGAAGATTTATTAGATACCTCACGAGGTAGACGCGAAGCTACATACCTCAATGGCACCACCTCCAGCAACGATATCACCACTTCGGACAGCACGCTTCACGACCATAATAGCATCATGCAAACTACGCTCAACCTCTTCAATGAATTGCTCTGCACCACCACGCAATAACAGCGTGCACGTCTTCGTCTTCGGGCAGTCCTCAAAGATGTTGTAACGCTCACCACCCACTTGCCTCTCCTCAAAGAGACCGCAGGTACCAAGATGCTCTCTCGAGATATCAGAGCATGTGCTCTGAATAGCACCACCAACAGCCTGGGTAACACGACGCAAGTCATCAGCAGGAACACGACCCGCGCAGAAGATATCGCGGTCAGCGAACCACTGCGTGGCTAAATCACCGATGGGTAGCTTGCTGAGAACGACCTTTGCACCCGTCTTCTCAATAGCCTCGAGCTTCCTGTAGATGATCTCCCATTCGGCGTCCACGATAGCCTGGTAATCAGAGACTTGCTCCACCCTGACCTCAGCGTTGTCCTTCTCGGCCTTCAATTCCAATTCGACATTTAAGCACAAGATGAGCGGATTCTTGAACATCTTTGGCTGTTGCTCAGCACCAGCATATGTGAACGTCTTCTTGAAGGCGACACCGCTGACGAGAACAGAGTCTTGCATACCACCACCTGGGATCTTCTTGATGCCGATCAAGCTCTCGTCAAGGTCTTCTTGGTCTAGCGAAAGAACCGCATCGACGACCATCTTAGAGAAGAAAGGCTTTTGGGATTGGATGAGTTTTGAAGACATGGAGGTAGATGCACACTTTAATAAGAGTGAGCGGAACCCCCTGTCGACATAAAGTTAGGTTTGAACGACAAAACGCCTAGCAAAAGTACCCACTCTGGATCCGATCTATCAATGGAGATTTGAATTTCCTTGATGAAGCCAGCACACTAAAGCAATAATGAGGTTAATAACATGTCCAGTACAGTCCTCAGCCAAATTCACCAGTTGCCCAGCCTTCCTCAGACCTTTCGAAATAATATGCGGGCTGACACCTTCCTCAACATAAGACCGAATCTCCTTCAAAATCTGCGCAGCCAATAACACAACACTAGTCGTTCCATCGCCTACTTCAGCGTCCTGTGCACGAGCAATGTCCACAAGTGTTTTGGCGGCAGGATGGACAATATCCAACAGCTTCATGATCGTCGCACCGTCATTCGTAATCTGGGCATCACCTCGCTCATTAACAATCAACTTGTCCATTCCACGAGGACCCAATGTGCTCGAAAGCGTGTCGGCGATGGCTAGGCATGCGGAAATGTTGGAGAGCAATTGACCTTTGCCCTGGGAGGTATCGGTACCCTCCTTGAGCAGGATCACTGTCGGTTGCTAATAAACAAACGTTAGGAAAGCACTCTGTAGAGAATGATATTATAACATACTGTCGGTAGTCCGCGTTGCATTTTGAAAGTCGTAAGTGTTTTCACGGACGCTGGCGCGTACTACTTTGGGCGGACTTCGAAATGACTTCAGATTTCAAAGACGACCTGTGACGACGCGTGACGCTTAGAAGTAGACGCGTCGAAATGCTCGATATCTTGCAACAGAGTGACCTTTTATGTATATAGAAATATAGTACAAGTCTCTAGATTTTCAGGAATCCAGGTTTATGGGCATCACATTGCATCGCAGGACTGCTGGAACATGCTGTATGTTGGACAATTAATAATTATTTGAATGTACTAAGTTAACCTAACGATGCACTGTGATGTATCCTCATTTATTTGGGTTTTTATTGAAAAAAGGTAATGAAAAAAGACAAGGCCGTAAAGAGGAAAAAGAGGAATTCCAAAAGAGATACATGTCCAACACCATCCTACTTATCAAACATAAACAGCCATCGCCGCATCTAACACCAACACCATCCTCACATCCTCCCAAACAAGCTAAAGCAAACAAGGTAATCTAGTTCTTGCCAGCGAAGATCTTGTTGATAGCATCGGTGCTGTAGCTCTTGGGGCGCTCGATAGGGGCACCGAGGGCACGGTCCCAGATGAGCTGGGGCATGACACCGAAGGCACGGGAGATACCGAAGAGGACAGTGTAGAAGCTCATTTGGTCGAGACTATATGGGTAATCCGTAAGTAAAGGCAATAAATCATGGAACAAGACATAAAGACATACCCGTAATACGTCAATAAGACACCAGAGTGAGCATCAACATTGGGCCATGGGTTCTTGGCCTTGCCGGCCTACATTTAGTAAATTGTGTCAGTTGGCATTCTGATGATGTCATGAGACAGAGTGACGCGCCTCGAGCAGAATGTTAGGAACAAGCTTGTAGATCTGACCGACCAACTTGAAGAGAGTGTCATCAGGGAGGTACTTGAGGGCGAACTCGCGCTGAGCGACATAGCGAGGGTCCTTTACAAATGACTGTCAAAAACAATCATATTTTGAGGGAATAACAATGACTCACAGTCTTCCTCAAGACGGCGTGGCCGTAGCCAGGAACGACTTGGCCAGACTTCAGGGTGTCCCAGACGTATTGCTTGACTTGCTCGTCAGTGGCGTTATCACCGAGCTTGCCGCGCATCTTCTGGATCCAAAGGAGCACTTCCTGGTTGGCGAGACTGGACAAATGACGTAAACTGCGCTGCACGAACTAGTTTTGCAGCTGCAAGACGTACCCGTGCAAAGGACCAGCAAGACCGTTCAAGGAAGCGGAGAAGGAGAGGAAAGGATCGGAGAGGGCGGAAGCAACAAGCTTGCCGGTGTGGGCAGAAACGTTACCACCTTCATGGTCACTAGAGAGAATATTATCAGCTACAATAACATGCCAATCTCATGACGCATACCTGTGGATGGTAATATATAACCTCATCAACTCGACAAAGTCGGTGTTTTGCTCGAAGCCGAGCAACTTGGACAAGTTGTAAGAGTAATCCTTAGTGGCATCAATGGCAGGAAGCTTGCCCAAACCGAAGACGTTGCGGTAGATACGGCCAGCAATGTTGGGGAGCTTGGCAATCCTATTAAAAGGGCGATTGTGAGAAATGTCTCATTTAGGACGGCGATCGGCACATACAAGTCCATAGAATCTTCAAAGACGGGCTTCCAGTACTCCTTCTTGTTAATACCTTCAGCATAGGCCTTGGCAAATGCGGAGTCGTGATTGAGCTATCAATATTTCCTTAATAATCAATATACGTCATTTATGCCAAAAATTGTTGACATACAGCAGTGACGGCCAACGAGAACTGGCTCATGGGGTGCAAAGTGGTGGGGCAACGGTCGATGAGCTCTTCAACGAACGCAGGGAGAGCAGAGCGGGCAGCCCAGTCCTCAGAGAGGGACTTGACTTGCTCAGCGGTGGGGATCTCGCCGGTAAGGAGCAGCCAGAAGATGCCTTCAGGAAGGGGCTCGGAACCACCGGGGGCCTTGGGGAGGGCTTCCTGGATTTCGGGGATGGTCTTGCCACGGAAACGGATACCTTCATCGGGGTCGAGGACGGAGCCTTCCCAGATCAAGGCGGGGAGACCACGCATACCACTGAAGGATTGACGTAAACTATTATTCGAAACAGTTTTGATAACTCAAGGACATACCCATATAGCTGGTCAACGATAACGGGCCCAAAGGCCTTTTTTCCATGCTCGGCACGGGCAGCCTTGACCTGTCAAAAGCGTCAACACCTCTCGGACGCTTGTTATGGCCATAAGAGTTTACGTACCTTCTCAAGTTGAATGGGGATGAGCTCAGCAACACGCTCCTTCAATGTTTGAGGCTTTCCAGTCGATGCAAACCGCCTAGCAACCAGAGAGATGGGTGCACGAACCTATGACGAGTTACGCGAAAAGTTAGTAAAACTTTTCGTGGATGCCATAGAAAACGACGGGGAACATACAGGTGCTTTTAATGCAAGGCGTAAGGAGGCCATTAGGATAGAACCTGGAGGAAAGCACCTGGAAGCCGAAGAAGGATGAGGGATGGAAAGATGGAGGGATGGGATTCGGAGCAAGTTTTTCAAAGGGCGCGTGTTTTAGTGTTTACATCATGGCTTGCATTCGCCCGGAGCGTTTCGGGCCTCCTTCCGCTTACGCTCTGCTTTCTGCTCATCGTCAGCAATACCGTACACAGAATCTTTCTGATCGTCCCGCATGGCGAGCACAATGTGATGATCATCGTACCCGTGAGACGTTCATGTCAGTTAATTTTCTAATAACTATATTCGTCTTCTACGTCTCTCGGGCAATTCATGCTAGAGATATCGACCTTCGTGATGCAGAAGGCCGCGTTTGGAGATGAGAAGTCGCAGCGTGGCGGGACCCTTTTTGTCGTAGACAGCGACCTCGGGCAATATCATGACTTGCTCTGTCTAATGAACATGCAGCTGTTTGCTGGCCGATCCTGGATCTTCCTGGATCCGCGACGCAAACCAGTCATCTCGTTCTGTCTTCCCCGATTTTACTCCTGAGCCTGATCCAATGACAGATTCTCGACAGCTTGCCAGAGCTTGCCCCGTGGCACCCTCTGGGTACTTTTCCTTTTCAGCGCCCTGGCGCACCTCAAGTCGACCATCTAGTGGGCTGTAATATTCGACTATTCCTTCTATTTACATCCTGCGGAGTACTGTCTTCTGTGGCCTTCCGATGGGTCAAATGCTTCCTTCAAGAGCACTCCCACCCGTGTCAAAGTGCGGAGCGCCGTATATGAAAAAATACCATCGTCCAGCAACGTCGGGATGACCCCCGACTCATTATGCAACGGCCGTTATGCACCGTCCTCAACAAGTCGGATGTCTTATGCAAACCTTCCAAGTCCTGTATTTCTGCACTGCCAAGACATTCTTACCCCAGAATGCTTTACCCGGAGCGGCGGTTACCACAGCGCGAAGTCGAAGGTCAGAACTCAGGCATACACGATATGTCATTAATTACCGTGTTTCCGTCGCTACTCCGTTCCCGCATTACAATCTTGAACAACCCCAGTCATGTTCTCATACTCTGCGTTCTTTGCGGCTTTTTCTATTATGCGATGTGAACTCACGTTTATGATCTCTCATAGCTATTGGTATATATGGCCACTGTTCACTTGTTAGGGGCCTTCGTAAAAGCTTCTTAGTGGCCCTGACAATTGGCCTTCGTTACATATTTCTTCTCTGCTAAACAGTTCAGGGACGCAACCAGTACGCCATGTGCTCCGCAGGATTTCTTTTGCACCGAGCCGGCGGTAATGACCATGAACTCAACGAAGTAAACGTACGATTCTTACGGAGAAGCGTATCCATATTGTTCTACGTGTCATGGGACTTATTGATTTCATTACAGAGACACATGATGTAGACTGCCGATCGTTCCCAGTGCAACATCTTTTCTAACGTACTCTCAATATCGAATGTGTTGCAAACACGGCACTCCGTCGCCATTCGTCAGAATTTCCCGCAGTTATTTTAAAATATGCGGTGAGTTCTTCAGAGAACCTTTCAGTCTCGACGTTAAATAATAATAATAGTGTCAGTATTCAGTATATAGTCATTGTCAACCATCGTTTTATTTTGTTCGGCCAGAGGAAAAGGAGCAGCAGCAGCCGACATCTCCCACGGACTCAGATGTGTTCAAGGATATCTTGACTGCCAGAACCACGGAACACTGTGCATACGGACACTTTAGATCGTGATAATTCCCTGTTTTATTGTGCTAAGACCTGTGCAGAGATACGTCTCCTGATAATCATCAAGGCATTGCACTGAAATGTCAAAATCTAAGCAACCCGGTATGTATGTACACATCGTATCATCCGTGAATTTTCTATTTATTCTAAAGTAACCTTTGAATGCGTGGCACTCGCAACGCGAGACAGATTATCTCAAGACTCTACTTGATTTCCCAAAGCATCGACTAATACTAGCAGACAATCTATCCTCACCAAGGGCTCAAATATAAAAAATTCTAACTCTAATGCTATTTTCAACGCGTAAGGGTGCTGTTTCATTCATCAATTTCACCGCATTGTATGGTCTCTTATAAGTGAAATCAGTCACGTATGGATTGTGAATTCAAGATGAAATTTTTACATGGGTGCGTAGAAGGACAGAGTGCATACTACTAAAAACATGTACACTACATGGTAACGACAAAATCCCACGGAGCGATGAGAATCTTGAGAAAAGCGTCGCCAGCCTTGAACTTCTTTAAGCTCCCTGCTTCTTGAAACGCTAAATAAGCAAGGTGTATGCGGCTAATACTATACTCACTGTATAGGTCCATTCAAAATAAATTGCATCTGTAAAAGGAAAAAGGTGAGCCCATCTCGAACGTAAAACCAAGAAGAATAAACATCACAAAAGCTGTCAAACGCTATAATTGCAATTATAGCGTCTATAGCCTCCATAGCCACGATACTTTATGTACGCTATGATACTCTCCATAGCTACCATAGGTAATTG
>KN837084.1:1030171-1041107 GCA_000827215.1 Sphaerobolus stellatus SS14
AATAGCGGCTCTTAAGCGACATAGCAGTCGCTACTCTCTGTAGGAACCGTGGGATGCTATGGAAAAATCAAGCGCCGTTAGCAGATTTCCTGATGAAGCCCATTGCAGTCTCACAGCTTCAGGGTCTCTAATCCTGC
This sequence comes from Sphaerobolus stellatus SS14, assembly GCA_000827215.1. Classification (NCBI taxonomy): domain Eukaryota; kingdom Fungi; phylum Basidiomycota; class Agaricomycetes; order Geastrales; family Sphaerobolaceae; genus Sphaerobolus; species Sphaerobolus stellatus. Next base: position 1,030,309 of record KN837084.1, read on the forward strand.
AGTGACCAATGATTCAATCAACCCAACGTCTTAACATGTCCTGAAATTTAAAGGAAGGAATTCGAGGTATTCCCACCGAATAATGGCAACCGTAAAATGTCAGGGACTGCACTTCCGCAAGATGAAAGTGTTGGTATGGCGGGGGACCGCAAACACAGCTGGTAGTGAACCAGATTCACTTTATTGGTATTTTGGCGAGTATACACGGACTCCCATGAAAAGTCAGGCCTTTCAGAATTCAGGGACTGACTTGCCTTAGTCAATGATGCAACTATCCGAAACACTCAGGACATCTCCGCTGGTGAGGCTGTAATGGAGCAGCCACTCACGCCGACCGAGAAACGGAGGTACTACGGAGGCCCGATCCAGATGAGCTCACCTTAATTGATGCAAAAATCTTGAAGAAGAAGGGGGGAATCAGCAGTGAGAGGGGGAGGGGGGAGGATTTTCCAGGAGATGGTGGTGGTATGAGGGAAAGAAGCGATGACTTACAACCCCGCTTCCCTGTTGTAATCATACGTTTCCAGGACCTCATCACGTGAAATGAACTTGAATATTATTCGAGGGTTTGAACTTTATTTATAAAGTCGATAGAGGGCTGCCTCAGCGGGTTAGTTTGTCATCGGATTTGCGTCCGCCGTCTAGACGATTATCTATCCATGACTGTCACAGTGTAAGAAAAAACCCGAACTTGAGGGCTGATATTTTAAGCAAAAAATGCTTATTCAATCTACCATCAACGCGTTTTCTTTATTTTTAAAATAAGGAAGGAATAAAAAGTAAATTGTTCCTCACCAGAAAATATGTAAGTTATATATATATATATATCTGCTCATAATCTCATCAAGGCTTTTCCCTGAGCTAAGAATGAATAATAAATTGGATCCACAAATGTCTAGACGGGTACAATCTATAAACAGTTATTAACTCCTTTACCAACTCCTTTATCAACTTGCTGAGGCAGCAGATTGGCAACTTGCAACTGATACTTCAAATAAGATCTAAACTCCTCAAAAAATACAAGTCAGATAAGTACTGTGAATTCAAAATACAACACGGCGAGAGCAGCCACAGCTTAGTATTATTTATACAAGCCAGAAGGATATGAATTCTACATTAGGCACCATTTCATACATGTACAATAGCGGCATCCCATTGAAGTTCCCACAGGAGGTACAATATACTAAGACAGAAAAGAAAAGAAAAGTGGAGTTAAGGTAGAGGGAGGCTGCTGGCACTCAGGTATTGGGGTATTTCAAGTAGCACCTTCCTCTTCTTCTCAAGATGGGGCTCTGATGAATCCTATAAGCCAGAGATATGAGCGTATATTCGTGATTCTGATACATATATGAAATTTGCTGCACTTATGATGTCCTTGGCTTTCGTCGGCGACGGTACCTGCTACAAGTCGATATTTTCAGCATATAGTCAGAAGACGAATCTGATATCAGTTGTACTTACACGAGAGTTTTGCTGATCATCATCACTGTTGTCAAATGCAAATTTCTCGTTGATCTTTACTGAATTGAAAGGACCGATGTGAGAACTATATTTTCCAAACGCCGTTCGGCGTGTCATGGTCACGGAGGCATTGACCGGACAATTCTGTTGGACATGAAGACTTAGCAAAACAGAGTTACGATACAGACTTACATCGCCGAGATGAGACTTTCCACCACACCAGTAACAACACCAGACATCGCCAATATGACCTTCCCCTCCACGGCCAAACAGCACGTTCTTCGCGTCTTTTCTACTCTGCATTGTTTTCTCTCTCTTCCCAGTTGATACATAGACGTATCTCCTCCATTCCTCGTTTGAACATTTCTGGCATACTAGTGAATTGGCAAAGTAGAGATGTTAGGTACACACCTCTTCCAGATGGCCCATGGTTTGGCAGCGGTTACAGAACGTGTCGAGATGCGCATTATTCTGTCATTTTGCATTGCATTGTTATCTTATATTGTATATGCGACATATAAGGCGACATAAGTTTGAGACTTCTGTCAGAAATTTGGGAGGGCATGAAGAGGGTCGAGAGGAAGCAGCATCAAGTTGGACTTGATATGGACCACGCGACGGTAACTTGAAGTGAAGCGACTCATAACTGTGTCGTCGAGGACGGCCGTTCTAACTGGGCTCTCTTTCGTCCGTCAGCCATTGCGGTCGAGGACGCGCGTGACGCGTGACAACGCGTCCGGATTATTTGCTCCCGTCCCCAACCTCCCCTCAACCTCCCGGCTAGTTGCGTTCTGAGGAATGTTCCTGTAAGCTACTTAATCTTTTTTAAAGATGCAAATTGAAAATACTTAGGCATACAATGAGCCTGTAATGGTCTGATACGGTATAAGTACCGTCCGAGCTGGGATAATGTAGACCGAAGTTAAAGTTTCTTCAGTGTTTCCTTGTGAGCTCATTCAAATCTGTCTTAAATACGCGTTGTGCTGACCTTCTTACGTCGTGCTTATTACTCAAGCTCGAAGATAAACGCACCTAGAAGAAAGAGCTTGCACCAAACCGCTGTTCTACTCTTATGTCTATTAAAGGTATACATAATATATATGTGGGGCCCCTCCCCTCTCCGCCTTCAGGGAGGGAGAGCCTGAGAGAGAAGAAACCGGCATGGGTCCCAGTTCGGAATCCCGGGATGCACAATCATTCACAGTGGTTTCCTTAACACGCAAGCTTTTCATGATTCCCATATAACTGATATATATCATCTTTTTAACAATGTTCCTTTAAATATAACTCAGTGGCTGATTCGATTACGAGTCTCAAGTGACTTCAAGCACATCCTGGATACAACTTGAACCTTATAATGAGCGGGCTTTCGCTCGAAGGAGCCCTCTTGTCTCTCGCTTCCCTTTCATCGAAGAGTAATCTCCCTTCTAAGTCATTATGTTCACATTCAGTAAGGGATCAATCCTCCGGGTCTAAATTATGCGTTGATTTCTGTATAGGCCGGCCGAGGACAGGAAATCCTACCTATTTTTGGGTCGATCAACCATTCGGCGTAAGTGCATCTGAATCTATGTATCTGCCTTTGGAATTCTTTTGTAATAGCTCATTCAAAGGTGTACACCGCCCGCCCTCCAATATTGAATGAGAACCAAATTGTTCGGAAACGGTTACTTGTCATTTGGTCATCAGGCGTACCTACTAGGATTATTATCCCTCATGATAAGTCTCATATCGGTATATATTCAGCTCCTAGCTAAGACATATTCTAGCTATTATTTACAGGCATCACGGGTAAGCTTCCATTCAGAGACTCCCCACGCCGAAGTTGCTGAGAGGTAGCACAGTCACAGAATGTTAGGGTCAGGGGTTTCAAAGAATTCCAATATTCAGCCTTTATAAACGCAATTGCTGGCGAGTAAATTCGGAACATTGACTAATATCCTAATCCATTCCGGATTTTCCGTGAGGGACAGCAGCTGCGGACAGGAATGTTTCTACATCTCTCAGATTTGAACTCGATCTTTGGATAACAGAGCTGCTATACTAAGGACAAGTGGATCTAACAAATTCGACCTTTATTACATTCAGAATCCGATAAATGCGTCCTCAAGAAAGCCATCATTCCTCGGGTTTTCTTCCTTTCTCTTTATCTTCAAGTTTTTCCCGAGTCGCCTTCATGATACCACCCACCAATATGACGTGCTGCTTTAATGACTGCTTTATATAGATCACTACATGGTATTTTACTATAGCATAGTACCTGCTTTAGTAGAAAACATCTTCAAGCTTCTAGTTGTAAAGAAGCGCTCATAGCTGGCTCATACCAGCTGGTCTGCTGGCCCGTACTCGCGCGCTCCTTCTTCCCTCAAGGTTTATAAGCTTCAGGATCTTGAAAATTCAGTTTTCTCATCTTTCCCCTGTACCACCATACGCAGTAGACGATAGATAACGGGGGTCCTTTACAATACCGTTCCCGCAGGAACTTGGCAAACCCACGCTAGGAGTGACACACCTTTATAGTACTGTGTCATTGATTAGGGTGTTTGTTGTTAGGTAGCGCTCCTAGCCTGCACAGTGAAGTCGACATCATTGTGCAGGCTAAGAACGGTACATAGTACATTACCTTTGCCATTTCTCCTGATGTACGGAAGAGTACAGTAGCGGCGGCATGCTATGATAGCTACGCTTAGTGTTGCCGCTAGTCTAGGCTAGTTCGGATTAAACCGCGAACCGAACCAATAAATAGACTGACCGAACCGAACCATTTAATAATTGGTCCTGTCGGTTTAGTTTTATTTATAAACCGGTCCCAACCCGTCTAGCCCATTGGAACCAGTCCCTACTATAGATAGCAGGAGCGTGACAGGAGCGAGTCGTGTCACACGCTCTCAGGATTGTCACGTTTTCCTCAACGTTGCGTCAACAAGTCGATTCCTTCAGAAAACAGGACCCTACTTCAGTTGTTTCAGCTCTGTAATTACTTACATATGTATAGAACTTATTTCCACCCTTATCTGTCTGATTTATGAAGGAATGCATAGAAAATCACAAAATACCCTCGGGGACTACGGTCCAGCGGGCTGAAACCGGTTTAGAGCCCGGACGGACCATTAGTAAACGGTCACGGTCTCGAACCATTGCTATTTTAAACCGAACCGTCGGTTTCGGGTTCAGTTCGGAACTGAAACCGGACTTCGGCAACACTAGCTACGCTTAGCGTAAGACTGACTTGTTGTACTGAAAACTGGCGCCACTCGGTCCAAGTAACTGTAATGGTGGTACTCAACTCGGTCTGGGAAGATCATCTTTTTCCTTTGCGCTGCTCTGCGTTGCTTGTTCCATTGACGAGAGTAAGGACTGCGCAAATGAAATGGAAGTTGTTTACAATAATTGCAAAGTACTCTGAACCGGTTGTTCGTTTTGATCTATGTCAATGCAGTTCTTTAAATATTTGAAGATGTGAGCTTTGAATGTATGAATATGTTACTTGGAACTTTGGTTTGAAAGTTCGGGGTTCTTTACATGGGTAAAGTAACATTACATAAGTTCTTGTTGTGTGCTGATATTATAGGTATCAATGCTTTGCCATCAGGTCTAACCCACAGGACTATACACCTCCAGTGATTCCCAGGCTATATTTTTGTCCTGGATATCGCATTCTAGCAAGATGTGATCCTGGACTCAAGCTCTCAAACTCAAGGCTCGTACTTGTGGCACTTTCATTGTCGGGAACATGCAACTACCGCACTATCTACTAAGTAACAAAGTAGAGTAACTTATGTAGTTCACATCGAGACGATGGGCCCGTGCAAGCAGTGTTGGGACTGAACGGTCCAAAGGTCAGTTGACCCGACCGGTCAAGACTAGTCAATAGTCGGGTCAATTGATCGGGGTGATTTGTCGAGGTGGACTTAATATTCTGTTATGAATTGTAATTTAACTTAACGACGTATAGACGTTGCCACGACTGGAACCAGAAGAATTCACCATGTTGGTATATTGGCTTGGGCTTTCTTCCATATTTTAGGGGACTTAGAGGTGGTAAGTGCTGGTAGTAAGTGGTAGACTCAGAGCCGCATTGGAACTTGGCGCTGCCACCGAAGTTCAACAAGCACCTCAAATAGCGGTGTTTGAATTTAGTTTTGGGCCATAGGACTTTCTGCCCATTTCTTGACGTACGGATCATTCTTGCCCAATGAGCCCTCCATACCGGCTGTCAAATCGTAGTCGTCGCGCTCTGTCTGGCACGCAGAATCCAACAGACACATCTATCGTGCATTTTCAAAGCTGTACATTTCCCCATGAGCTTACCGGCTTTGAAATCTGACAGGCTATATGCACCGAATAGTAATAACAAGTGTAAGTCGTATACTGAAGCCGTTCAACAGTTTCTCTACATTCATCAGACCATTGATTGTATGCACTGCTTCCGATATAATGCAAGGTATCTTCTTATGACATTCCTTAATACAGAATCGAGGAAAAGTAACCATGGAACAAACAAAAAGTCAAGAAGGAAGGAATAATGTTAGTCGCTGTCCATATGCATACCACCTGTGACCGCACTGCTCTCCACGTCCCTCCTCCTTTGCTCCAAAGTCTCCTTCTGGATCAACTTCCAGCGTCGTTGACGAAGAACAGGATCTTTAATGAATCGCATTTCGATCTTAAGCTTGGCCTTCAAGTACTGTTCGCGATTTTGATGGTGTAATGCGTCGATCTGTGAGGCCGACTCAGGTTACTAACTGAAGTGGGATGGGGAACATGTAACGTACCAAGGCAGCCGAGAGGTGTGATAAATTATGACAACCCAGTCTAGCAAGGACTCCTATATGTTTTATTTCCGAAGTGCTGGTGAATTTCTGGGTAGGTGCGCAGAGTCGAGTGTAGAACGGAGGAGGGTTGGGCTGCCCATTCGGGAGTGGACCACTCCTTGCTGCGGTGTACGGAGCTGGTTGGGATTGAAACTACAATTATAGTTATAATTTGGTGATAGAGCGCGATCGAAAAACGTACGCGCGTGGTATCGAAGAGCAAAGGCATGGTATCGAGGATCAGAGTGGACGATGATACCCTTAGCTTCAAAAACGGTGGGCGGCGAAAGTTGGAGAGAAAGAAAGCGGAGGATACTTTTTGAGTTTTATAGGATATCTGAGCGGCCTTTAAATGGGATATACGTTTCAGCCGCATGCATGTCAGTGTCGATAAACCAGTACACTCACGAGTTCTGGGAACATCGGCTTTAATGATAATTACATAAAGGCTCAATAAATAAATTGCGATATCCATTTGCAATCATTGATGGAGCTCGGAGCCTCGAATGGTAGTCAAAGAAGAAGGAATCTGGGTAGGTATGGGGCCAATGGAAGAGAGGAAGAGAGGAAGAGAGAGAGACCTGAGAGGAAGAGAGAGAGACCTGAGAGGAAGAGAGAGAGACCTGATTGGATGATCGTGATGATCATGATGATCGAGCAAGCGCTTACCGAGGCTCCTCCTTCTCGAAAGAATTGTTGTGTTCTTACTATTTAGGTCTCAATTTAACGTAGATACTCTTTAATAAACATTCCTAAACCTTAATCATTATCCGTCGAAGTCTCTGTCAAACGGTCAGCTTGGCTGAGCTAGTTCACGACTGAACCGTATCTGCGCGTACTGGTATTGATGAAGTAGTTCAGAATTGGCCACACAATGTCCCAATCTTTGGCAAAGGTTATCTTATGGTAATTTCTTTGGAGAATTGGCACTGCCACTGAGTAGTACAATAACAGGAAATAGAAATGTCTGAAGGAACGGTAAGGAAGTCAGGACACAGGCTTAAAGAAACAGTTAAGTAGGCATACGTAGAGCTTAGGCTTGAAAACAAGAGCGACAATTGTTAGGATCGCCGGCCTCGACGGGCGCCGCCATGGAGAGATCCTAGGTACCGTCAAGGAGTCCATATTCGACACTCCCCTCGCCAATTCCATCTTCAGCTTCTATGACTTGCTAGTGATGAAAATGATCGAGCTAGCGAAACAACAGTTAAGCTTGTTCGAGAGACAGGTGGAATGAAGTAGTATTATGGGGAGGCGATTTGGAGTCGGCCATGCTGACTGAGCGGAATGATGGGATTGGATCATTTCTCCATATCTTGATCCCCAAGGCGAGTAAGGTGCAGATGATATTCGTTAGCATAACTTGAAGACACCGTTAGACTTCGCATGTATAGTGGCGAGAAGAAGAGTGTTACGCTTCGCAGTAGTGTAGACGGGTCAGCCGTAGGTGTTTTGATGGACGCCTTTGAAATTCGTTCTCCATGTCGCCAAGTGCAAGCTTAGCCTCAGCCTGCAGGACCTATCAGACATGTAAGGTCTATCTTTAAAGTCACAATTTAGATTATATGCAATCGTTGTGAACTTACCATTCAGAACATCAACATATCATGAAGCACTACGGCATCCTGGTGCCACAAATCTCCCGTCGGCCAGAACGGCCGCATATGACTTGCCAGCAGCAACGTCAATGAATCTATTGGCGATATCTTCAGGGCCAACCTTTTCCTCATCTACTAACCCAAGAAGGTCCATTGCTCTTATATATTCGTTTGCAAGGAAAAATGCTAAAGGCACACATAACGTTAACAAACTTAAACTCAAGTCTGTCAACGGTGAGTACCAGTTCGCTTGTTTCCGTCCTTAAATGGACGGATGACCTATCGGGAACGGGACGTAAGTAAATCCCAGTCGATTTAATTCAATTAAAACAGTCCCAATTTACCTTTAATAATACCATAGGAAAGTGTAGCAGCCAAAAACTCTGCCGGTCGATGAGGTTCGTAAAACGTTACATGGAGTGGTCAACTAAGGCTTAATTCGAGCTCGTTTGGGCTTCACAACGACCGATTCCGCAGGATGAACAACTGAGCATTGATGCGGCGAACATGTTCTGAGGTGAAAAGGCGAGCAAGTCGGGTTGTATGGGCCGACATAAGTTACAGTATTTAAACTGAAGAATTTATGGTGCCGTGCGCTAAAAGGCATCATGTTTTGTACAACTGCCAAATCGGCAAAGCCGGAAAAAAAATTCGATTTTTGCTTGATTTTTTGAGTTATTTTTAGTCAAAACACATGTTTTCCATGCTTTGTACATACAGCACTGGCTCTCCTTTGTACCATTCTACCATATTGACTGGCTATCCTCCAACTAGTACATCGCATCAATGAGCGGCAAAGGAAAACAGAAACATTCCCAGCTTTCTGAGGCCCGCAAAGCCAGGTGGAACAAGAAACCGAACGAGATCATTGAGATCAGTGATGGCTCAGATAACAATTCCGACATTGAGTGTACTGGGTGGCAGGGCGGAGTCTGTCATATTATCTCGGATTCAGAGGATTCCAGCGATGGATACATCACCATATTGTCGAGTGATTCAGAGGATGATGATCTGGAGGATATTAGTGGAGAGGCAGTTATTGAGGGGTTACAGCAGGAATGGCAGATGAGACAGAATCTGGAGCAGCTGGCTCTTCCAACGGTGGCGGAAAAATTGATAAGCCATTCCAATGCCAGTCTATGGAGAAAAGCTGAATCCAATCGAAGTCTGGGATATAATGGATTGTCGGAACGAACCAAGTTTCGTCATAATAAACAAGCCAGAGACAAAGCCACCACTGACAAGATCACACAAGAAAGGTGGGTAGTTTTAAATTATTTAATTCTGCAATTTAACATGTCATAATTAGTGCTCAAGCTGCGAAATTCCGTTCACATTTCATTGTGAAATCTAAATTGGACCCCATTGCTTTGACTGTACCAAATACGACCCCTGTTGTTGAACAACCGACCACTGTGTTAAACAGTATTGATCTCACTAATGAAGACTCCGATTCTGATGCTGTCGGATATGCTGGATATCTCTCTGATTTGTCAGACAATGAAGATGAGGAATGGGATGATGAAGACGACAATGTATCTGGAGGATCTGATACAGCAGATTCTGCCACTCCCTCCACATCCCTTGCTCCCTCTGTCGATTTTCAAGTTCGTGCTCCTCCCCCACTCAAGCGTCAACGATTTGAAGTCCCTGCTTGTGAAGCCAGGGTGAAAGCCAGAGAAGCTGTCATTTCTCAACGTCGTGAGGCTTGGGCTGCAATCAAGAAGCTTATTGCATCAAAGAAAGATGTCTTCGAGGCTGGAAGAAATGGACTGCAGTCATATCGAGCACGAGCCATTGAAAGCTGTTTGCAGATGATGTTGAAGAATGGCAGAAATTTGACTTCTGCTTCTGAAAGGGCAGCCAAAAGCCAGGGATTCTCTCCCATCTGGGGTGCGAGAATGGTACGATCTTGGGTTGGGCGCTGGATCACATCTCAGGAGCTCCCGGCCTCGAAATGAGGGAAGCATTCCAAGGTTTTCTCTCTCCTTGATGACCCGCTTGTCTGCACTGAGTTGCGGACATATCTCCGTTCCAATAAATGGTCCATGAATCCAAAGAAGCTTGTTGAATTCACAAAGAACAAGCTGCTCCCTGATGAAGCAAAGAAATATTTGCAGCATGTCGTTGAAACCGAGATGCCGAATGGTTTAAAGAAGTATCTCAAGCTGGAGCTCCTTCCTCAAATTCAAATGAAGGTGTCGAAGGGAATCTCCCTAAGGACTGCATGTTGTTGGCTGCACAAGGAAGGTTTCAAATACACCGCACATAAGAAGGCCTTATATTTTGATGGGCATGAACGAGAGGATGTCATTGCATACCGTCAAAATGTTTTCATTCCACGGTTGAAGGAACTGCAGCTGCAATTAGTGAAATATGTCGTCGGTGAAGTTGACAAACATGTCGAGAAACCTCCTGTTCCTGGTAAATTACCACTGGTCTTGGTTGCTCACGACGAAATGACTGCCCAAGCACATGACGGAGAAAAGATGTCATGGGTCTGGCAGGGAGAACAGCCACTCAAAAAGAAAGGAGCAGGACGGGGACTTCACCAATCTGACTTCATTTGCTCCACTGTTGGATGGCTCAAGGAAGCGAGCAAGACACTCGAATATGGCAAGAATTATGATGGATTTTGGAATGGTGAATTGTTCATAAAACAGGTTCGATTATTTAATTTCTTGCCAATTTATTATTGACTCATCAGTCTCAGTTGAGGGAGGATTTCGCACCAGCATTTCGAAAAGCACATGGGCCCAATTATCAAGCCTTAGTTGTAAGGGCAACCCTCAAAGCTGAGCAGACGTCACGCAAGCTAGCAGAGGGGAAATCTAGCAGAGGGGAAATCCAAAGATACATAAATGAACGAAATATATACACTCGACGGGAATCTCACCTAGCAGAGGGGAAATCCAAAGATACATAA
>KN837084.1:1041207-1090583 GCA_000827215.1 Sphaerobolus stellatus SS14
CGACGGGAATCTCACCTAGCAGAGGGGAAATCCAAAGAGAAAGACTTGGATTGCCTCTGCCAGAGTGAGCCCACTATATACCATCCGGAAACGGGAATCATAAACCCCGAAAGGAAAAAGAACAATGATCTGATGAACTCGGAGACAATAAGAAAGGGGAACGAACCAATGAAAAGGAAAACAAAGGAAGCGGAAGTGAACAGAGAAACAATGAAACGATCCTGAAAGCTGACCGGCGCTAAACAACCCATCACTCATGCGCTATGACTATATGCGCATATACCCTCCACCAGACGACCACTGTCTCCAACCAAACCTCCCACTCTCCGGCCACAGGAGTCGACGAATGTGTTGAAGGTGAATCCCGCACGGAATCGCTCCCTGAGGGTGGTTGACGCGAGGGGTAGTTCCGGACGGAAAGGTTCCGGGTGGAAATCTAGGAGTGTCCCCTGACATTAGTAATGGTTGATAATTCACATGGACATTCAGCTTACTCTGTGGATGCTCTCATCGCCTCTCGAATGAATATGAATCCTGGTGGCAAGCAACTGAACATGCACAATGGCTGGTATGTCAAAGATGGAATACGAGTATCTCAAGACATGAATTTTTCTTCCACACATCCCAATCATCCTGGACAACCGAAGGGTATGAAGCAAATACTACTGGAGTGTGGGCTTTATCAAGTGGGTTTGACAATGCAATGCAAGAAAAAGAAGGACGGAAGTGAGGGAAAGTGCAAATTGGATGCCACGGCCTGTTGCTGTAACAGAGGTAGTCTGTTATATCAATATATATATATATGTAAATAGATTATATATTATGTATATAAAGAATAACTAATACATATATTAGTTATATGTGTTACATCAGTGATGTAACTATTATTAGTGTGAACACCTTAAGTGTCCACACCGGCCTGTATTTAGCATGCCGGCGCATTAGGCGCCGGCATATATCTTTTTACCTTACACCATTGTACTACCAACTCAATATTACCTGAGTTCAGTTAGTCTGCGTGTGAGATAAGATATACCACTGTTATAGTTGCACAAAGAGGATTCTTGAACTTCAACCTGACTTCAAGGAACAAAAATCCCTTGTCCAGGAAGTCATTGAAGAATGTGGTCATATTTGCATCTTTCTTCCAAAATTCCACTGTGAGCTCAATTTTATTGAGTTCTTTTGGGGAGCTGTGAAGAAATACTTGCGAGAGAACTGCGATTACACATATAAGACTTTACAGGAGAATATGCCAACTGCACTGGCCTCAGTATCATTGCAGACCATAAGGAGATGGGAACACCGGATGGACCGTTGGGTGGCAGCTTATGATACAGGCCTTGATGCAAAGGAGGCTCAGCAGAAGGGGAGGGAATTCAGCTCCAGGAAGTATACTTCGCACAGATGTGTCCCGGAGATCTTAGCGGCACAGTTTGACTAATTTTCATGATTTCTACCGTTTTCTACGATTTTTTGCGATTTTTTGCGATTTTTTCTCGATTTTTAAACATTTGTTTTGAATATATTTATAATTTAGCGCCGGCACACCACCAAATTGAAAAGTTGAAAAAAATTATCTTGCTCAGTTTTCATGGCATCGACTATCCCTCTGGTAGGATTGATCTATACATCTAATAGGTCCTTTCTACCAGGGGAATAAGCCATTGAGGCCAATGTGCGTGACCGGTGACCTTTGTACAAGACATGATGCCTTTTAGCGCACGGCACCATAGAACGAAGTGAACACACACGGCGGCCGTGCTGAGTTTGAACTCGTAGCCGACAGGCACCGTGCCACCGCGGTCATACCTGTCTCTCTTTCGTGCCATATCCCGATCCGTGACATCTCGTCATCGGGTTTCTATGCGAACGTATCTGGGTTCATTCGAGAAAGCACATTCAACTTCTGCGCGACAATTCAAGGTCGTATTAGACAACGATACCTTCTATATTAAGCAATCGCTCGCTGAAGCTCTGGGATGGAAGCCCGACGCGTCGACGTCGTCTGAGGCTCAAGGCATCTCGCTGACTCTCAGGGGTTGGGAACTAAATTATTTCGCCATTGCACGGACTGGATCGGATGCAAGTACATATACACGTCGTGTTCCTACTGCCAATATGTATTAATTGAGCACCTATTTTTATAGACTTGCTAGGTCGATCAACAGTGGAGAGCAGTCGTAACCATAGAGCGCAAGAAGTGCTGCAGTATCTTAAGGATTCCAATTTCAAGCATTGATTTGGATCCGATATAATATATAATCTCTATGGTTTTTAATAACTAAATCGCTGTGAAAATTAGGTTGAGAAATCTATATTAGCAGATATTACTTAGTCCTTCGCAAGGAACTGAATTCGAGTCCGACGGATATACGCGCTGCTGTATAAAGCGTAAGCTTGCACTGTACCTACATAACGATAGGCCCTGGAAGGAAGCATCCGACGTCAATGTAAGCCTAAATGCCTATACGATAACGTCGAACTAATAGTCCTTCAGCACATTCAAGAGGAATTAATGGATGAACCACTTTTTAGAGCAATACTTCTCCGAGCTGAACGAAATTTATTCTTACGGTGTCACCCGGGCTATCCAGAAAAATTCCGATCGACGTCCACGGTCTAGATCAGATATTTATTTTGAGCACGTTTGGCCGATACGATATATGCGTTAGTATTTCAGAGATGTTGTTATGGAGATTTTCTGGCTTGTCGGTGGCAGATTAATTTTTTTTATAAATCTGTTGAAGCTGGAACGTTGGGGCTTAATCGAATGAAATCCTTAAGAATTCAGTCCATAGCAAGATAAATATCTTTGACTATATAAGTAAAATATCTAGAGCATCTAAACGTATTCAGGTCATGAACTCAAATCTAAGTACTAAGCAAGGTGTACCTTACAATAAACGCCCGCACATTTACATTTGTCTCATTCCGCCATCATATCACTGACATCTCTACTGCCATTCAGTGCAAATCCAAGCGATATGCTGTGCTATTAAATACTACTTAGGTACTGTTTTTATTTTCATTGATCTGACCTGAACTCCCTACTCAGTCCCTCGGTTTAAACCGAAAAATCCCATAGTATCTCTAGTACTACAGTAAGTACGAGCAGAGCAACCTCCGTACTGAGTATTCTTTTACTGATTGAATATTAACCGCAGGGTTCTCTCGCCCTTCATAGCCACAACTTATTTTCTTTGTTAACGGGCCATAATGGAACACGTGTCCCATCCTCCTCAGCCAGCATTTCCCGACCCAGACGTCTTATTCCTTGGATTGGTATACGATGGAAAAGGCTTTATGGACTACCCTGAACGACACGGCTGGTTCCAAATTTCCCATAATGAGATCCATTACCTCTTACGAGAAGACGATCTAGAAGGCAACGACGACTACGAGGCTGCCTTTTACCAGTCTTGGTTGTACATGGGGCTTCTGATTGAAGTTTTGCGTGCTTATGATGTTGTCGTTGATTTCAAGGATTTCTTTCGGTTCGAAGGCAACGACATTTTCATCACCACGGAGAAATTAGGAAAATACCTGCAGGATATGATAGACAACGATGAAACGTTCAACGACGAGGCTGAGCGGGAAGGCCGGCTCTTTTATGCGTTGGCGATGCTAGGGAAGGCTTTCGACTTCGTGAAAGGCGCAGAAACGCAGGTCCACGGGTTCGGCCGGATTTTGAGCGAAGAGATTGTCCTATCGATCATGCTGCTCGGGAAGGCATTGCAAGGCGCACTCCGGTTCATCACTGAGCGATTTATTGTTTTAAATGAAGACAACATCCCTGGAGCAACTCGTAAGGCGCTGGAGGGTTTTGAACATCTGGCGAGTCAGTTTATCAGAAACCGACTCTTGCAGGCAAATTGGTGTCCTAGTGATATTTCATTTATGGACTCCTTCATGGATGTTGAGAACGCGTACTACTGCAGCTTGTTGGAAAGGAAAAGGACCGCAGATCATGGAACCTGTACGTCTGACGAATGCCTTGCGTATCAAATTGACGACGCGACCTATATTACAAGGCATATCGAGGAAGAATGTACCTGTGAGTATATTCAGGTTGACGTGCCAGTCGTTATTAAGATACTAAACGATGGTGGAATGCCGGCAATCCAAATATCGCTCTCAGAAAGGAACGAGGTTCAAGAATTGTTGGTACTGGATGTTTGGAGTGATCCACGGACAGAATACATTGCCATTTCCCATGTCTGGTCAGATGGCTTAGGAAACGTCGAGGCGAACTCTCTTCCAAAGTGCCAACTTCTACGTCTCCGTACCCTTTGCGCGGCGCTGTCAGAAACCTTGATGCCCGATGGAAAGCCTTCAATGATAATGCCGATATGGATCGATACATTATGTGTTCCACTGGAACGCAAACCCCGAAATCTTGCACTCAGAGTCATGTCGGAAACATACCGCAAAGCACGCTCGGTATTAGTCCTTGACAAGGAGCTTTTGGATTCTTCTCTAAACGCTACAAGGCAGGAGAAGATCCTTCGGATATCGATATCCGCTTGGTCACGCCGATTATGGCCTCTGCAGGAATCAGCATTGGCCAGGCAAGTTAATTTCCAGTTCAGAGAGGGTAGTTTCGATCCAGAGGAGGGACGATTGACAGATAAGATTGATGAAAGGGCTCTGTCCTGGAGGACGAATGCCCTCGTCATGTCCCTTTATTACGGACGGATTCGGCCCATGTTTAAAGACGGAAAACAGGAGCCTTGGGAATTTGTTTTCCTTGCCCGTGCTCTTCTGTTTCGACGGACGAGCAAGAGAGAAGATGAGACGGTATGTCTTTCTTCTATATTTGAACTCGACGTGAAGCCCTTGTTGCAACATTCATCTGCCGACCTGAGGATGCAAGAGTTTTATAAAGGACTAACCTCCATCCCAACCAATGCTCTCTTCCTAGAGCGACCTCGCCTCGCCTCGCCTGGATTTCGTTGGGCTCCGAATACATTCCTCGAGCGGAAGGCAAGTTTGGTCAATGGATGGAGAGGAGACGCTGTTGAACCTGCACTCTTTGACGTTCCAGAAAATGGCCTCAAGGTCAAGCTGCCAGGTGTTATCATCCACCTAGAAAAATCCAAAATCCATGAAGTTCAACAGCGTTTTATATTTACATTCAACGGGACGTACGAGAATTCTTTTATAATCGAGCTTCCCGACAATGAAGTTCACATTGAGGCTTTTCACGGACTCTCAGAATTCGCCCTAATCACGGAAGACCCGAAACTCGTAGATTTACCGCTCGGGTTTATTGGCTCCATCTCATCCGACAGCTCAAGAGACACCTTGAAGTTGGTTGAAAGTATGGGGTCGTTGGAAATATCACAGCGTCAGGGAGGAAAGGAACCGGTGATCGAACCAGTGACGAATGAAAGCGACGAAACTGGCATACTGGAGACAATATATGTCGATTATATTTGTCCCGTTACAATTACACCGGTTAAGGAAATGATAAACTGGGAAGGAAGTAGAGATCGAAACGGAAGAAATATGCCAGGAAAGTGCATCAGAACTCTTCTATCAGACCAGATCTGGTGTATAAGATAAAGCTATTTAGTTATGTAGTCTTTGTATCTACAGCCATGGGGGAAGCACCTGAGAATGCTAGGCGGCGAATTAACTTTAGGATTGATATAATTAATGATAAAAATGACGATGCACCTAGAGTCTCAGGAGGAGAGGTGTGCCAAGAACTTCCACGTCAGAAATTGGAATCATAGGAACTTGGAGATTTCTCTATGCCACTACCTTCTTTAAGTTTGAAATTTCCGAGGTATAGTCTTCTATTATGGATATTAACAATGTTAATCATAACTTCTAAAGTTAAAACTCCATAGCAAACGCCGACTCCCCGTGACATGGGATGCGGAAAGATGAACGGGTTATGGAGATACTCACTTGGTATTTTAGGTCATAGACATTGAGACCTTCTATACCGAAGTTGTCTATTTGCATCTGGCGACAGCTGTTGGAATGCTACTAGTAGAGCCAGCTAGAGCCCTCATGCTGGCAGGCACTAGTGGGGTCGTCGGTGGCGAGGCTGACGGCTGTATTGGATATACGATGTATCTGTAATTATTGCCATTGTGTGGATAGAAGGAGTCTCTAGATCTCTGCAGGCTAAATAGATAATTGCGGACAAATAGGTTCCAGTCTTAAAGTGGCCATACTTAGGGTCAGCTCGGTTGCCAAAGGATATCGAAGTATACCTTCATTGCGACTAAGGTGTTTCAACCCTTCCATTCACCGATGGCGGAAATAGAAGAGCAGTAGGTTGACTTCCGAGTCAAGAAATTGGAGTCTTTTTATTTTTATTTCGGCTTCAGGAACGATCCTCGAGAACCAGATTAGTGATATCGCATACCAGGATACACAAAGGGGAGTCTGACTTCCCGTTCCAAGTTTACTATTTAAAAGAAGAATAATGCGTATTCCTGTTTCGAAAAAAAAAATCCTTGAGTATCGCCTACGCTCGGCCTGCGCAGTGCCAGTGGCAAAGATCATAAGCCTCTGGCGCTGTATCCAACTATTAATACAGGTGTCAGCTATAATTTCAACCCAGAAAATTCTTGGAAATCTCAACGGAAGACATCCCCGCCCTACGCAACTTCTCGGAGCCGTCAAACAAGATGGGCAGGGACCCGCCCAAAATTCTCGGCTCCGAAATGTTAAGTTAACAAACGGGGAAGATCCCCGTTACTGAGGGGCCTAGACAGACCTGGAAAGTAATAAAACATAAGATAGCTTGCCTCATTTTGATTATTGCAGGACAAGAAGAAATAGTCCTCTGTAGCCCTTGCACTCCCTTGCCAACAATATTGTCAAAATACTGTGTGCCATATAGGCGCATTGGAAATTCTTCGAAAACGGTCCTGGTGGCTGGGTCGAACCGCTGTACAGCGATCAATCGGATGGTAAGGCGATATTAGGTGTTACCAAGGCTTGTACCCTTTGTGGCCGTGTAAGCGACTGCTTTTTTAAGCAGAACTGTTCTGTTTTGATTCAGTTATGATCAAGGTGTCTGAAGTAACGGTTCCACTTAGTGTTGCCGCGGTCCCAGACCGACAAATTTTCCCACAGCGATTACAACCGAACAAGCAAACACTCCCTCGAAATTGGTCCTTTGGGATCATAAAATTTTGTATTTTCAGCTCATCCACTGCGTCTTGGCTTGAAAACCTCAGAGGAGATTTTAGTTCAGTCCAGTCCCGGGGACCGACGGAACCAGACCGGACTTTAGCAACACTAGTTCCACTTTCGTTCAATTACTCAGTTATCAAACTACTTACTTATCGAAGGCATGCTGATTGAGACAAGTTAATCAAGACTAATCAGAGTTAGTGGTACGATAAGGTCATTTTCGGAGACGTTTCCCTTGTTCCCCCGACTAGACTTGGAAGCTCATTGGACCGTGCTCCTCGATCGCCGTTGTCGGCTGCGGTCGGAATTTGACTACGGGTAAATTCGCAATTGAGGACACGAACTAAACGGTGTGCATCAGAAAATGGAGCAAATTCTCGATCCGAATTGGAATTTATGAAAAGAAGTCATGAGGAGTGCTTTAGTTCCTGGCGGAGAATAAAACAAAGAAAAAGAAACATGACGAATTTCGGTAACAAGCTTACATAAGCCCTTAAATAGAGAGGAAGCGTGTGGGCCCGCGTGGACGCCTACCGAGTCGCGAGCACAATCACATGCAGCGGCCTCAGCCCTCGACGTCTGCAACATCGAGCTCAACATACTCCAACCAACACACAATGTCGACGGCCGCGACACTCTTGACGCCTACCGAACGTCATGCATTCGATGCTTTTCTCACTGCTAGCGTAGAGCCCGCAGAAGATGAATGGCAGCTTTATACGCAGCTCGGCATTCCAGTACCGTTGCCGTTACCAGGAAATGCATCCTTAGCAAACGCAACGAAAGCGTTGATTGCATTACATCCCCCTCCTAAGTACCCAAATAACAATGGGGGTTCAATACCTAGTGCAGGACCGTCCGGTCAAGCTTTTGTTAACTCGGGAGCATCACATCATCGGCCCATCGCGCCTGCCCCACCTCCTCAGATACATTCGCGGTCACCGCAACAGCAATATCCACCAAGTCCTTCTCAGTCTCATGGTCCGACGGCAGATCGTCCTCAGAAACGCGCAAGGCATTCTGTTTCTTCTTCCGGAGCCCATTCCACACCTCCTCCCCCAACCCCTCAACCAGGCCCTTCAAATGCAAAGCCAGCTTTGCTTACTGCTCAACAGAAGAAGGCGAATCATATTCAAAGCGAACAAAAACGAAGGGCGAATATACGAAAAGGTTATGAGGCATTATGTGAGACTATACCCGCGTTACGAGAGGCTATCCGAGCTGAAGAGGATGCTGCATCGCACGGGAACGCGGGAAAAAAGAGACGGGCTAGAGAGGAGGGGGGAGAAAAGACCGATGGGCGCGCTGGGCCGAGAAGTGAGAGTGTTGTGTTGCAGAAGAGTAAGTGCACGTTCTGCGCTGTTAGATTTTATTTTCCTGACATCCAGGGAAGCTATCGAACATATCCAAGGTCTATTTGAGCAAAAATCCACTCTATTATCACGTCTCGAACGCGCTCGTGGAATGTTAGGTCCAGGACATCCGGCCCTGCAGACCACAGAGGAACCGTTGTGGGAACGAGAATGGGATGGTGGAAAGGGTATTATGGTGGATGTAAACGGCGAAGTGCTCAATGGCAATGATCACGACAGCGATGACGATTGATTGAAAGGGCGGACCGACTGATTATGTATTATTTTCTGCTATCTGTTGCTGTGTTTGTACGCTGTTGTTTGTGCGTGTCTTAGTCCACACTTACTGCGCCTCTCGCTTTTTAGCCTCTACAATATGTAATACGAGCTAAAGCTAAAGGCTTATATCATAGTAATAATAACATGTATCTGATTGTGATGGAATTCAATAATCTACTTTGAATGCACGGGCCACGTGGAACTGGCCCATTTTCGAATATAAACATTTCCATCGATATTAGGCAAGTAGATAGTACACGAATTCAGAGACTGAATTTCTTGGACACTCATTCTCATCGTTGACGCTCCAGATTCCAGTTAACAGCTTGATTTAATCTGACTCCTCTTTGATAAATTTCATTTAACTAAAGCCAGCCAATCAACCTCCCGACGCCCTGCTCCCTTGCCCTTAAAAGAACCACCATCATTGTCACGGAGAAATGACAGCGGACGAGATAACAATAATGTTTGGAATCAAATAAATACAGGGTATTATTTGAATATAAATAGTCTGCAGAAAATCTAATGAGACTACACAGCAAAAGTACCGCACACCCTATTAAGGTATTGGGCCCCTTATAATGGTATAAATTAACACGCTACTCCTTATCCCAACTTAGTATCACCCCTGATATCTACTCATTCCATCTGAGCGAGTTCAGCAAATTGGAAAAGATTAGTAAATGTCAGTAAATATTGACTTACGCAACGGCAAACATGCACCCTACTCCAATGGCCATCGCAACGAACTATTGGGAAATCAGCTAAAGACCACTTGGACCCAATACATAATAGCCTCACTTCACGAACGGCTTGCGTTGCGCTTTTACTCTCTTGAAGAAGGCTATCGCATATGTCAGTATGTATGAATAAGATGGTAATAGCACTTCTTTACGTTGGCAAGACGGCAACTGCGCCAATATATAAGAATCCACCTGCAACGAAAGGAATTACCTTGGAAAAGATTTCTCATCAAGATAATAGGGATACAGCATAATTAGCCAACTCACCAATTCGCCATATTGAACGGTTGTTCCAAGAAGTCCGGTTGCGTCGCGTCTCAGAGCAGCTGCGAGATTGAGAACAGACTCTGTTTCACCTTCACCTACGGACATATTATGAATAGCGATGCCCAGGAAAGTTCTAATATGAAAATTAGAGATTTAGGCTCATATGATACTGTGAAATATAATAGTATTTACCCAACCTATGTTAACATGATGAGAGGAGGGCACTTAAAAAGTAATCTGATTGACTCACGAAAGCACCGATGGCCGTGATGTATTGTGATTGCATAGCCTGCCGTTTGGTGAACCCAGATCTCACAAGAATAGAATAATCAGCAATTTCATGAGGAATCTCATGAGCAAAGCAGGCCAAAGTGGTCGTTGCGCCAATTAAAGGTGATGAATAGAAGGATGCCGCCATTCTAATGACCTTGTCAATAAAAGAGAATATAACTGTCATTATCACTCACGCTAATCCGTCAGTAATATTATGAACAAAATCTCCGAAGAGATTAAGATAAGCACTACAATGAAAGTTGAAGTAATTAACGGATACAAAAGATCTATAGACGTACGAAAGTTTTGAAGGTCCAGAAGTTAAAGACGTGTTTTCCACATGCGGTTCTGGCGTCGCTTTGTCTTGGGAACCGCGAGATCGAAGACCGTCCTTGGAAGTTACCTCAACAGCGCTAGATACGCCATTACCGGGAGAAGGGGAGTGTGAGTGAGAATGTCCATGTCCATCTTCTTCTCCACCTCCTAAGACTCGCAGTGTCTTCTCCATAATCTGAAAGGCCTCAGATAAATATTAAAAAAGAATGAGAATTTCCACCTACGAAAAATGAAGCAAATCCTACGAAAATAGCGAGGCTTTGTAGAAAAATCAGTAATATATAAAGATAAAAGGCTTTGGTATATTTACCCGACGAGGATATTTCGCTTTCCCTCCACAAGCACAAACTTGACTTCTGAACCTTGAGATTCGCCGAGGAATGAATGCGGAACGAGATGCAGGAAGACATCAGAAAGTAATCCTCCGGTCTATTGCAACGAAACCATCAATATAAACGATGCTTCACGCTGACAGGATGCATACCGCAAACGCCGTCATGGTATTCAATGTATTCGGGCTAATTTGAGCTGGGATAAAGGCAAGAATCATGTTTGGGACTCTGTCGTACAGAAGATCAATTATGATATACACGGAAAAAGTTACGCTTTACGCACGAGCTGATATAGAACGTTCCCAAGACAGAATTCCAAGCTGGTCCGAATGGAAACAACCATGCGAATACTTGTTGTGTGAGCTTTGAAGCATCCTCCTCGAGCTCAGCTTTCAATCTCGCAAGCAATCGGACGGGTTCAGAGTTATGTACATCGCTATCCTAATCAAAGTGCTTTCGTTCAGAATCCAAACAGATGCAGGGAGAAGGCGGACTTACGAGCACCACAAGAGACTCAGTCGATATCTTAGCCTGGACGACAGAAAGGAGTGTTCCAAGTAGGATAATAGTTGTTAATGCCTTAACATAAGGAAGGACTGTGCTTCTAAAAGCCATTATGAAATCAGGTACTTAGAGTAGAGGTCAACTTTGTAGTCGCCCGCCAGCAAACACGATGGGCGGTTGGCAGCGTCGCGGAGCTTCAAACAAACCTCTCGTATTCGCTCATCAATCAATCAGCTGTTCGCTTCAATATGTCGATTAAAGCATCAAAAAACGGCCCTTTTCCCATAACTCTTCGAACAAGATGCTATATCCAACCGTTCAAGAGCAAAAGGTTGTCGAGTTGGCTGAAGAGTTGATGGTTAAGGTAATGGGGAAATATGATCCATCTCACGACGCGTTCCATGGTACACGCCTGTCTCTTCATCATTTGGAGTATTATAGTAATATGATTGTGTTTTTTTTTAGTGAAGCGCGTACGCAATACAGCTATAGTCCTCGCCCGCCTACAAGAACCAGTCCCAGATCTCCTGGTGGTCGAGGTTGCCGCCCTTCTACATGATTTGTTCGATAAAAAGTACACAAAGGGCCCCATCAATACCATGGAAGCATTGGAACCTTTCTTTCTCAATGTGTTAGAAAAGTCTGGGATAGATCTGATCAAGGATGGACGTGCAGCGTTAATCGCGCGGGTTATGGAGAACGTATCTTGGACAACTGAAAGCAAGTTAATTTCCGAAGGCAAGCTTGAGCCTTGGCATGAAAGCTGCATCGAGCTCCATTGTGTCCAGGATGCGGATAGGTTGGATGCTATCGGTGCTATAGGTACACAACAGCTTGTTTTATTGCCATTATTTCTCTGATCCCGTCCTCGCACAGGTGTGATGCGATGTGCAGCGTACAGTGTTACTGTAAATCGGTATTTATTTTTATTTTTATTTTTAATACGATTAATGTATTGATTGCTCCTGTAGACCATTACATGTACCCGGCGAAGTTTCCGGTGAATCCGCAATTGGCCATTTCGATGTAAAGCTTCTTAAAATCAAATACCGTCTGAAGACCAGTGCAGGAAAGCGAATGGGAGAAGAAAGGCATCAATTTGTTCGTCCACTTTTCTTTTTTCAGTAGAAACACTCTCTGAACATTCATGCAGATGCTGGATTTCCTGGAGGCAATTGAGAAAGAAACAAATCCATGATGTCTGGCTCTAGATTACAATTGCGACAAAAAGCCAAGCATCTACTGTAACTCAGTATACTACACTGTTTGAGTTCCGGAAGGAATGTTAATGGAAGCTCATATGTGCATTTTATAACCTTACAAAAGCCCGGTAAATGAGGCATTAGTAATGCAAAACAAATATTTCTATCTCATGAAAGCGTCTCCCCGTCTCCAGGTTTGTTCAACTATTATTTCTAGGGATAGTGCTAATAACAATCAGAGGTTAGTCATCGGTGCTAAGAGCCTCATCTAAATTGATCACTGCCGGCATCTACCCTCTCCGACTGAAGTTCAGATATGTGTTCATCTTTGTGACGTGCAGACCGAGAATCCACTCTGTGACTAATCACAGTGTATAGAAGCTGTGCTTCATGACAATGTGACTCCCCAAGCTCCTGAAACATTTATATCTCGAAGAGCCATCGATGGAATGCCCCCCTCACTCGACATTCTTAGCATTGTTCGCTGAGATTGTATCGAACATATAAAATCAGCTCGGGAAATTATCGAAAGATGGGGAATTGGAGGTCGCATTGCGAGTTATGATGGAACTTAATAATGCTTAAGCAGAGCTAGGGTCCTGTCGGAGGATTTCTTTGCGTCATTTGGACAAAGTCGTGGCAGATGTGAAGATGGATGTATCAGAGCTACATATAGTACTAGGGAAGAAGAGGGTAAGTGACATTATAAGGATTCAGTCGTGGAAATAACCTAATACCGTACAGTTGATAGTCAGACAGAGGATCGATTTGCGAATATTATATTTGGTTCAATATTGAAAGGTGCTTTATTTATGATACATACTATCCTTACAGGGCTAAAGAACCTAATATATTAGTTGTGTTTCCAAGTCATTCAATTCACGCGGTGTTCGGTAGCGGCACATCTATATTCTGCTGCTAATATGTTCAATCAATTCGATCAGCCTTTACATATTACAGCTTGAATCTGGTGAATACTGATTCCTCGTGACAGACCGTTAATATCTCACGTGCAAGATTATAGAATATCCTTGTCATTTATATACGCCAAAGGTTGCTTATTCCGAGGTAGGCATTTAAATATCCAAGCTTAAATAATCGAATAATTACAGTGTTTTTGTTTTTTCTTTTGCATAGAGTGCTCGGGATCGATGAAATACGCAGCCGACTTTCAAGTTTAGACTTACATTCAAACTAGATGTTCCTTGGGTGCCAGGCAGGGCACCAAGCAAGGATGATTTATTATGTCCTTTTGGCATAAACAGGAAGACTGACTGCCAGTGACTGAACGTTCAATTCTAGCCTTCCATTGTTCCAGGAAGGAACTGCCAGTTTTGCGAGTCATGTACGTTACTGATCTTTATAGAAGAATCTAAATATTGACAGTTGTTGTTAGCCTTGCCAGAACAACCGATAGATCGCACTGTGAACTGAAAATACCGAGGAACTGCCCTTATCCTGTGTTCAACGTAATAGGCGAGTGTAGTTTTCAATCACTATCAGAATATAAATTATCAACCTGCATTTTGGCCGAGTTTGTAAGTCTATTGCAGCAGTTTTTTGTTCTTGGTAAGGACTTCGGGAATGACTGACACGTTGCTTGTGTCTCTTGTTGCTTACATATCGAAGGGTGTCCTAACCCTGATTATTCCGCTGGTTGCCACTTTCCTTGTATCCTTCACATTTACAGCGAACTTACTCTTACGGATTGCTCAGCTCAGATAATAGGCCGACATCGAAGGCAGTTGCGTGAATGGGCAGGCTTTGAAATACAGTCCTTTGGATAATAATTCCTGCATGCTCACGTTGATATGTTGAGTGTGAGTTGCATTATTTATTTTTTCAGAATTTAAATCTACGGGAATCTATATCGTGATCGCACCTTCAGCTTATTTTTGCCAATGGTACGCCATTGCATGAAGTTGGGCTGACCTTTAACTTGAGCTCAACAGTGATCTCGGATTCAATACCCTGAATGTTTATCCTACCCGTTTGGTTACATTTTCACAGCAGGGCAAGCGGATAGAACTCGTGACCGTGGTTGGCGTATCATGTTCTTTTTAGGCATGTTATGTATTAGCTGTGTCATTTTGACTAAATGCTCCGAAAGCAACGTGGGTGCCTCATATTTTGCATTACTATTCCTTGTGATAACTGGTAATTTCTCGCTCTTTTGCTCGTTCTGTAAGTCGAATCTTCAACGGTAATCACCTTGATATGTGTTTACTTGCAACTGTGGAAGCTGGACAGCTTTCACCATATCTCTACCTAGTGAAAGAGATGTAGGAAGTGCGTTCCTCGGAACTGTCACCTCCAATTGTTTCTTCTTGCAAGTGACACGATTCCTCTATCATGTATGCATACATCCTCATAGGTTAATCCTCGTTTATAGTGTGGCTCCTCAAATCTATTTTGACCTCGAGGATAGACATCGTCGCCCACATGGCATTGAAGCAGGGTATGAGAATCACTTCAACTATAGCATACCAGAGAAACTTATCCTTATTTTAGATGTCTGGTCATAGTTTTATTGACGGGATTCGCCCACGACGAACCTCGATCGCTGCAAGGAGGGCTCCATGCCTCAGAAGCATGAAGAGAAAGAAGAAGCCTCCGACCGAGAATACGCAGACTCTGATCCACGATTTCAATACAAGGTCTGATAGCGATGAAGATTCTCGGGAGTTCTTTACGACCATGCTAACGAACGTGTATGAGATGCAACATCCAAAGAGCCCCAAACTCCAATTTGTAAGTACGTTGCCATTTTGATCATTCTGTGCTTATGGAGTGAAAAAAAGGCTACTGGTACCGTGATTTCGAATCTTCGAACGGCCGATATAGGCCTACTAGTGGCAGGAGAAAATAATCCTATGGTAAGCAACCATCACAGTCTTACAGGGCAAGTCACAACGTCTTCTACAAGTCCTCTCCTAGAACTTCAGGCAATTAAACTATCCTTCAGAATACCAGCAAATATGTTATCTTGGAGATCTAATGAACCTGAGGATCGATCAAAGACTATTTACCGCCGTTTGCAACACCGTCGGACCCAACCCCGCCCCTTCTGATGGCATTTATATGTTTTAATGATCTCGATGGCAGAGAAGAAATATCCGAAGTCTCCAGCCATCGCAGCCTGAGGCTCTATCAAATCCATACACCAGGATCTTGGACATTTTTATGGACAGTGCATAGACTCTTTTGACCACTGACTTCTTCAGATTTGAACTCTATTCTTAATATTAGATTCTAGCAGGAGAAAACTGCCTCATACGCCTTTTCCGACATGGCCGCGTTATTGATAAGCCGAACCCTGTGTGTTTTTACGATCCGATTAATGCAAGTAATCCATGCAGTAACGTTATATGTTGCATTTCTCAATAAGGAACGTTCGCCGGCTACAGCTCTTAAAGCATCTTCTGCCTCATGCTCTCCAACGTTCGTTTTTTTCTCTCATCCATTGGAACTAAACATCCGACTCGTGACTCGAAAATATGCTACAAGTAATACGCATATCTCCACAAGTCTACGCGACTACTAATCCTGGCTCTACTACAGACATCCTATTGACTCATGGCGCGCATTATTTTGTCTGGCACTATGAATTCTTCTTTCTGTCAATTCTGACTGTGAGACTTCTTACTCTTCTCGCACGCTCCCTCATGGTGACTGACCTTAACTCCAGACTCACCGTGCCTTAACTTTCCACACCTGTTCATGAGCCTCCGAAGTGCAAAATACCTATTATAACTGGATTCTGAATTCATGATGGTACTGTGAATTATGCTTCTATTTATTTGCCACGATAGCTACAAGCTACGTTGCCCGGCCTCCGGCGTATTGGTTCCTGCCTTCTATCTGAGGTCCAGTCCTCAACCCTTACTCACTGCCCCACAAAACGAGGTATATGCAAGTTCGGAAGCTCCTATGACGAATCCAGTGGCATCTCCACACCCAGACGACATCTAGAACAAAAGCCCCGACCCCTGCACTAGATGACGCCTAGGCTGACAGTTGCGATAATGGCACCCTTGGAGGGCTTCTAGCTTGATTTATGCTTTATTAACCTTGCTGGACGTCCTTGACTGTCGGATTCCCTATTCTCCTCGTATTTTTTTCTTGGCTTGCGGTATAATGGCCTCTTCATTATATCCCCGTAAACAACGCTAACGATTACTCTTTCTGGATAATGTCCGAACTCTAATCGTCAGAAGTTGCTAACTTCTGAAATCGCCGTAATGAAACATGCCATTTCAGTTCTTTCCCCGTGTAATATGCGGAGTTGTGGATTCTTCTGTTCCATTTCCACAGGGCCTTGTTACTTGTTCTCCTGAGGTGAGCTGCTCGGTAATACAATCCCTTAGGCCTCAGGGTGAGCCATGTATATGCAAGTGTATTTAGCATTTCTTGGTCAGTTACAGGCTAATCTTATCAACGGACCGTAAGCCGCGGTTGGCGGGCATCGCTTATTTGCTGCATGGGGCTGTACGGCACCAGATGGGCTACGACTCATTGTTGTGTTTGGCAAATCACATAGAAGATGTTAGACATGTAGGTGTTATGGAAATTTATTTTAATTTATTTACCCATGTGAGAACTGTTTCGAAACGAATAGACCATGCCGCAGCCCGATAAACGGTGCAAGGAGAGATATGGGAAGTAGACAAAGCCTTCCGAAGGCTCGTCAAAAGAACGACAATAGTGGGAATACAGCCAATTAGAGCGGAGGATGGCATTGGAGGAGGGGTCGATTACGTATGACGCACGTTCGTCGGCTTGGGCGGCAACCCGAGCTTTACTTTACAAGAAACCGTAAAACAGGACAAATATGCTTTAAGCATTCGACGTGCATCTTCCTCGTCCTCCGACACTCAACACTCCATCCCTCCTCTCCTACATCCTCCAGACTCTTTCTAGAGCTCTGCTACGTGTATCTCCGTCAAAACCAAAACTTTAATCGACGCTGCCACACCATGGGCAAGAAGGATGCTGTTCGTCCTCGGGTCGTGTGCTGCGCTATCCCAGTTGCACGAGCCGCTGGAAAAGTCCTTCTAATCACTTCTCGCAAACATAACCAGTGGGTGTGTGAGTACATATTTCTCCCTTGCTTTTCTCATTGGCCTATGCGGTATTCACCGGCTTCCGTGGTGCTTCCTCATTTCCTTTCCTTTCTACTTTTGACCCGTGTTATTTTCATCATGCTGACGTCGTTTTTCCTTTCTCTGCATATCCCATTGGCGTTCGATTTTATCAGTTCCGAAGGGAGGATGGGAGACGACGGACAAGACATTAGAGGCAGCGGCCCAGCGAGAAGCTATTGAAGAAGGTCCGGCTCTTTGTTCTTTGTGCGCATAGCGCCGCAACCTCATATATCTTCCCTCCTTTCGTCGCTTTATTTTGCATGCTTTTGTTGCCTTTGCTGCACTCGCACTTTTGCGCCACCCTCAAACTCCATATGACGCGTCAACCTTCAACCAAACAGCCGGCGTATATGGAACAATCACGCGATTCGTCGTCACCATCCCCGGTACAACAGCAACGTATCATTTTTATGAACTAGACGTTGCTGGACTACTCGACCAATGGCCAGAAGCACATGAACGTCGTCGTGAATGGGTCGACTTCAATGAAGCTTTACGAAGGATAGCATGGAAACCCGAACTGGCCCAGGCGTTATGCATGACAAGTTTTGCACCTCCTCAACAAACGCGGTAGTTCTGTCGCAATTGGGATACCGTCTAGAGGCAGGAATTGAAGAATTTGTCTGTTGAAGGCACCTTTCCGTGGCCGTATGACTGGCCTTACATTGCTTCATCATCCCGCCTCGCCCAGTTCATTTGTTCCGATACCAGATTCATACCCTCAAGAACTTCAACCAGAATGGACGCCACGCATACGAACATATCCCATATATTGCATACTTTCTCCTTTCAAAATGACTCCCATCATTCTCAATTTGTCACGGAAGTAGATGTTTCCTTGTCGCACGTAACACATCCCATGCACTACACTTTTTCTTCTTTTTCTTTTGTTATCTTAGAAGTTATTTCCTTTTCATGTAATATCAGTAAAATATGCTCCACACCCCGTTTATTGTTTTCGAATTTTTCTCCTGGGGTGTAATGGTCTATCTCAAGGGTTACTCGTGGTTATGATATCATTCTCATCTTCCCTACTCCATCTCTATATCCGTGTCTTCGCGCATTCATAGCATATAGTAG
This sequence comes from Sphaerobolus stellatus SS14, assembly GCA_000827215.1. NCBI lineage: Eukaryota > Fungi > Basidiomycota > Agaricomycetes > Geastrales > Sphaerobolaceae > Sphaerobolus > Sphaerobolus stellatus. Next base: position 1,059,881 of record KN837084.1, read on the forward strand.
TTTATAATAATAATCCGTCAATAATAAAGCCGAAAAAATGCATAATGTCATATGTATCATATTCGGGATGATAAGATAATCTTTATCCATCTGCAGGCGTCATCGACATCGATTTTTGAAACCCTTCCGGTGGCGGCGCCCCAGGCGTAAAGGTCCCCATAATCCGCATATCAGCGGATACTTTCCGCATTTCCATTTTCCATCCGGACGAGATTGCCAGGTCAAAATTAAATCTAAGATGTTCAATGAACGTTGGCTAACCCGCTTTCCGTGCACTCCGGCATCGATGGAATCCTATTGTTCCATGTGAGTAACGTATTTACTGAGAAATTTATCTTCACGGCCATGTTCATTCAGGACTCTGTGATCGATCATTCACGGATTGAAAATCCTGCGGTCTTTCCACGTCCGGGCGCGGAGGTGAATTATCGAGAGCGAGATAAGGGAGGATAAGGATCCCATAATTCCCGCTTCTTCGGGCCTTTTTTTCTGATTTTTTTTTTTTTTGCTGTTACTCAGTGACCGCCATAATCAGCGTGTATTTTTGATCTCTCTCGCTGGCTGTAAGTACTATGACATGTACAGTAACAGGTAGAGAGTTTGTCAGTCTTAGTACGTTTGGTTTACTTACCTTTATATTGACACGGCCTCTTATTCCGTTCAACAGTGACTCCCTGACTTTCATGCAGATTTAAGCATAGATACAGAGTGGTTTCTCATAGCTCTTGGTATTAAGTTAAAGTCGACTCGTTACGCCATTAGTACTAACGTGAGTTCCATTCTTCCTGTTTCAATCCTTGTGACTCTCGGAAGATTAACAAGGAATTAATATCACTCGATGGTGTACTACTGTACTATATAGTCGTGCAGAGTAAATCATCATAAAAATATTTTATTTGGATTTTATCTAAATATTACTGCATAGTCATGGCATCGCGTTTCTAAGAGATTGTCAAAGGATCCCAAAATTTCAAATTGTGTCTTTTGAAAAGGAATATTACATGGACTCAAGCCGAGCGAGGGATAAAAAGGAAGAGACCTCAAACGACCGTACAGGGCCAAGGTCCCGGGTTACAGACGTGACACGACGCGCCGTCACGATCTCGGTGACGCTTCTTCTCACACTTCATCCTCCTCCACCGCCCTTCGTCACCCCGCTCTTCCAGTATGTCTCTTTGGGTTGACAAAGTACGTTACGAGTACCTTACAAAGGGAGTATATTCCACGAGTCAAACGCATTAATCTTTTCAGTATCGACCACGGGCACTCGCCGATCTTCATTACCATAAAGACCTCTCAGCGCGTCTTATCTCTCTAGTACGGTCCTTCAAGCGTTCGTATTCATTCTTACTGACGATATGTGTACCAGGCTGCTTCAGGAGACTTCCCACATATGCTTTTCTATGGACCGAGTGGTGCCGGCAAGAAGACGCGAATCAGTGCGACGCTAAGACAGTTATTCGGTGCAGGGGCTGAGAAGGTGAGTTATAGCGCGCGTTTTAAAATGTCATTAGCGGAAATATAACTACGTTCCAAGCTTAAAATCGACCAAAGAGTATTTATGACGCCTTCGAAACGGAAATTGGATGTCAATATTGTTCAGAGTAACTTCCATATCGAGTTGACACCGAGGTTAGTGTGGTCTAGCTTTATGAGAAACGATAATGTCGTTGATAAATATCGTTTAGTGATGTTGGCATTTACGATCGTGTGGTTATACAGGAGATCCTTAAAGAAATCGCTCAGACACAACAGGTGGACGTGAGCGCTAAGCAACGATTTAAAGGTGCGTAACCCTTAGTCTTGTAAAAAAAATCATCTTTCTGACTGTATTGCATTGCATTTATTCTGCAGTTGTTATCATCAACGAAGCTGACTCTCTAACGCGCGACGCCCAGGCTGCCCTTCGTCGAACGATGGAAAAGTACATGTCCAACATGCGAATCATCCTTTGCGCGAACAGCACAAGCAAACTTATTGCGCCGATCAAGAGTCGTTGTCTTCTTGTTCGAGTTCCGGCTCCTACGTCTGAAGAAGTGAGTTTTCTTTTTATTCATCCACCCTCGATGGCTTCTAATGCGATGTTATGATTTCAGATGGGCGAGGTCCTGACGTACGTGGCGAAGAAGGAACGCTTTGACCTCCCTCCGGACGCATCGAATGAAATTATAGAAGATTCCAATGGGAATATGCGCAAGGCGATTCTGGTGCTTGAAGCTCTAAAAATGCAGAGGTATGTCTCTCAAATTCGCAAAATCATTTCCTGACTTTGTCGATATAGTCCAGACCTAAGTGGAAGTCTGTCGATTGCGAAGCCTGATTGGGAAACGTATTGCCATAAGGTGGCGGATCTTATTATTCAGGAGCAGACGCCGCAGCGTGTGATGGACGTGCGGGTGAAGATGTACGAACTTTTGGCCCATTGTATACCGCCTACCATTATCTTAAAGGTAAAGATGCCTTTGATTCTTTGATTACTATTTGTGCCGTACTAATTCTCTTGAAAAGACAGTAGCGGATCGCGTCGTTGACCTAGTCGATGAGAGTCTAAAGGCAGACATCATGCATTGGGCTGCTATTTACGTATGTATCATTATTCTTCGCCAGTTTCTTTACTAATCCGTATCTTCTTTTACAGGAATCTCGTATGCGAGTAGGTAATAAAAAGATCTTCCATCTCGAAGCATGGGTAGTAAAGGTCATGAGTTTGTACAAGGTATGTAATGCCAAGTCTGTGAACTTGAAGCTCAGGTTTTAATTCATGTTGTTTTTCTTTAGCATTTTGTGTATGGGATTGATTTGACGGGATTTGATTGATATTCGTATTGTATTACTAGTAGTATATATTTTCCTTCTGCAATTGTAAAACTATTTTCAAGTTTCTTTGGACTACCGTCTCGGAATGCCGTTTCCGCTTCTTCGAATGGTATTTGCCAATGTCATAGTTTCTTAAGTCATTTTATACATTCTCTGTTATTGTTATGTTAATTTGTCGTAATTTCAGTTTAGTCCAGCGGAACTCAGTGATGGGCGCCATAGTGGTAATGCTCATAAATGGAAGACTCCAAACTGAGGTTATGGTTGATACTATAGGAGACCAATTAGAATCACATTTGAAGGGCACCCTATAGTAGTTGTCGCGGAGAAACGGCGTGAAAATGGCAAGTCAGGGCTCAAGCTAGCTCAAACCGTAACAAGCTTAAGGGGTTGATGCTCCAAACATGTGATTATGATCAGGTTGGATTCCATCCGGAGTAAAGAGTCTCGTGTTATTTCATTGGATGGTAAAAGATATGGGCCCTGAGTCGCTGAGGAGACGAAGGAGACGACCACATACGATTGATGATGTCGATCACAGAGCGAATATTTATCGGGAAAATATATCGTTGTGTTGTTATTCTCTAACAGAAATCAAGTAAGTTGCAATATATATATTTACATTTACGCTATTTCTTGAGTCCAGCGCATGGGCAATGGCAGCCAGCGGAATGGTTTCCTAGAATAACTTCAACTTGAGACACAGCTAGGAGACCTGAGGAACGCAGAGAGGGACACCCACATTCGGATGGAGCTGTGCCAAGAACGTGTTCGGACTGAACTTCCGGATCTATGTATACATCTAGTGTTCCAATTTCATCCTTGAGTATGCGTTGTCGTGTATCCTTCCGTGACTATTGCAAGTGACCACCTTGAAGGTTTCAGGGTTATCGAAAAGTGTTGCCTCGATGAATTGTAGTAAGGTCAACAGTGGTTTGAATAAGTATCGCTCTTGTGAAATATTGTGTCTTGAGGTATATTTGGTGGTTAGAAACGATGCTATGAAGGTTGGCTAGAGGAACAGCTTCCGCGTCATGGGGATTCGCTGAGTCAGCAAGGCTCCGTTGAGGGTCCGGCTTCATGAAGCCTACTTGAACCGAGATACGTTCTTGCTCTCAACCTCCACCATGCCTATCAGCACTGCGACCATGACGGTCATCGCCACTCCCAGAGTCTCCAGGCTGCCAGCTACAACAAAAAGGTCCACCAAGAGCGCCGTCACAACCCTACGCTCACTGTACAACCGCGCCGCAAAGGCGTTTCTCCAACGCGATGTTGCCCTCACACATTCTCTCCTCATTTCTGCATTTTATAATCTAAATCCTCCACCAACACATATAATGGACCCACTGAGCTCACATCGTCGAAAATGGGACATCCTACGCATTACATTGGAGACTACACTCTACACGTCGAGTTCAATGTCTATGACCACTCCAGACGCATTACAAGCCATGATGAGCTTGTCTGCGCCTTCCTTCATCATCACCATGCACAATCGTTCTCTCCAACTTTTCACGCCGGTAAATCGCCCTAAACCCAGCGCGGAATTCCTTCCGTCCCAAATCCTTATTACGCTGGTTCTCGCGGCGGTAAAGCTCGACTGCGCTCCGCTTGCACGTGAGATGATAGAGGGCTGGCTAGGCCACCGGAATCAAGCGGGATACGACGTGTTCAAAGATCCCAAGCAGCTGGCGGAGGAAGCGGAGGGTTACGAAAAGGTGTTGGAGGTCTATTGCCTGCATGTGCTACCACGGCTGGATGACTGGGAATACGCTCGTGAATTCCTCCGTTATGAGAACGAATTAGCAGAGGTTAAACGTGCTGTAAGTCTACCCGATCATTCCCTAGGGATGCATTGACTTATATCCGTCTAGGGCCTCTTCCGTAGCCTGGAACAGCTACACGCTGAACACCTCGCCAATCTGGAAAAGGAACGCGAGCGTCAACTGGCGCGAATATCTCCGTCTTCAAGTCGCACTCCAACTCCAAGACCTCCTACGATAACCCCTTCGACGCCGGATCGAAGTCCGTCCCCATGTCCGTCAGTGGCGTCCACCTCAACAACATCCACACATACTGCGGTTCCTCTCACAAGAAATCAAAATGGATTACCATCTGCGTTATTACCTTTAGCTACCACCTCTCGCCCGGAACCTCCTGCGCAACTGCAGCCGCCTTCACGATCAAGCACAGTTGTCCCCAGAAGCTCCCGCACAGCATCCCCACTTCCCATCTCCCCAAACGCGCCTCCAATGCCACTCACTACCGTCTCCCCACCCTCTCTTCTCGCAGTGCTGAAGACGTCCCTAATCCCACACCTCACGAAATCTAAGCTGTCTTTCTTCGCAGTAATGTGCCTCGTCTCGCTAGTGTCCTTCGTCTTCCGCATCAGGCGACGAAGGGCCCGGATTTCACGGGTAACGGAATCGGCTAAATTGATTACGGTGTCGTTGCCGAGGGTTAATACAGCAGAAAAGGCGAGGCAGAAGCTTAATTCCTCAAGTTGGTGGGGGGGCATGCAGAAGGCTGTTGTTGATACGGTTAAGATGGCTGGAAGTGGACTTGTTTAAAGCTATCCTGGATTAGATTTCATTGCATTTTTGTGTGTTCATTGTATTTCATTTCATTCTGGGGTTTTAGTTCCTTTGTACATTGGTCATTTTCTATGCATACATGTAGTTAGGTTGCAGGATATAGGACACTGAATGTTGTATTATGTTCTCTTAAGTATACTCCCGACGTAAGTCTTCTATTAGCATGTCACTATGATTGAGCAAAGCGTAGTCCCCAAGCAGCTTATTCTCACGTTTTACCAAATGCACTTCATCTACGAAAGCTACAAAAGGTGCTTGCTGAAGATCATGTACGTCAAAATTACCTCCAAATGCACATTTATTCAATATGAGTATATGAATGCGCCTTGAGATGTTGGCTCGGTTTCGGGCGAGATGCAAGATGAAATGCACCACGAGGTCGCAGTTGAGAGACATGGCCAGTTGTGTTAAAAGAGGGAATATACCTTGAGGCTTGACGCCATGTGCGATTTTCTCTTCAGAAGGGATCAACAAGCTTTCGGCGAAGATTTGAGACTCGTTTACAAGGAGTTCCTTGACGTTCGACATACAGAGCAAGAAGTGAACGGCTTCGTCTTCTGAACAACGAAAACAATAAAAAGCACATTTCGTTAAATGTTTGAAAGCGCTATTGGGGGTGTTATTTAATGCGTGAATCAATGACAGTATCGACGTCGGTGTATCGCTAACTTGAATTTTGAAAGAAGTGGACTTCTGTCAGATGCAATACACGAGTTAATGAATAATTAGGTCGACAATATTGCAATGTAAACCTACCATCGACGCAGGCGCCAAATGATTAATGATAATAGCCGCTTCCTCCACCGTCATATCTATCAACGTCAACGTCTCAAGCGATGGGCATGATACTCGTCCGTCAGGCCAGACTTCTCCACAGTTACCATCTCGCGATTGAGAGCGTATGAAGGGCCGGAGATTCTTGAAGAATACGGCAAAATCCGAAAAGCAACAGGGATAAAATAAGGGAAATTCATGTAGGTGGCGTGGAGAGTAAGCTTTCTAAGCGCAGTGCTTCCATTTGGATATCCGAGTCCCTATCCGACATGAGCATTATGAAGGGACATGCTTTCGAACACAGGGAGGTCCTTTAAAATGGGAAAGAGAATGTTGAAGTTTAGCGAGAAAGATCTCTTCGAAGTTGGAGCGATCATCAACGTAAAGGGAGACACTCTTCAGTAGGATCACCTTGTGCATGTGCGGGATGATCGAAGTCTGGAAATAGGTCGCAGCTTCGCGGGTATTGGTGTGAAAGAAGAATACACAGATTTGAGGAATCCGCGGCAAGAGCAAAAGGATATTTTCTTTCACGAAAAAAAAAAAATCATAGAACTTTGACAATGTACAATGATCGACGTAGTCACTTTCCATTTCACAGGTGCTTGGGCAGAGGGGAAAATAACAATAGTGAGTGGGAGTCGTTTTCGCGCGGGAGAGCCAACGACGTGCAATAAGGAGAGATAAATCGCACAGATACGAATTGCTGGCCAAAGCGGCGGGGTATTTAGCGCAACATCGTACCATAGTTTGCAGAAAAGGAGTAGATTAATGTCGAGGAGCAGAAATCTTGGAATGCGGTGGGTTTCGTGGGCGACTCGCAAATCCAGGTCCGAGAAGATCTGGGAGAGGATCTCGAATGGAAGGAGGTTAATGGAGATTTTCGGTCTTGCAAATGAGAGATGTTACGGATAAAAGATAAGGACATTGTGGGTGGTATGCGTTCAAGCTCTTGGGGCACGTTGGTAAAGGGCTTGGGAAAGGAACTACGCTATGTGGCTGTTCAGATATTATCAATAAGTATAATAGTGGTCGCGTACGTATTATCTTCGACATGTGCGAGTTATATCAGCACAGCGGTGTGGATAAGGAGCGTTGAAATATTGAACGTGGGTGAGGGGGATGTGGACTACGCGATGGGCTATGGGTGCTACTGGACGCGTATTAACCATGAGCGAACTCAGAGGTTGGTACACTAATTTAATTACCTGGGAGTTCGGCCTCTTGTCCTTTCCTAGCCCACAAATCCTCGCGCCATCCTGTCACGCAAGATAATGCAAACATTAAGCATCAGCCTGACACCCGGATCCTTTCAAGTCCAATCGCCCACTTCCGCCACCCTACGTACACGGGAATCCCATCAAGCGTTCAAGCGGCCATCGCCTCGATCAACGGCAATGACCCGCAAGGCCTCACTAAGTTCCCTGATCGACACCGCCGCCTCTGCCGCGATGCCGTTAAATAGCCTCCAATCTCCCACCACCTATGCAGCCCCCACAGCTGCATCTCGTGCGCGTTCGCAGGCGATTCAAGCACAATTCCATACCCACTCCGCTGCCCAAACACCCCGTCCCTCCTACTCGTCCTACAACACCAAGCACAAACTGGTAGTGTAAATAATCGCTGATTTGAAAGAGCTGTCGTGGTGCACCTATTATTATTATTAGTATTAGTAGTGAATCCAAGGAATAAAAGATATTCTTACAACAGTAGCCCACTTGGGGTACCATTATGGCGGCTCTGCAATGGGCTCCTGTCACATATTATACATCGTACTAATTCATGCAGATGCCCTCTGAGACCCTCTACTGTTACTAGTAGATACTAGTCCTAGTTTGACCCAATCCGTTGGCCGTTCGGCTTTGATTCCGTTTGTCGAGAATGCGCACCTATGCATAAAAGTTCTGTACCATACGGTGACCGAACAACAAACTGGAACCCCTGGGATAGTCGAGTGGAGGTTTGACCTCGCATAACAGCCAGAGCAAAAAGGTCCTTCGCCTCTTGAGAATCACGATTCCTCCAGTCAGCAGGCACTCTGATGCAGAAAGAACTACTCATGGATGGAGGATCCACTACGCAATCATAGGAAAAGTCTGTAGTTAGAGGCAAACATGCGGGTGCCAGCATAGATTGCCATTTAATCTGATGCCGGAATGAAGGCGTAGGGAATATTTATGTGTTGCCACCGTCCGGCAAGAGAAATTTGTTCGTATAAGATACACGTATCCGGTCTAGAAGGATTAACAGGTGGCCTTGAAGCCACTGGGGTAAGGGGGTAAGTCGGCTTCTTTTTCTATTCATCGTTCAAAATAATGCAACCACATTTCAATAAACCGCTGAAAGCGCCATTGTGGCTGTTCTTTAATGCTTGAATAAGCGGCTGTATCGTCGGTGCCTTTTCAATTTCAAAAAAAAAGCGGATTCCTGCATCCAATACTTGAGTTCAAGAAACTTGATGAATAAAGAGAACGACTGGTAAACCTACCAATTTTAGTGAAGACACCTCCAAATGGTCAATGATTCGCCATCTCGCGATTGATAGCGTGTCAAGTCCTGGAGATGATTGTAGAATATTGGAGAATGCAAGAGATGATAAAGGGATGAAAGAAGATTCACGTTTGCGATTGACACTTAGAGTAATCTTCCTAAGCGCAGTACATCCATGTAAATCTCGCCATCCATCATGGGCACCATGAAGGATTATCACCTCGATAGACGGCGGTAGTCCCTTATAAAAGGAAAGAGAGGATTGGAGTTTGAGGAGAAAGGGGTCTTCGTTGATGTCGGAGAAACTATCATTTATATCGATGGAGATACACCTCAATAGGCTCGCCTGATGCATGTACAGGATGATCGAAGTCTGGAAGTAAGTACCGGCGTTCCGAGTACTGTTGAAGAAGAGCGAAGCAAGTTATGGAATTCGCGGGACAAGCAAAGGGATAGTTTTCTTCATGAGAGCAAATCGAAAACCTCGCGCAACTCGAAATGGTCGTCCCTTTTCCGCAGCATAGTGGCCTAAAAGTAAAAGGGTAAAATAACTATGGTTAACGGAATCACTTTTGCGCGAGACAGCTAGCGGCGCGCAACGGGCAGAGACAAATCGCCACGGATAGGGATTGTTAACCAAAGCGATGGTTTTCGCAGTGAAACTTCGTTCCAGTATTTGCATACACACAGCAGTTTAACGCTGACGAGAAAAAACCTTGGATATTGTCCGTTATCATAGTCGAACACTACCTCTTTGAAGTGTGCAGCGAGCGGCTTGTAGACGAATTCGACTCGCGACTCGGAGAATATCTTGGAAAGTATTTCGATTGGAAGATGGTTTATAGTGATTTTCGATCTTGGAAACGAGGTATTTTGAGGATAATTCGGTAAGGGCAGCATAGATGTCATTGAAACTTGTTTCGGCACTTGGGGTACGTTGGGAAAGGAACTGGCTGCACATCGTGGACGGTCAGGTATTATCATTAAACTAACAGTGATTGCGTACGTAGTATCTTCAACGGATTTGAAGGGTGAGTACTTGAGTAACGAGGATACGCGATCGATCTAAGCGATGGTTTATGGGTGCGTGTGGACGCGTATGAATTCTATCCAAAATCTCCCAGGCAGCGGTGGTGGTGGTAGTTGTCGCAAAATAATGATCTTCAGGGATATAGAGTGATATCAGTTCGATGATAGAATGCATGAATATTCGACCAGGTAGCGGTTAGGTCTAGGTAAACACGTAGGGAACTACAAAATAAACATCGCGGCTATATAGTTCTTCAACTCGGCTTTCTCCGAGATCACCAATTCTTGACAGTAGTGCTGGCCGGGCTAAGTCCCGAAAACGGGATTTGGCATGACATAGCAGGGCTCGAGTCGTACCCAAGAATAATTTTCTTTCGCTAGAGGGCCTGTTCAAAATTTTTTGCACGAGTTGCAAATAAATTGCATTCACAGTTCAATCGCAGTTACCACACGATAATAGTAATCATTATCATAACGCTATGTATAAGAGCTTCTACAGGCTTCTACTCATTTCATACGAGCCTACTACTGCGCTAAAAAGACATAGAAAATATTACAATCATCGACATCAAGATTCAAACAGTGACAAAGAAAACATATACACATAAAGATACAACAAAGAATCATCTAAGCATCAGCAGAAAGACATTAGAGAGAACAAGGATATACGAGTTCAGAAATCGACATCATACGACAAGAATTATAGCGGAAATACTCTTCAACCCAGCCAAACATCATACTTCATAATCACCCCGCCACCTCCGCCACCTTCCCAAACGCGTTCAACTTCCCCCACGCCCCCGCCCCAGCCACGCCCCCACCTCCATCACTCTCAACGCGCCCTCCCTCCCCAGGCCCAACAGCAACAAACCTCTTCAAAGGCCTAACGGCCTCCTCCCACTCCACGCTCCCCAACACGCCATTCATCTCCTCAAACTCCCTCCTCATCGCCCTCGTCGGCTCGTGCACTCGTATCAAAAAGACGTACTTCGTGTAGTCACCGCGTTGGTGGAATGTTAGTTTCGTGCGTCCATTGGTACCTGCGCCTGGGGTGAGATTGATGGAGGGGCTGATGTCGAGCGGGGCGTGTGGGGCGCCCTGTGTGCCAGGGAGTGAATATTAGGAAGGAAGGAAAGCGGGAAAGGGGACTTACGAACGGAGGAGGCGAAATAGAATACACGACAAGAGGTTTCGAATCTGAATCCGCTTCACATTGAATAGACACCCTCAACCCCCCATCCTTAGGCCACACGATCTCCTTCCCGAAATACGTCTCCGCAAGCTTCTCGATGCTCTGTTTCGATGCGTCACCGGCACCATCCTCATTAACAGCGGACGTGGCTTCCGCGGAATCAACGTCGGGTATCTCATTAGGCGCGAGGTGGCAGGAGAGAGTTATGGCCTTGCAGGGGCGGGAGTTACTAAAGTAACATTAACATTAACAAAGAAAGAAAGAAAGAAAGAACGTGTAGGACTCACTCAAACCCATCATACCTCTTCACCCACCTCGCCACACCGTCCCTCTCCTCCGCCCCCATCCCGCCAAAATCAAACTCCACAACCCGCTTGCATGGCCCCGGCGCACCGACAACCAGCGAAATCACCTTATACGGCATACAAGGCTGATAATCTTGTTTTGTCAGCGGTGTGGGGGTTTGGACTTGGACTTGCGGCAAAGACACGGGGACAGGAGAAGAAGCGGGAGGTATGAACGAACGGAGGGACGCGAGGAATGCGGTGGGGCTTTGGGGCTTTGGGGCTGTCGCGATGGTTGTGGAGAGAGTTGTGAGGGAGTTGGGGGAGAGGAGGGCGGCGAGGGAGGGAGAGAGGAGGGGTTGGTGGGTGTCGGGTTGCGGTTGCGGCTCAGTTTGGAGCTGAGGTTGCAGTTGTGCCATAGCATGAGCTTCAAGGACATTAGTCTGGTTATCCGTCTCCTGCACACGCTGCAACGCATCATCAACATCCATCGCGTCCTTGCCAACATTCACCTCCATCTCATCCCGCATCTCTTCTTCGTCTTCTCCCGCCTCCTGACGCGCCTTAAACAACCCCAACCCAACAACCGTCCCCTTCCCCTCCTCCGCGAAAGGCTCCTCCCATTCATCCGCTTTTGCTTTCGAACCAGACTGTGACGGACGCCCCTGCGGCGACGGAGTAGGCGAAATAATAATCTCCTCGAGAGAAGGCGTCTTCCGAATTCTTGAGGTGACTTCGGGCCGCGGCGGCGGCGACGCAACAGACGAAATATCCCTGACCGAAGGGATCTTCAAAACGAGTTTGGGAGTGCCAGTGGTGTGTTTATAAATCGAGCTTTCCTTTCCTCCCCTCCCCTCTTCACCGGCACCTCCAGCCTCTTCACCACCTTCATCCTCGCTCTCGTCTATCGCATCACCCTCATCATACCTCTCCTCATAACTCGAGCTCAACGCCTTCCGCTTCCTCTTCCGCGGCGTTAGAGGCCTGGACACAAGGTCAACACGCCGGATCCCCGGGGTGGGAGACAGGGATTTGTGGGATTGGGCGCGGGAGAAGTGCTGGGATTGGGATTGGGATTGGGATTGGGAGGGAGGTTGCGTGAACGAAAACGGCACATGAGATTGAGAGAAAAAAGACGAATTAGGAGGAGGATACGGAGGCTGAGGCGATTGTGTGGGCGAGATAGAGACGGACATGGACATGGACATTGGGCTTCGGGTATGGGATTGTGCGGAGGCTGATCCTGGGCCGGGTGCTTGTGATTGCATGTGGGCGTGGATTTGAAGAGCGGGAAGAAGAGTGTTCATCGACGAAGGAGGAAGAGGGACGGTTGAAACGGGAGCGGCGATGGACGGGATGTGTGATCGGGTGGGTGGGGCGGGTGGAAGAGGAGGTGCTCGGTCTTTCGATTTATCATCCTTCACATTTGTTTGGGTATTGGTATCGCTTTCCACTTGCATTTCCACTCTCGGAGGTTCGCTTTCCACTTGCGTTTCCACTCGGCTTTCCATTTTTCGGGCTGAGCTTTCCCCTGAGCTTTGAACTTCACCATCCGCATCCGCATCACGCATCTCAACGTCCGCGTCCGCATCCTCCATCTTCTTCGTCTCCTTCTCCACGGCCCTGAACAGCCGCTTCCACCCTTCGCTCCATTTCGTACGGTCTTGCGTTGGGGCTGGGGCTGGGGCTGCGGTCGCAGTTGAAGGTGGCTTTTGGGCTGCAGTTGGAATCTCAGCGGAAGCTGTTGAAGTAGAAGTTATCTTCTGGAACAAAGGCGTTGGTGTCGGCCTCTGTGCTGGCGTTGGAATCTGAATTGACGTTGGCGTTGCAGCTGGCGTTTGAGTCGGCGTTTGAGCTGGGGTCGACCTTGGACCTGGCCTCGGAATCTGCGTTGCCGTCGGCGTCGAAGGCCTCTGAGCGTGCCTGCCTCGGATCGGAACGTGGATTATAGTCGGTGGGGTTGATGACTTGGGTTTGGGAGGAGATTCAAGTTGGAGAGTTGGCATATGTGTGGATGCCGATGTGGAAGGTACGCGTTGAGGTGCAGTTCCATCGACTTGCATCGCGTCTTCGTTCCCTTTTTCGTTCCCTTTCTCCTTCTCCTTCGCCAACTCTTCCGCCCTTCGACTAGGCCCTGCAGCACCGTCAGTCTTCTCCTCAATCTGCATCTCAGCATCCCTCTTCTCTTCCTCCTCCTTCTCCGTCCCTTTACCCCTTATCACATCCTTATCCACACTCGCCCTTTCCGACCCACCAGGCGCAACAGACCAGGCCGCACCCGTATCCTTCCTCACCGCACCATTCGGCACCGCAGGCGGCGGCATCGGCCCCCGTCCCTGGCCCCCCTCCCCTTGCAGACTCTCACTCCCCCCCGAACTAGCCCTCATCTTCTTAAACGCCCTCACATCATTCTGCTTCAGCTTCTCGAACTTGTTTGCGAATCTATTAGGCTTCGCCCCTGGTGTGGAGGACGCTTTTCTTAATGCAATTGACGGGCCCGGGAGTGAGGATGGGGGCGCTGACATTGATGTTGGGTCGGAGGACGCGGGCTTGGGGTTTGGGGTGGATGCGGTTGAGTTTGAGGCTAAGGAATGCCATAGGCGTATTGAGGCTGGGGTTGGAGTTGGCAGGGTGAAGGAGCTCGAATTAGGAGGGGCGATAGGAGGGGCGAGAGAAGGCGGTGCGGACGAAGGCGGGATGGGCGGCGTGGGCGTTGCGGTTGCGGTTGCGAGGGACATTGGGGTGTGTGTTGACGTTGACGTTGACGTGCTGGATGTGGGCTTGGGAGTGGGGGCAGCGGGGGCAGGGGCGGGATCCCATCCTTGCGGCGCGTTGTGGGAATTTGAGGATATGGATGAGCCCATTTGCTGAGATTGAGGTTGAGGTTGAGGTTGGGTATGCGTTGATGATGATAATGATGATAAGGTATTGGGATTCGTATTGCTTGCAGTTCGAGAGGGAGCGTGACTTTGGACTTTGGATTGCGAGGGAACGTGACTTTGCGAAGGAAGTTGACTTTGAGACTGGCTTTGCGATGGAACTTGCGCGGGAACGTGACTTTGAGACTGGTTTTGTGATGGAGCGCGACTTTGACTCAGGTTTGGTGGTTGACTCTGGCTCTGATGGGACCGAGAGCCTTCCGCCTGCGTCGTCAGAGATTGCGCCGCTCCAGATGATGAAACAGGATGCCCAACACGAGCCTGCGCCGCGTGCCCCTCCGACATGTGCCGTGTTTGTCCTTGCGTTTGATTTGGATTTAAACTCGTGTTCGTATTCGGATTTCGACGGTGCTCCGACGCGTGTTGACTACTTTGCACCTGCTGTCCTTGCATCGCGCCCTGTCCCTGTTCGTGCCCATGTCTCACCCCATCGGTCACGCCATTTCCGCCATTAGTATACCGTCCACTCTCACTCCCGCCGGCACCATTTCCCCCTGCCGCACCATTATTACTCCCCGCACCACCCCTATTAGCCTCCTCCTCCTCCTCTTCCTCCTCCTCCTCCTCCTCTTCCTCCTCCTCCTCTTCCTCCTCCCTCCTCCTCGGAAACACAGCCCGCTGCAACATCCCGACGCGTCCTGATCCCAGGCCTTGTCCTGGGCCGTGAATACGCTGCAAAAGCGATGTCGCGCTTGTGTTCGTGTTTTGGGGGGGCGAATTGTGATTATGATTATGATTTGGGTTAGAGGGCGCGCGCGGGGAGAATTGCGGTCGTGGTTCGGCGCGCGGGGAATAGTCTGGTCGTTGAGATCGTGGTTGGGGGAAGGGAGGGGGGGGTTGTTGTGGGTGGGGATGTGAATACCCTGAGTGGTGCTGAGGTTGGGGATGTGCTGGGCGTGAATGCGAATGTGATGGGACGGAGGGGTGTGTGTGTGATGGGACAGAGGTGGGCTGGAGGGAGGCGGTGGAGTATTGGAATTGTCGGGATTGGGTGGGCGCGCGTTGTTGTTGTTGAGGTGTGGATGTGGGCGTGCCTCTGGATAATTTAATGGAGGAACGAGGTCGAAGCAACGACGGAAGCAAGTCGCCAAGAAGGAAGGAAGCAACGAAAAAACGAAGGGACAAGGAACGAAGGCGAAGCAAGCAATCAATTGAAGCACGAGGTGAATGAACGAAGGAGTTAGGTAATTGTCTTAGCTAC
The DNA here is from genome assembly GCA_000827215.1 of Sphaerobolus stellatus SS14. Classification (NCBI taxonomy): domain Eukaryota; kingdom Fungi; phylum Basidiomycota; class Agaricomycetes; order Geastrales; family Sphaerobolaceae; genus Sphaerobolus; species Sphaerobolus stellatus. The sequence continues at coordinate 1,075,204 of KN837084.1, forward strand.
AGGAAATGAATTAACCGCTTACCGTGACTCCGTGTCGGGGGTGAACTGCGTTTGTAACAAGTCTCTCTCGTGCGCATCGGAGCGGTGCGCTGCGGAGAGGACGTGGATTAATCTGCCTGTAAAATACCGAGTAAATCAGTAAAGGCAGAGTAAGTCAGAGTTGGCAACCACACCAACTCCAACTCAATCGAAAGCGAGAAAGTAACTCACGTTTAAGCCCTTCCTCGACAAACTCGTTCAAAAAGCCATTCACGACTCTAAAGAGCTCGTCGATCGCATCGGCGAGAGGCTTGACGTCCGGGGCTGTGCACAGGGAGATATGGAAGTCGTTTCCCGGTTTTAAGGATATTTTGCGAGAGAGGGTTGCTATTGCTGCCTGTGGTCTTTTGTTAGCAGGATTAGCGTAGGAAGGGTGGGATTTACCTCGAGTATGGAGACTATCTGGAATATAATTATTAGGATGGGGAGGTAGAGGGGATGAGGAAACGCACTCTAGGCCGAGCATCATCGTAATACGCTTGTTTGCTGGTTAACCACTTGGTGAGCTTCCCGGCGATGGATATGAAATGGGCGGGGTCGTCAGATGTAGATAGGGCGGCATGCATGCGTGCAAAGATGGCTCTGTTTTTGTCGATGATGTTTCGCTGCTTCTGTGCGTATGGGTTAGCCGACGCCTTTGCTGTGATTAAAGGGGTGATTTACGTCAACATCGATGGGTGCGTCGGAGGAGGAGGGCGGCGGGGCGGACATGAAATTGACGGGAGGACTGCAGATGTGTGGATGCGCCTGATTGGTCATGCGCGTCCGCATTGAAATGCACGGAGGCAAATCTGCCTATGCAGCCCGGCGCCAGGCAATGTCCCACGGCCGAGCAGCACGGCGATGTGCTAGCGTCCATTTTCATTTTCACGTCTAGCTTCACCTCACAGCCATAGCCAGATGTCGAGCGGGATCGTCCTCCTCCCTATCGGTCCTCGCGCCGAGACGCAGACGCAGAGACCCCGCACAGCCCCGTCTCCAGCTGCGACTACAAATACAAGTCCGGCCCGCCCGCAACTCCCTAAAATCAACGTCGACCAGCTGAAGAAGAGCCCCGCACGCAGGACGGCGGGCATAGCGCTCCACGCACGCGACTCGGTCACTGTTCGCAAGAGGACACTCAGTGCAGGCGGCATGTCTGCCCGTGCCACAAGACAGGCTGCACGCAAGGCTGCTGCTGAGCGACGGGTATGTCTGCACTATGTGTGTATTGTCTAGCTACTAATGGATTACAGGCCCTCGACGCGTCGCCCCAGCTAATAGAGACAGGCTCGCGCCGCTCGCTCTCCCCCGCAACGCGCACCGACTCGCACCCGAACCGCTCGCAGACGCACTCGCGCACGCCCTCCTCGCCGAGCAGCTCCGCCTCCATTACGCCCATCACGCCTGCGACGCTCCCTCTCTCCGGCGCCCCCACATCCTACCAAACACGCGCACAAACACAAACACACGTCGCCCAGAACTCCCAGGGCACAAACACCTCCGCCTACCCGCCCTCATCTCCTTCCTCCAGAAATCCCTCCCCCATCTCCTCGCGATCCCCTACCCCATCGCCTCTTCCTCCACCGGCAGCGCCAACCAAACACATGCACACGTCCCTCGACCTCGACACCGACGACGTCAACGCACGCCTCCGTCTCCTAGTCAACAACTCCTACTTCCTCCCCCCCGCGCACACCAAACCCGAAATAGCCCCCATCTACCTCGCCCCAAACTCCCACACCAACTCCTCCAGGCCCTTGTCCCCCTCCGCATTCAAAGAGTTCTTCCGCCGCAAAAAGCCTACCTCCCCCAACAGTCCTTCCCGCCCCAACACCGCGGGCTCATCCGCCTCCGCACCCACCTCGCCCCCCCTCGAAACCTACTTCGACCTCCCCCTCGCACCCGATACGCCTTCCCGAAACCGCGTCGTCGTCGTCCGCGAAACAGTCGACGACCTTCCCCTCCCTTCCACACACTTCACCCCGCGCCCGCCCTACCGCTCCTCCTCCCTCCCTTCCCACCTCGGCGGCGGCGGCTCCGCAGGGCCCAATAAATACAAATCCACCCTCCCGCATGCTGTCTTCGAAGACGCGTTCATAGACCCCACAACGCAATACGACATCCCGCCGCCCACGCATTACCCCTCGTTCCAGAGATTAGGGATCGACGCGGCGGGGCTGAACGGGGGCAGCTTCCATCTGGATCAGTTTGTCCCGGACGGGAGTCCGTGGAGCCCTGGGCCGTCTACGCCGGGACTGTCGGTGGGTGAGAAGGAGAAGGAGAGGGAAAAGGTGTGGAGGATGGCAATTCTGGAGCAGGCGGTGGATTTGAGCTTGAGTGAGGGGGGCGAGAGGAGTGGGGTGGAGAGTCCGCTTGCGAGTCCGAGGAGTCCACGGAGTCCGGGGAATATTTTGAGTGAGAGTCTTAGGGTCGACCAAACCAACACGAATCCGAGGCTGAGTGTCGGAGCAGACAGTGCGGGAGGGTCGCATAATCGGAGTACGACGATGGGCACTGTGGAGATGACGTTTGCGACGCGCGCGAGTGTCAGCATGAGTATGATGAGTGGAGATGAAGATTTCAAGAGCGTGAGGAGTGTGAAGAGTAATGGCAGCGGTGGAAGCAGCGGCAGTGGAGGCAAGAAAGGCTGGTGGAAGGGGAAGAGTAAGGCTGGTGAGGAAACGACTGCAGCGGGTGGGACGACGACGGCAGCGAGGCAACAACACCTCCCAATCGGGCAGTCCATCCTCCCGAATATGCATTTATATGCTAGTGAGGAGAGCGAGAGTTCGACGCCTACGTCTCCGAACCCCACTCTGGATCGTAATGGTAATATCACTCAGTCTACGGGTATCGCTTCGCCCAGTAACACAAACATCACCTCAACCCCCCAACCAACAACCCAAGGACCAAACCCCCCGCCCCCCAACCCCAAATCCTCCCTCCGTCTCAAACCCTTCGCCTCCTCCATCGCCTTACCCGTCATCCCCATCTCAGGACCCAGCTCCAACCCCGGGACGCCGCTATATGCCTCCCTCCCCGGCTCGTCCGGTCCTGGAACGCCCTTACAGCTCGTGTACCCCTCGGAGGCTGCAACACCTATGACGCCGTTGAGGCCTCGACCGGGTGGGATGGTGAGGCGGGATTCGAGTGCGGGGGGCAAAGACGCGAAGGAGAGGTCTACTTTTAATGCGAATTCGGGGGGTAATGGTGCGGCGAGGGAGACGTCGAGTTCGAGTTCGGGGGCTAATTTGAGGGAGGAAGGGAGTGGAAGTGGGATTGGAGGCACGATCAAAGAATTCTTGGAACCAGGCCAGAGCACGATCAAGAAGACGCTCTCCGCGCCGTTACTCTCGGATTTGCACGAGGTGGGAGTCGAGGTTGAGGCTGAACATGAGCTCGAGCTTTCTCCTCCGCAGCATCCTCACCCGCGCCCCGAACGCTATGAAGACGAGGAGGAAGACACCCAGACACCCATCGATGCACGCGGTCGCCGCCCCCTCACACACGTGGATCCGCACGACTCCGAAGCCGCGTCGATGTCGATGGACAGCGTCCTCGCGCCGTCGCTCATCTTGCATGATCCCGATGGGGTGCGGTCCACGCCGAGTGCGACGGAGAGTTTCATCACCATCGAGCAGGATGACGAGCAGGAGCAGGAGCATGAAGAGCATTCCGACCATGAGGGGCATGGAGGGCGCGCCCACAGAATGCGCGACATAAGCCTCAGTATGGGCAGCGAGCCCTCCCACCCGCACTCAGCACACGGCTCCTACAACTTCGGCTCCTCCGGCGCGTGGTACGACGACGGCCTAAGTCAGAGTATGAGTAGGAGCGCATCCAGACAGAGCCAGTTCACGCTGGGCTCGGAGGCCGGGGGGGTCAGCGTTATAGCGAGGCCGGGAAGGGCAAGCTCGACGTTTGGGGTAAGGCCGGAGGGGGTGCATGAGGGGCGGGATGGGAGTATTTTGGGTGGGGTGGAGAGGAGCTTTGGTGGGAGTGTTTTGGGTGGGGAGAGGGGCGGGAGGGCGGGGAGCTTTGTTAGTGCGAGGGAGGGGAGCTTTGTTAGCGCGAATAGAGATGGGGATGACGATGGAGAGCAAGAGGACGGGGTGGCGGAGGATATAGAGGTGGATATTAGTGGGGATGTTTTGGCGCATCTTTTGGGGATGCGGAGGGGTCAGAAGGAGAGGGATGAGGGAGACGGGATGGATATGGATATGGATATGGATGGGGAGAGCACGAGGAGCGGGACGCCTGATACGGTTGATGGGGGGCGGGCCAGCCGTGGTGGGGGGATGGATGGGTTTAGTGCGTTGGGCCCTGTAGGTGGGGCTGGGGTTGGGGTTGAAGGTTCGGGTGCAAATCAAGAGGACGAACCCTCGATATACGAAGAAGAGGAAGAGGAGGAAGAAGAAACATCAGTCTACGGCACAGCAAGCGGCAGCTTCAACGGCAGCGGCAGCCAGAGTTATCTCTCAAGCAGGTCGCGGATGAGGACGGGGTCGGACGCGTCGTCTGTGCCGCCTGTCCCGCCGATTCCGCATTCGCCTCACTCCTCAACGTTCGCACCATCGCGCCAATCGCATTCGCCGCGCTCGTCCTCTCTACCTCAGCCCTCCTCCCCTGCGCCCACACATCCCCATTCTTCACCGCGCTCGCCGCAGATCCCTCCAAGGTCGCCCCTCCGGCCGTTCCCGTCCCTTGCATCTCCACAAGTGCGCCCCGCGGCCGACCCGCCTGCGCCGATTGAGTTCTTTGATAGTTTGCAGGATGAGGCGTTCTTTGGGGGGGTTAGTGATGATGATGAGGAGGAGAGTGATGAGGAGGATGACGGGGAAGATGGGGAAGAGGACGCGAGGGGGGACGAGACGTTTTATGGAAGTGGAGGTGGACATCATGATCACGTCAATCCCCCGCGTCCCTATCAATCCAGCGCGGCGCACGTCAATGTCAATCCCAACGTCACCGCACATCCCGTGCATCCCCATCAATCAACTCACACCCAAGCGCCCCTCCCGCAACACCCCCTCCCCCTCGCCCGCTCAAGCCTACACACCCCCCGCCCGACCCTCCAAACGCAGTTCCCGAATGCCTCGCAGCCCGCTATCATCCCTTCCGGCAAAACGCCCGGACTCGGGGCTGGGATAGGCAACATCCCGCCTTCGCCTGCTGGTGGGGCCGGGAGCAGCGGAGGGGGCATTCTATCGCAGCTGAAGAGCTCGAAGGCGAGCAATAAGGGATTTGGGGTGGGCGCGGGGGTGGGGTATACGGTTTCGTCGGCGGCGACGTCGAGTTCCGATTTGGGGCATGGGGGCGGCGGGTCGAGCCATGGGCATGGGGAGTCGTACGGGCACGGCTCGAACCCTCCTAGTGCGTACGCGCAACATCCCCTGCACCGCACCATCTCTGGCTCGCCGAGTCAGACTTCCCTCGGGCTCGATACGCGTCCTCCGTCGTTCGATATCAATTCGAAGCACTCTCCGTCGTCTGTTGATACGGAGCAGCAAAAAGAGATGCGCGATAGGGAGAGGGAGAAGCTGGATGGGCTTGTGCAGCAGCATTTGGAGGCGGAGAAGGATCGGATTAGGCAGATTGCGGTGGCGGTTTCGAAGGGGGGTGGGAGGGGCGGTGATAAGAATGTGAATAAGGGAGTGGGTGTTGCGAGTGGGAGTGGTGGGACGGGGATGGGGGTGGGGAGCCTGAGGGAGAAGGGGGGCGTTGATCGGGCGCCGTTGGGGGAGAGGGACTCGAGGGATAAGGGGAGGAAGAAATGAGGAAGGAAGGAAGGATAATGGGGTTTCTTTGGCGTGGTGGTTAATTTTTCTGTGATTTTTTATTGGACGTTTGTGCTTTTTATTATCTGCGTTTTCTTTCTTCTCGTTTCCTTTTTCTCGGTTCGTTGCATTTAACCCCCCTATTTTATCATTTTAACAGCTTCCCAACATACCATCAATCCTGCATTCTGAATCATTGCATAGTTCAAGACTCGGAGCACACCATACATTCATACCATCATTTTACTAGTATATCTTTCATCCGTAGCATACTTTCGTCTTTTAGATACAGGTATCCCTCATATCTCATACCATACTACGAAAACATGTGTATCCACGTTATTGTTAACAAGAATCTGTAATATTCCGCATACTTATTCGAATTTCGGTTTTATAAACGCTGTTCGAGCGCTGCATCCCCATCAATTGATAAATCACTCCAAGCCAAGAGAGAGAGATGACATGATTCCTTATCAGATAAACCCTTGTCTCGCTACGCTAGGCTAGCACGAGACGAGCACGAGACACGTCAACCACTGGCAAGTGCGTGACTTGTGCCAACGGGCGTCACGTCTCCCCACTCAGGAGCGAGTCAGCCACAGCCTGAGCCTGCGCTCCCGTTCCGTACTGGCCTCGTTGCATCGCTTGCGCTTATTCCCTGCCTTTTTCCAACACCTGCACGACCTACGACTTGCTACGTTGAGCTTGTACCATCAAGTATCATGGACCACTCGTTGGAGAGACTGCAGCGGTATTCGTGGCATCAGGTGAGTGGCTGCGCAGTGCGTGCATTCTTGCGGGAAGCTGCTGGAGCTTACCTACTGCTTTTCGTTGACTTTGGTTTTGGTAGAGTCATGATCAGGTGTGTTGGCTACGGTTCTTTCGCGGTGGGAGATGCTGAGTATTGATTGATTGAATAGGCTACTGTGCTGCTGCTCGTTCCGTATGATACCTTGCCTGAGGATATCTCTGTGAGTTATTTAAGCGGTCGTACGATGTGTATTCGACATGCTCATTAATTCTGCTGCAGGTGATAATTGAACAGAATTACCTCGTCGCGGGTGTGCGTGGCCAACCTCCTATAATCAAGGTATGTCAGCCACCCCATCCCCATCCCCATTCTACATTCCCTAATCTCCTCTTCACAGGGCCGCCTCTACGCTAACATCGACACAACCAACTCCGCATGGCAGCTCGAGCCCCGCGCACCCCCAGGCGGCAGAGGCCGCACCATCTCCTCCACCTCCTCGCACTCCTCCTTCGCGCTCGTCTCCGACCGGGACTTCTCCAGCTTCCCAGGCACAGCCGGCTCCTCCCTCCCCGACACGAACCACAGCGAACCCGGCGAGCCTGAATACTATTACGCCTCGGACGCGCTGCATTCTCCTGTTTTATCGTCCCCGCCGTCGTCGAATGATGATTACCATGAACCGAGGACTACGCTGAATCAGAGGCATACGGTGAGGGAGAGGGACGATTTTGTTATGCCGCAGATTTCGGGGTTTAGTTCACCGAGGGTGGGACCGTCTTTGACGTCGTCGTTTTCGTCTACCGAGTCGTTGCATCATGCCTCGAGGTCTGGGAGGCTTTTGACGCTTCATTTGGAGAAAGGTGTGTGTCTATCGGGATGTCATGTCCAGTCTAACTAATAGCCATCCAGCTGAGTCTATCATTTGGCCATCCTTGATCGTAGGACCCGTCCCACTCAGCCTCGCACCCGCCATCCCACTCCCCGAGAACTCACAAGACACAGCCCTACAACCCAACGAAGAGAAATACAACATGGACGCAACGAGTCTCAGCCTTACCGCCGTAGACATGCTTGATATTCGCCAGGAGCGCAACGACGCATTTGAATATTTCATGTAACCGTTTCTCCCCATCTCACCCTGACCGCGCTTACACAGCATATATGTAGACGCGCCTGGCACCAATCCCGCATACCCGTCTCGACATTGCGCCTTGTCGGGAGCTATGTCCCGCTGCATACCTCTACCTCTCAGCCTGCGACTCTTGCGGACGCCGTCACTGTCTCGCGGGGCACATCAACCTACTACGCAGATCGCCTCGGCGGATCGACTGGCCTCGCACAGCTGTATCTCGAAGCAGGGCTTTTACACCTCGAAGGAACTGCGTCGTTGCTCATGGCCTCGTCCTCGACTGCTCTTTCCTCTATTCGCAGCTCGGATCCCTTCTATCATCCTTCGCTGCGGGAAAGCGGCACCGAGACGTGGCGGAGGGATCGCGAGACGGCAAGGAAGTACTTTGAGCGTGCAAAGTTGTTGGATCTGACGCTTGATGTACCTGTCTTGCCTAGTGACGGGGAAGAGTCGGGAAGTGAGAAGGAGAAGCCGGCCAGTGGGCCGACGAGCGTGAGTGCGGCGTCGAGGGCGTCGTCGAGGCATGCTGCTGAGCTGTCGGAGAAGGAGGACACCGTGGTGTCGATGCAGAAGCGGAGGAGGAGGGATAAACCCGTCGCGGAGGAAACGCTGGTGGAGTCGTCGAATAATTCTAGCGATTTGTGGTATCTCTATTTGCCGGGCTTTGTGGGGGCCGTTATTGCGGTGGGCGTGGTTGGGGCGTTGAGTTTGACGTCGTGGAGGAAGAGTCAGAATTAGTTAGTTAGACGTTTTGCTCTGCTGTTTTTTGCTGATATCTGAGCTGATTTGTATTATTTGATTAAAGCGTTGATGATAATGGCAATGGCAATGTGTAATGGGTGGTGAATGCTAGGCATGGTTTAGTCGGTTGAACGTTTGGGGTGCAGCTGGAGATCTAATTCAATGTGCTTGATATATTATTTTAGGATTACCTGTATGTTGAGTATAAGTAGAAATACTGAGAAAAAATTACGGGTAATACTGATGAATTGAGACTACAACAAACGATGTATAATAATGTAAAATCCTTACGAACGAGTTCTAAGCAAGTGCGATTGCGAACTTTATATGAGAAGAAGCCTCAGAAAGTAATGTCGAAAATTGACAATGGACGAAGAAACAGTTATTCGACCCAATTTACACAAATGTCTATATATTTCATATTTGTCGACGCATGAGATGGTAAGTAGGATACAAGACTATCTAAAACTGACAACCAAATAAACATACACGAGACAATGATAAGGAAACAACTTGAAAGACCTGCTAAAAAAAGAGAGCGAGCCCATTGACAGCCTGACAAAACCAACAACAATTTCCTCCCCATCCTGCGTCATTCGAGGTCATACCACAGTGACGCATCCGCTTACCCCTATTCTTAGCTATAACACAGCGATAAGATCCGGTTAAGGAGTAGTAATGGAGAGGGCCGGTGAAAGCAAACGCTGCCAGAACAGTCACCTATTCCAGACGCCGCCATGAACCTCTAGCATTACCAGGACAGCCGCTGTACAGTATCATGGCACCTTCAAGTGTGAGCTTGAAAGTACTAACGTATCGATGTTGTGGACCCATAAATGAGATAGGAATAGAAATATGATGGGTTTAAAGTTCCTGCGACGCATTCAAACATCCCCGTTGCTAGGAGCCTTTGGCTAGTCAACTAAGGTAGCACATCCATCCACACGGGAATGCTCGGGGGAGGACATACAAGGCGCCTCGTATCAGCTCTCGTGGAGTGATCGCAGCATCGTCCCCATGTTATCCGCCGCGCGTTCCTCTCCTACAGTACACGAACCCAACTGGCGGACATCTTTTCATCACCTGAATATGCCTACCACCCCCTACCAGAAGGGTCTACGCGCAGTGGACTCGGGGATCTGTAGATCCCCCTCCATCGAACCCGGATGACGCAGAATGGGGAAGAAAAGAGCTGAGTGGACTCACCTGGAGAAAAAGACTTGGGGGTATAAATTCGAATATTGGGCCGGATGGCTTGAGGGGAGGTCAGATAAAGTGGGGAGAGGGAAGAGAGACGGTGGTAGAAGGGAAAGGAGCGATGCTTACAACCCTGTTCCTACTCCTGAATTTGTACATTTCCAGGATGTTCATCACACGAGCTTCCTTTGAACCTTATTCGAGGGGTCAAACCCGATCGAGGGCCTACCTGCTGTCTCAGCAAGTTAGTAATGGTTAGCAAGCATTTGATTGCGTCCGCAACTTTCGAGAGGGTTGTCGATTCTATTAAAAGGTGTGAGCCCAGCCTGACAATAAACCAAAAGCAAATTCGTCTCTGCGGTCCTCACAACTCGTTGATTCCAGATGGCCTCCTCTCACCACCGCAAAGCAGTGGAATCGGGGATCCGTAAGGGGGATCCATAGCCTCCCCATCAGACACGGATGAAGCGGAAAGGGGAAAGGAAGGAAAAAGAGAAAACTGAGCGGATGGACAAGCGAAAGCAGGCAGGCAGGGCAGCAAAAACGGGGAAGAGGAAGGGGGATGGTGGTACGAGGAAGAGGAGCGATGGCTTTCAACCTGTCTCTCCTCGTATATTTATGTTTCCAGACTCTCATTGTCTTATAAATAAGAACGATAGAGGCCAGCTGGCTCAGCAAGTTGATCTATGTTGGTATGCGTCTTGGGTTGCGTCCGGAAGTAAGTCGACCAGGCAAGTGTAGGGAAAGGAGTTTATCAAAATTCTTGATGTATTCGAATATTCTAAGCCAAAGGGCTCCTAAAGTCCAGATCCACGCTGGAATGAGTAAGTTTAAAGTAGACGATGAGTCTGAGAACAGCGCAACAACGACATTAACATCGAGGGTATCTTTTACTGAAAGTTTCATCCTCTTCGCCGCCGCCGCCGCCAGCTGGCATCCTAAGTACGGTCTTTTGCTGAAGGTCTTGATCCATAGGTACTGTCCGGTGTCGCAGAGAAATATTGTGTCCCAAACTATAAAATGTAAGCAAAGGTACACTGACTTCTTCAACGACGACCGCTTGCTTCAAGCTGATGGCCGAGGCTCAAGCGCTCTCTGGCGGGACCGCCCCGACTCCTCCGACGGCTGCAAGGTCTGCCTGTCACCTCAACTACGCTGTTCTCATTACTACTATGAATTTTTCATCAAAAGCAAAGCTCGTAAGTACCTTACTAATACTGTTCTGAAATGGACACTTACATTTGTATCTCTGTAATCTCCCAGAACGTCCTGCGAAGCCCGTAAGTCGTCTCAGAGAGCAAATTAATCCATAGCCGTTTGACTACCGTTTGACTATCAGAGCAGATTCAGATGAATTCCCAAATTTTTTATCGATAGTAAGGAGGAGGAAAGGAAGTACATAGCCATCGTTCAGGAACAAAGACGGTATGTACTAGTAAATAAATTAAAAACACCACTAACATGAAACGCAGTGATATCAAATTGATGGTTGTACACTCCTACAGATTTAGATATTCTGTTTTTGCTTTCTTTCAACCATCCATGATGGTTTTATCCCAGACATGTGTGTACATCGACCCAATGGAGAGACGTAGTGTAGCAGTGGGAAACGAAAGCTAGAAGTTCAACTAGTACGCGATATCACGGTTATCCGATATTGGTGAGTTTCGATCTGCTTGCTATTAACTGAGTTCCTAATGGATAATATCAAGTGATTCCATCACCTAGTGACAGGAAACCCCTAGTTCCTTCGCACTCAGGCTGGTTTACAGGCACTCCGGGTTGCAAAGTGCCATTTACATTTTGGTTTAAACCTTCCAAATGATATCTTGGCTCCTCATGACTTCAAGATGCTAACAGATTCTCATGGGAAATGCAACAAGGGCCATCATACATTACTTATTATGTCGGCAACATACTTCCATCTCGCGATGCGCTCATGAATCCCCCCTGGGCATCACACTAGAAAGATTGGCCCAATTGGCCAGTCTAGACTAGAGTTATATCGAAATACTACTATTCTCAATCAGCCACTGCGGTCTATGCTGCTTCCTCACGCGTCTATACTGTAACGCTTTCTTTTCTATGCTCTCCCGTCTGCTCTGCCTGTGCTTCTTCTGGATTGCACAGAATACCGTTTTCGCAGCCTTGGTCAACGTAACGGTGGATGATACATCCTCCTTGCTAGTTTATGCACCCACTCCGGGCATTTGGAGTCAAGGAAACCAATGTTCAGGATGCAGCACGAAACCCAATCCACAGATGATGCTTGACGGGACGTGGCATGACGGGCAGGTGGGTTAAACTGAATCTAGTTTTGTGAGGTGCTCACTACCCATTTTCCAGTACGTACCTAAAGGTACATCGTCTGGGGCTACTGGTCCATTGACTATCACTTTCACTTTCACAGGTAAGCATACTCTACCTTTTTTGTGAATAAAACTGATACTAATTATACTGGGTTAGGCACTGCAATTTATGCTTATGGCGCTGTCCACAGCTTCATGGATATGACATTCCTTATCGATGGTCAATCAGTAGGCCAATTTACAGCAGACCCGACGGATTATTTATACAACGTTACTCTCTTTGCTCATACTGGACTATCATCTGGTCAGCATACCTTCGTTCTTATGGCCGGTTCTTCGGACGGTTCCGGACAAATATCTTTAGTTTTATTTGATTATCTGGTATATACGTAAGTGCTCGGTCTTTAACTGCCGCAGCATTTATTCGATGATTTTGCAGACATGACGACGGACAATCTCCAGCCGTGGTTCAAGTTCAATCGCAGTCGCCATCAGTAAATGCGCCCACTCCGAGCTCCACCCCTCAGATCACGACCACACCAGGTCAACCTTCGACATTCCCAAATCAGAATGCTGCTAGCACTGCATTTGTGTCTACTTCGCAAGTGATATCAGCGTCGGGGACTTCCAGTGGAACTCTCAGCGGAACTCTCAGTGGAAGTGGAACCCACAGTGAAACTCTGCCAGTGAGTGGAAGTTCCAGCGGGATGATAGCAAAGGAATCAAGTGTCACGCTGCGCACTACTCTGGAAACTTCCGGTTCAGTCACTGTGGCCCTTGTACAGACACTTTCTAATAATGCTCCCGTGGGAGCTGTATCTCAGACATCGTCTGTATCCCCGATATCCGATACTGGAAAGGCCCACAAATCGATGGGGATAGCTGCTATAGCCGGTATTGCAGTTGGCGGTGCTTTGTTAGTGATTCTATTCGTTGTCGGGATGTTTGTCTGGCAAAGACGGAAAGCTTCGAAATCTAGGGCTAATTCTCTGGATGTCCAACATTTTGGTCCATCCACTGATCGTCTTCCATTTTTCCCCAGTGCGCAAGGAGCTACCAACGAGTCCCAAGAGAAAGGGCATCTGAGACGATATACCACCGCAATGACTGCCACTAATCATACAGTGGAAGCCGTTAACTCAAGTACAATAATTGCTTCTTCAACTTCTGGTGACTCCGATTCCATAGGGCGTTCCTCATTCTCGACACAACTGCCACGCCGATATCGAGAGTTCGATGCCGGACCGCTCCCATTCCCCGGCCACTCATCGGCAGATTACAGCGACAGCGGAAGCGCGTTACCACCAGATTATCATCAGGTTTTCTCTCCGGCATCACCTCGTCGATGATGAAATTTGTATAGACAAATTGCTTAAATCAAGTCTCCGAGCCGTCGATTGGGCGAGCCTGCATGTATTAACTCCGAGAAGATTTCACAATCTTCACTCCTGCATTCAAGGTCTTTACCTTGCTCACATTCTTTTAATCTGACACATTCTTTATTTTGATACTCCTTCTTTATTCACGCTGTTTATTCGCGCTTCTTACTTTTTTATTACGAAGTATAGCCAATTTACTGGATTTTGAAAATTCTGGCGAAGGGGTGCTCACATTCTTTACTTCACATTCTTTACTTTGATACTCCTTCTTTATTTGCGCCTTTTACTTTTTATTACGAAGTATAGCCAATTTACTGGATTTTGAAAATTCTGGCGAAGGGGACGATTTTTTCATCGAATCTCTCTCATACAATCTAAAAGAAATATGCGTCATCTGCACTAAAACAAAGTGAGTGTTGAATTTCGAAGCCACCTGTCCTTTGTTTCCACATTCAATTGCCTTCGTGGCATGCCACTCCACCGTGTACCTCTACTTCTACGTCGCCTTCCCTTTCGCCCTCATCTTTTGTTAATACCTCAGAGCCACCTAGGCACTATTAATTTACGCGATATCGTCAATTTACCAGTTATGCAGGTCATCAAGAAAACTATCACTCGTTTCGCTAACTTTGTCTTGTTGTGCTCCGTTGGCACGACCTTTGCTCTTCCTATTCCAAATCTCCTGGAGACTGAGAATTACACGTCGTAAGCTCTGGAATTATTTTATTCTCCTACGATTGATTATAAATGTTATCTTCATACCAGATTATGCGCCATTTCCTGCGTATGGCGTCGCGTTTCTCGCGTTATTTATCGTCGTATACGTGGTCTGAAGCGCTGTTCTGATCACCTTTTACTGTAGAATGGTGCTGCCAAGGAGTCGCCGATGCAGTGTCGCTATGTTTGTACTACAATTTGTTCGAGAGACACGCATCGAGAACATGCAGCAAAAGGCTCTACCTTATGGGTCGCCTTTGGATAAACGATCAAGCAGGAGGAGACGTAGTAGCATAGCTTAGCTTAGATTCTTCTCTTCTCTTCCAATTCTTGCCTCATGGTCCGCAAAGTATATCATTTCGTCAGCACGCGCCATACCAATTCATAATTCCAAACCAATTTCGGCTTCCCTCAGGCTTCCCTATCAAGAAGAGCGTCTTACAACAACTCGTACTACTAGTAAAGAGATATCCACCGACGCGACCGTTAAAGTAACGAATCCACCCTATCGCCACGGTACACCTTTAGATACGATTTGTGAAGAAGACGAGCCAGACGAGCCAGATACCGTACGTACTTGGAAAATCATCATGATGCTTGTATACTAACCGATTTCTTCGAAGAAAGCCCAAATATCTCGCTCCCAATCGCATATGCTCGCTATATTTGCATCTAAAACAAGCACCTTTATTAGCAACGGCAAAAGAAATGAACCCACGGAAGACGATATCTTGTTCGCCGGTCGCAGTCGTTGCCCAATATTATTAATGAAATTCTTATGGTAGCCAATTTACTCAATGTATGAGTTATTTTTAACAAGAATTTTCCTACCCTAGGTCTCTCTGCTATTCACCAGAACTCCGAGCAGCGAAAGCTACAATGGTGCTGGTGCAGAGGACATCTCAATCAACGAAACAATAAATTTGCAAGACAACCACCTCACGCCGACGCATTCAGCATCAGTGCTGCAACAAAGTCCTATTGTATCAAATGCCTCCGGGAATCGCCTAATAGTCCAATCTGAAGAAAACCTCTTGAGCCCCGACATCTTTCAAGAGCAATCCAGCTTCTATGGAGTAACTGAAGAGGAATGGGTTTCCCATAATGATTGCCACCTCGCCGTCGAGCACATCAATAGAACCGCACGGCGCTCACGGCGCCTTACCGGCAAGGTAATTGTCACACCAGGTCATGGCTCATTCATAACATCGTTATAACCTTGGCACGTTATCATAACCGCGCTACAATACTGTACAAGCCTTGGCCCCGTTTCAAAATACATAGTCGATGTTATAAGGTCCATATAAGGTCCGGTTAAAGCTTATATCGCCCTTATTAACCATGGCGGATTATTGTCTG
>KN837084.1:1092241-1109932 GCA_000827215.1 Sphaerobolus stellatus SS14
GACAAGGTTCAGGAAGGTGCATCTACGGCCGATTAAGCAGTGCTGTTGTCCTAAAGGTTATTCGTTGGTCAAGCAATAGGCTAGGCATATTCAACAATAGATACCGGTTGTTATTGTAAATTGTTATGTCCTAATAATAACTGCTGGATAATATCTCTTAATAATCAGAAATAAATGTTTTGAACTCAAATAATAATGATATTTGCTAATAGTAAGCCCCGCTGGATAATACGTATGTGGATTTATAACCGCCTTATGAGCAGCTCGATATATTGAGGAATTTTAAAATTGTAACGGACCTAGCTAATAATATTGAGTTTACATATCATGTACCCTAGCGTTATACGCCAATATAAGATGTCCTTGATGTGCATAAGGGTCGATGATTAGCACTATCCTCCTTAAGCCTAAGCCATTAACATAATATATCCACTGATATTATATCCTAACATAGCACACTGCGTATACATATAAGATCCTAATGATTATTATGGCCCCCGCCAAGTTTTACAGGACTCGGTGAGAATTACAGACCCTGGTGAGAATTACAGGATCTTACGGGGATGCACAGTGCGTTATAATCACATATAAGGGGGGCGGCCGAGCTTACGGTGCTTACGGTGCCTACGGTGCTTATAAGCTGCTTATGAACCGGTTATAAATTCGGTGCTTGTTTACTGATGCAATTAATTCGCACTGGCTTTTCCTCTTTCACCGAGTTTTCTGCTGCCACTGGGCTCAACGGTCAGTAAACATTTTATTCTGCTTTCACACTCTTTCAGGAAGGTGATGCCTTATATTTCATGCAGAACCTATTTATCGATCGGACCGCATCCATGTAGAGCTCGGTAGCATTGCCATGCTTCGCTAAGGTTGGGCGGCATTAATCCTAGACATCCTGTCGAGACCGATCCGATAAATCTTCGAGCTCAATGCCTGCCGACTTCAATTCCGAGTCAAGTAAAGGAGAAAGACCCGAATGGAAAAAGGCAAAAACGGAATGGCCTATATGGATCACCTCATCATCGAAACAGGTCGAAGGCATCTATAAATTTATTTGGTTCAATGAAGAACGGGAAATCTTCAATATCTCAATGCGCAGGCGAAAAAGAAATTCAGGATTTTTGTCACGCTCAGATTCCAAGCCCTTTCAGTTTTGAGAGCCAAACTTTCAAGATCTCCCGATGCAGATGCCAGTATCATCTCATTTGCGAACGGCCTATCCGACTATTTCTTCCTCTGAAAGTATGCCGTCTCTCTGAACCCTCAAAGCGGATCATCGCATATCTCCTTCACCTAGTTTGGCCTTTATACCGAGGAACATCGCTGGTCAATATCTCCATCTTCCTTCCTCGAAAGTGGGATTCGGATTGGAATCGTCCTTCGAAGCACAAATTTTGCAGCTTATGGCACCGCGGCTGAATTACTGAAGAGGGAGGTAATGAAGGCAGAGTCCGAAAAGAGGTCAATCTCGTCAAATACTTGAAATTGCTAATAGAATAAATATTAGGGAGTTTGTGCAAAAAGCCACAGCGCCACCTGTGGCTCCATCGTGGCTAATCCAGCCCTCCTATTGGTCAGTTTGAGCCACAGGTGGCGCTCTCTATTATAGGCTGGTTTCTGACTTTGTCTGTAGTGATAAATCGGGGTTGTGCCTTTTTGTTATATTTTCTCTCTTTTTTTTTTGTTAGCGCGTCTAGAAATTTTATCAGGATACCTTAGAATTGCTGTATTATTTAAACTATTTCAAATCATACTTGTGCTGGCGCAGCGTATATTAAATAAAATGTTTCGAAGCTCAAGTGAGCAATGATGGTGTCGTCTCTTGTCCAAGTGGGGTAATAAGGTTCATTATCCCATAAAAAAAATCCAAGCTTCCATTAGAAGCCAAATGTTATTGTTGCAGCGAAAAGCGTTCCCATTCCGAGGGCTGTTTTGCCAACTGTGGTAGATTTTGCAGAGTTGGACCCCGTGGTTTGAGAAGAGGAGCTAATTATGAAATAATATTAATGTATATTCAAATATCTTAGATCTATTCATGAAAATGTACCTAGTAGCTCCTGTAGATGAGGCGGAACTACCTGTTCCTGTCAATGCATTGGCAGCTGGGTTGCCGACTTTAGCATTCGCATCGAAAGCTCTTGTCGTATTAGAATTCAAAGCCCAAGTAATTCCTCCCATAACGTGCGCCATGAAAGTTGGATCCTAAAGGGATGAATGGATATGAAGCAGAGACTCAGCCGAATGCATTGATACTCGCCTGCCACGTCTCGTTTAAATGGCCAAGACTAGTATACCAGCTTCTTCCTATAGGCCCAGTTGCGTTACCATCAGCACCGGCACCACGTTCTTGGTACCATGCTGGTTGTAGGTCATCATCTGTCAAGTTAATCACGTCTGATTGGGTATATTACTTGCCTTTTGGGCTGGGCGAGCCTTCCTCTGGGTCTGGTTCAGTCGTATCTGTCAAACGTAATCAGTTTTCTTAAGATACAAAATTTCTTGATATTTTAGCGGTGTATTTACCCACAAATGTCGAGGAATCAGCTGACAGTAAAACTACTGCTCCTACAGATCTTGGGTCACTCTTAAAATGGTACCTAAAATAAGTCGTCCGAAAAAGGAAGCCCAAATGCATGATTAAAATGAACGAACATTTCATCCATTACTTCCCATCTCGCCGGAAGCATGCTTGTACTTGGGTGAGAGGCGTTTACTACTGTTACAGTCTGAAACCAAAATCGTTATGATGCATGATTTCCACATAATGATAATTTGAACTCACCGCATTTTGCAACTCAGGATGATCCCGGAAATGTGCTCCTGGAAATCGTAAAAGCGATTCGGTGAAATCGTCATCAACTAAAACCCGAAGTACTCACCAAGTTCATTTTGGAAGAAGGTGTTGTTTCGCATAGCATCTGATGCAGCATGGATCCCGACGAAGTTTCCTCCAGCATTGACCCAATTATGTAGAGCTTGAACACCGAACTCGTCTAGGACTAAGCAATTTCGTTCATACTGTGCTAAGCAGAGGAAAGTAAGAAATCGGGCGCACCTTCCCCAGTATTTGAAAGGAATATAATCGCGTCATATTGGCTCAAATTTGTGTCTGTGAACAGCGTTTGATCCTCCGTATTATCGAATTCAATATTGTGGCTTGATCCTTGCTGCTTGAGAGCCGTGATGGCTGTCGGAATGGAGTCATGCCGGAAACTAGACAAAATCAAGTCACGCCAAACACCTCAAAACAGATTTGCAGACTTACTCAACTGTTCGAGAGAAAATTAGGATTTTCGCGGGGATTGATGACATGTTTTGTGAGTGGGAAATTGCAATGAGAAGTGAAAGAACGACGGTAAAAACTAAGCCGGCTCGAGCCATGCTATAAGAACCTCGGGGTATTATCTTCACAACAAAACGCTATATCCAACACCTCCTGGGTATTAAATAGGAGTCGTAAAGAATTAGCTTTTGGAGCGCAAGGACTGCGGAATGGAGTGATGAGCTAATATCATGATCACCAAATTTGTCTTAGCCAAGGAGTGTGAAAGACCACTAAGAATACAGACCAACGAAGAAAGTATAAACATTTTATTTTCGTTTTATACATAATGAAGTTATAACAGATACAATAGTAGTATAACATATCGATGTGACTCAAAGAACTAATAGATTAAGCTTGCGTATCAACAATAGCAGCAGCAACAGCAACTGCGGCAACGGGGGCAGCCACTGCAGAGTCAACGACGTCGACAACCTTTGAAGCAGTGCTCGCTGTGTCTTTAGGAGGAGTAGGAGATGTCTTTGCCTTCTTCCTCTTCTTCAAAAGACCTGACATATTGTTAGCCACATGTAGTATATTCGGTATAAGATGGGCATACCGGCTGCGACCGCGCTCTTGACATTGTCAACAATCTCCCGACTCTGTTCAATAAACTCGGTATCATCGAACCGCCTCTTCGAGCCGGTAGACGACCCTTCAGCTTTCCCTTCCTCTGCAAGGCCGAGCTTTCGCTCCAGGGCTTGAATCTTGGCCTTCCGAGCTTCAGCAACAGCCTTTTTCCGTTCCGGTTCAGACTCCAGATATTCAGCGAGCCTGAATTAAATATCAGTAAGAAATATAAATGAATGTAAAGCTATGCCTACTTCTTAGCTTCCTTGACTGTGCTTAGACGACGGCCACTGAGGTCTCGGCACGAATCATTATTGCTGGTTTTCTGGCTGCTCATACGACCACCAGCGGCACGCAGCTGTGAACCAAAACCTCCTTTACCACCCCTAAGCCTTGGGGTGACTCTGACTGAGACATGGTCGGCCTTCAAGTCCCGGAGGGTTGTCGATACATCGGGAATGGGTCCAGAGAGGAGGGAGACGTAGATATCCTCTGAGTCTGGGAAAGAAGGATATTTCTCTGCGACTAGTGATGGAATAGCATACAAAGGCGTCTCAGATGGTAAGCACAAGGCCACCGTTGGGAACGGGTGAAACGAGGAGACGAGGACGTTGGTCGACATGGTGGCGTGAAGTAAAGGTTCAGCGTGGAGACGTCACAGCATGTGACTGGTTGTCACCTCCGGAATCCGTAGTCTGCCACCGCCTCTTCAACCTCAACCTCTACCCTCACTATGGGTATCCTCCTTTCTCTTCCCCTTGCTGGGGTTATAGGAACTGTAGGATCATCATGTCTTGCAGGATTGGCATTCTTTTGTACCTCGAAAGCAGGTATGTCGTGCACCGTTGCCTGAGGAAGTAGTGCAAAAGTCTGACATGTTCTGCTTAGCTAGCTTGTTCTGCAAGTCTTGTAATTGCAATTCTTCTATAGCTACCCGTGTAGGATTTGCTGTGAGTATACCTTTCTCAAAAATCAGAAATGCTTGCTGAATTACGAGTTCTTATCAGTTTATATTCTGTCTCAATTCGTTACTCGCATGGATTATGAAGACGCCTTTCATTGTGCAACAAATAGAGAAGCTAACATTTGATTACATCAAGATCGAATGTTCAGGTGGAGGATGCTACGGCTTATTGGCAGTACATCGCATTTGTTTCGCCCTCGCATTATTCCATGGTCTTCTCGCGGCATCGTTGATCGGCGTACAGGACACTCGCACCAAACGGGCAGCTATCCAGAACGGCTGGTGGGGACCCAAAGTCCTCCTTTGGTTTATCCTCGTCGCATTGTCTTTCGTCATTCCTAATCCGTTCTTCATATTTTGGGGCAATTATGTGTCCCTCGTCGGCGCAACCATCTTCATCCTCGTTGGTCTCGTTCTCTTGGTCGACTTCGCTCATACCTGGTCGGAAACCTGTCTCGAGAAATGGGAGACGTCAGATTCAAACCTTTGGCAATACATTCTTATCGGTTCAACGGTAGGAATGTATATTGCTGCGATAACCATGACCGGAATCCTTTATGGGTTCTTCGCCAGCGACGGGTGCACTATGAATAGATTCTTCATCTCGTTCAACCTCGCTCTTTGCATTGTCATCACCATCATCTCTATTCTCCCTGCCGTACAAGAAGCAAACCCTCGTTCCGGATTAGCTCAGTCCAGTATGGTCGCTGTATACTGCACTTACCTCACCATGTCTGCAGTTGGAAACCATTCAAATGCGGCCAGCGCGATCTGCAAAAATCCATTACATGGCAGTGCTTCGGCTACACGAGTGACTACGGCAGTAATCGGTGCTGTATTTACGTTCCTCACTATTGCGTACAGTACTAGTCGTGCTGCTACGCAAAGTAGGGCTCTTGTTGGCAGGCGCAAGGGGGCTATCCAGCTTCCTACTGAAGGTGACCACGAAGAAGGTGTATCACTGATTACCTCTCAACCTTCCAGGACGGAGAATCCGCGCTACCAAGCATTATTGGCAGCTGTCGAAGCTGGTGCTATCCCCGAATCTGCTCTTCACGAAGAGCAAGATGAAGATGACGAGGATGACGGTCCTACTGGGGAGGAGCGAGATGATGAGCGAACTGGAACTAAATACAATGTGAGTATTCCATACTTGTTTTACGAATTGCGTCTGATCTCTCCATAGTACTCATGGTTCCATGTCATCTTCATCATGGGCACGATGTATGTTGCCATGTTGCTCACAGATTGGTTTGTTTTTTCGTTCTAGTACATTTCCCTTGCGCTAATATTGTCTTTTAGGAATGTGCTTAAAGAAGAAGGAGAGGGCAAGAACCACGAATTCTTTATCGGACGTTCTCGTCCTGCGATGTGGATGCGTATCGTTTCCAGTTGGGTTTGCATGTTCATATACATTTGGAGTCTTGTAGCCCCTGTTATTATGCCTGATCGGTGAGCTCAAACTTACGTTTATGATTTGGAGTCCTAATTCTGACCGTACGTATTTTATAGTTTTGGGGATTAATTTCTTCTAACCTTCGGACACCTTTTTCTTCCCATATTGTATCATTCGTGAATTTTATATTTATTTCTAAGGTAACTTTGAATGCGTGATATTTGCAGATAATACTATTCCAATTACAAACTTCTGAGTGTGAGACAGAAGACTCAGGCTATTTGGCAAAGTGTAGACATCTATGTTTTCGGCTCGTTTCGAGTGTATAGTACTCCTACTTACTGGAAGAAAATAAACGAAGTATTGGAGAGTCTGTAGCATGCCGGCTTTATATAGTAAGTGACACGCTTCCTATGAGGGTGGGAGCAAAGTTCGGACGCGTTGTCACGCGCCACGCGCCCTCGATCGCAATGGCGAACAATTGAGAGAGTCCAGCTGGGGGCGGCCCAAGGAATATGTATCGTTCCACGCGCACTCCCGTCTTCCTTCCAATCCACCACGGTTATTGATCCCCATGAACGACGCCTCCGATGTACCACTTCCCTCTCAACCCTACTACCACTCGAGCACTCCGCAATCACCACTCGACTCAGAGCCTCGTCATGCTTGGCGACAGAAACCTCGGAACAAAGGGTATGTTCAGTCTTACAACTTGTATAAATCATATGAAATAATGTAATTATGTGCAGTCAAAGCTAGCGCTGTGTGCGCGCTGTCAAACCTTCGGCCATACCGAGGACGTGTGTGCCTAACATCTCCACCTTTCCCAGCTCACTAACCTTATACTAGGCATGCTCTAATAAAATATGGAGGAAATACGTGTATGCTTCCTATGCGGCAAGAAACGATGTACTGCAGGCGAAGGATATGTTGGCACTTGGTGGAGGAAGAAAGAAAGAACTTTATTGGCGAAGAGTGGTTCTGTTACGACTATGCTATAAAATCTCACCTCGGAGACGCAAGTGTTCAAAACTATCCCTTGTTGCTGAATCATCATGTTATCCAACAGGACTGCCCCAATACTTCTGCCAAGACCAGGAGAACGGCTTTGGGGAATGCCAATCACTTAACAGGTCCTTCCAACAAATGAATCTGGAGAAGAATATTGCTCAGAAAATCGCTTTGAATAATATTAATAATGCAAAGGGGCAGAAGTCGGATGTAAGGTATCAGACCCACCTTCTGACTATATGCTAATATTATCGACTTACAGGAGCCGGTGATGAAAGGATTTGATGATTCTGTAAGTGCAACATATCTCTAAATATCACAGCTATATGCTCATACCGCTTGACTTATAGGAATCAGCACTGCCTCCAGCGAAAAAAAAACGTAAAGTTCTTTTACCAATCCAAGCCGGCGCCCGTTACGCCATGAGTCCTCAGATCAGCAACCATCCTTAAATCATTGCATGAATCCGTTTTTTTAAGCGTCCTATCGTAATTCCTATGACAGTGCATTATGTGTATTTATGGGCTAATGCTGAATGGCACATACTAGTCTGATTTGAAGAAGAGAGAAACATTGTTCGAGATAGTATAGTACATATCATGATGGACGCAAGAGGCACATTAAACGACCGAGTTATATATAATAAACATATAACCATTGCCTTGTAGATCTTCGAATACTACTAATAGAAATGTCTTTCTCAACTAGGCTGCCAGAATATATCAAAGCTCGCGGCTGCCTTGGTACGCTATAAAGCGTTCCCCACCCCACCTCAGTTAGTACTAACCAGAGTCGGCCTCACAGATCGACACATTACACCATCAAACCCGCAAATAACACTTGGAGATCATGCTTAAGATTGAAATTCGAATCATTAGAGATTCTGTCCTTAGTCAATGACGCTAGGAGTTGATCCAGAAGGAGACTTTGGAGCGAAGGAGGGACGTGGAAAGTAGTACTACAGCCAGTGGCCTACTAGTAAATGTAAAAAAAAAACAGCATCATAATATGCGACTTACATTTGTCACTCGTCACTAAGTATTCGGTGTATATAAGGTATTTTTTCGAACTAGCTGTCAGATTTTAAAACCGATAAGCTCATGGTAAAACTTACAGCTTCGAAAATGCCCGTGTTCACGATAAGCAGACGTGTCTGTTGGTTGAATTGTGCGTGACAGACTCGCGGAAGCTGGAGCGCGACGACGACGCTTTGACAGCCGGTATAAAGGGCTTAGGCAAGACTGATCCACACAGAAAATGTATAGAAAGTTCTCATAGATATGTCTTTAGGTGGGGGAAAGTCATATATGCTAAAATTAAATTTAAGCACCGCTATTTAATGTCGTTGTTGAACTTGGTAGCGGTGCAAAGTTCCAACGCGGCTCTGCCAGTGCCAACGGTCTACTCCTCCAATTCGCCGTATTCCTCTCTACCATGGAACGCACGAGCCAATTCACGCAAGTAAGAGCGTCTTGTAAACCTCAGTTCGTAACAGAATATTGAGTCCACCTGCAGCTGGGACTTCAGTGCAACCGGCTTCAACTTCCGCCTCGACTCTTGAAGACATGCAAAGTATGACTCATAACTGGTATCATATTTCCTTCATCTGTTTCTAATTTGATGGAAAAGGTAGCGGCGGTGCGAAACGAACGCGCGAGGAGTACGAAACTGACGGTGAAAGGTTGAAGGCGCAAGCCCCGCGAGCAAGTGAAGTCCGCTGGATGAAGCAGTTGGATTGACAGAGTATAAGGGTCTCATACAAACGTAGCTATACAATTATATCTACGGTTGCATTGACTTAATCGCGTTTCCGTTTCCTTAGGTTGCATGAAGAGATAAAGGCCTTTGGCGGATATATCTAGCTGAGTAGCGAAGAATCCTCCGTAGGGGATATGGTGGTCAAATTTATAAGATTGGTAGGACGTAGATGGCATGAAACGGAAGCTCGTATGTTTGGGAGCCTCTTCACCGCCTGTGTCTACCCATTAGGTAAGGAAAGATATACTGTCTTTGGAAGCTATTCATTTAATAATGTATCTAGCGACCTGGATATTATAGTCGTCCATTCAAGATATTTAGCAAGAGCCAGCGCGTTTAATGGTTTGAATCTGATACGCAGAGAGTTAGAGAAGGTCGTATTTGAGATTTTAACGAGGGTTGCCGTGATTCAAGCTGATGTGCCCATCATAAAGTTCCATACCATACCACAACTGGGTGAATATTGGCAACTCTTCTTTGGATAACTCTGAATCTGACGAATTCCTTAGGTTCAATTTCGATCGATATATGCATAAATACGGATGATGGCATCGAGACGACGCAAATGATGACTGAAACTTTCGACCGGACACCAGCAATCTGAGTGCTGACCCTCGTCGTAAATTATTTCTCGCGCAAAATACGCCACCAAAATCAAGATTAACAAGCTATTCCGTCCTGTGTCTTGTGATTAGCCTCCTCCAAGTAAGCTCGTTTGGTGAACCCATAGCAATCATATGTGACCAAACCTTTCAGATGCATCCTAAAATCCTCCTTGGCGACATTGACCCTTCCGAGAATCTTGGGGTGCTTCTCGTAGAGTATTTCGAGCTCTACGGATGTGCGTTCAACGCGAGTAGAGTAAGAGTTTCTATTACGAACGGGGGGCAGTATTTCAGCAAGGAAAGTAATGGAAATATCTCAATTGAAGATCCCCTCAACAAGTATGTCCGACTTTTATACTTCCGTAACCGCCACTCATTTTAAATATAGATGACGACATCGCCAAAGGCTCAAAACAACTTGGCACAATATTCAAAGCTTTTAAATACGGTTTTAATGCTTTGGAAACATTGTTAGAAAGAAGATACAGTGTAGACGAGGTTCAGCAGGGTTTGCCGCCGCCGGGGGGGGGGTTGAGGGACATGAAGGCCGATCCTTCGGAAAGCATCCTAAGGAACATTATACACATTATCGATAGAATATGTGGATTCAACAATTGATATTCCAATATTCTGACAAAGCAGTACTTCTAGATGATTGAATATTGTCACAAATTAAGCAGTATATACTATGAGGGAGTTTTACAGTGATTCAGAGCTTTGGGGCTTCCACTGGAGGCAAGTCAACATTTTCCAGGGTGGAAAAAGGCCTGGAAAACATTTGGATTTGAGTACATCTTCCAGATGTTTTCCAACCCTGGAATATTTCTGGAAAATATGTATATTCCTCAAAATTTCCTGGCATTATCCAGATTCCAGTGTGTTTTCCAGATATTTTCCACCTATTTTCAGACCTGGAAAAAAAGCTTGGAAAATGTCACAAAATCCAGATATTTTCCAGATCATTTTTCACCCTGAAAAATGTGGGCCTGCCTCCAGTGTTCCACCCCCCACCTCAGGAGTCTCAGTGATCATGCACCTCACATTCACTATTGAAGCCAAACTCCAGATGGATGCAGCACTCACCAATGTAAGGACAGGGAAGGAATATCAAGTGGTACACTGAAGTGAAAGGGTTGGAGATATGTCATTTGGCTGGACTGGTCTGAATTGATTCTACACTTTTACATGATATTCTCTTGCAATGATGATTATTAGAGCTATGCATTGTGTTTAACTCATGGAACTTGTATTTGATCCAGCCAGACTTGAAGTCAGCCAATGCGAGTGACATATATGATGATCAGACAACCTTGGGATTATATATAATAAACATAAAACTATTATATTACAGAGGTTCAATTTTAATATATGACAACAATATATTAGCTATTCCAGAAGATGAAATCTGCAAAAAAAAAGTATGAGCCTACTGGGAATGTGGAATGACTAAAATGAACTCAAGTCCACTTGTAGCTGATAGCAAGCTGCCTGATCCTGTGAGTGACTAAATACTCATTCAACCTAACATCTTAACATACATAAAAAAGTATAGATAAAAATCCATAGAATTCTGGTGGAATAGCAGCAACTTAAAATGACTGGGATTGCACTCCTGCAAGTTGGAAGTGTGGTATGGCAAAGGATCACAAGCACATCTGGTGCAACCAGTCTTCTTTTGCAAGTAGCTTGGCAAGTTACAGTGAACTCCGGTGAAAATCAAGTCCTTCAGCAATCAGGAACTAACTTGCCTTCATAAGTGATGACACCACCCAAACACTTTAAGACACTACACTGCTGAGAGCTGCTATCACAAGAGACATGTTACTGGAGATGAGAGTCAGTCATTAAGGTCTAGGTGATGACTGGCTCTATGAATATGATGAGCAAGCTGAAAATGGAAGGAGATCGGAAAATATCTAGAGGTACACAATGATCCTGCTACTATTTCCATATTTATGCTGATAGAAATTTGAATCAATTTTAGGGATTTAAACTTAGCCATCCGAAAGTCTGTCCTAAATTAGTAATTCCTCTGAAGGGAATTTTGAGTATAAATTCAGGGTTTTAATGAAGCAATTTTCGAGATGAAATATAGAAAATTGATCAATCAAAACTTGTATTCTAACTTCAGAAAGTCTCCCATAGAAAATTCTAGCATAATTTATGAAATTCATTGAGTTCTAGTATAATTTCTTAAATTCAAGTTTTCCTCAATGAATTTCAGAAATTATACTAGAATTTTCCATGGGAGACATTCTGAATTCTGAATATAGGTTTTGATTAATCAAATTTCTATATTTCATCTCGAAAATTGCTTCATTAAAATCCTGAATTTAGAATCAAAATTCCCATCGGAGGAGTTACTAATTTAGGTCAGACTTTCGGATGGCTAAGTCTAAGTCCCAAAAATTTATTAAGATTTCTCTCAGCCTAAATGTGAAGGTGTCTCTTGTGCATATCTTTCTCAAAATTCCATCAAGTCTTTTTCTTACACCCAGAAAAGTCTGAATATTAAATGGGATCCACACGCCTCGAGACGGATGCATTCCATGACAAATGTTTACCACTGCTCAACTGACTGAGGCAGTAGGGGCCCTCGATTGACTTTACAAATAAAGTTCAACTCAATACAAGCGATAATCGTCCAGGGAACGTATAAATGTAGGAGGGAAGCGAGGTTGGAAGCCATCGTTCCTTTCCCTCTTACCACCACCATTTCCTGCAAATCCCCCTCCCTCCTTCCGCCCTTTATCCAATTCGTCCCTTCATGTCTGGCTCTCCGCCAAGCGAATTGCATGGTAGCATTCAATAAGGTGATCTCATCCGACGCGGATCCGCCCTGTAGTACGCATTCCGGTTGCTCTATATAATATGCACAAATGCAAATTTCTCTTTTTAAATAGACAAATAAATAAATAGGTTCTGGAAGACGTTAGCCTCCAAAGCAATCTTTCACAAATTTGCCTTCCTACTTTATTCGTCGGCTACGCATTATAATCAGTACACTTGAATTCCTATTGCGAGGCTTAAGAAATCTGGAGAGACGCAATCACAATTGCGATGTCTGATTAAGAAAATTGAGCCTGTTTATTCAGAGACATTCGATGTGTACGTATTATTGCAGAATCTATTATACAGAGGAACAGGAGGGATGCACTGAAGTCTAATTAAGCTGATAATTCAGCTAATTCGCAAGCAAGCTATCGCTCTCCAAGCGAGGGATAATTGGACGAGCGGGGAGGGCAGTTTTTCGAATGTCAAAATCCTCTCCTTTGACAGCCAAGGTCCATGGTCCAACCCCTTTGGTAAAAAGGGCAATGCGGGCCGCACGACCTTCTAGAGTATTCGGATCCAAAAGAGCCTGAAGCCCAGGAAGATCTTCCTCCCCAGGCAAAGTCGCAATGCTGTTCGCGCATTTAAATCAATATTGTTATATATATAGGCGGGCAGAAGACTCATCAGCACTCACATGCTCTCCAAACTAGGAAGTAAAAGGAATCCGTCTCTGAACGCATCATATTCAGATAGATCATCTATAGCACGGCGGGTGTCTTCCAGATCAATCGTGCGAAGGAACAATCCGTCGGGACCTTCTAGCTTGCGAATGGTGCTCCTGAAAATTCGTTCGAGTCTTTCCTTCTCGATCTCTTCTCCTTCGGAAAGAGATACAGATAGCCAAGAAGGAAGGTTTGCACAATGCCAGAGAGGTCGGGTCGTAACATTATACCAAAAAGGTAAGGATACCTATTTCGATGTTTTAGTAGATATGTAGTCATTTATTCTCACACCTACCATTTGCGTCGGATCTTCCAACGAAACGTATATCTTACTTAGATCCAATTCGGTCAAACTAAGGCTGAATTCTTTCGTCTCCGGATCTTCGTCATCCAGGCCTTTACAACCTTGGATTGCTCTAATTAGAAGGGTCATACTTCTTTCCACCGTAAATCTTGCGTTTTCGATGTCCCGTTGATACGTAACCGAAGTACCTTGGCTGACCTGTGTCCTAGCACAATCGAGCTCACGTTGAGCACACGCCATGAAATAATCTCGCGCAGATGAGAAAGGGCCTCTATCCAAATCCAGACATCCTCGTCCCATGACAAAAAATGCCGGCCTACAGATGGGACCGATGGTAAATTCCGAGTCGGCATTCGAGTAAATGCTGCCGATAGCAGAGAAACGGTGTTTGAATAACTCAAATGTCCATTCCGCGATTCGTGCAACAATAGCATCTTGCTGGTCGGGTCTAAGGGTCGAGAAGATAGTGCTCAGTTTAACCCCAGGTATCTAACCGTGGAAATTAGAAATTTTCAAAAATATGATTAGAAAGTTCCACTGTCACCTTCTCTAAAAGTATATAGTTGCCAACGGAAGAATCGGACTGTAGGCTGATGTGAAGGATCCGAGGAACAGGAATCGATGTCTTTTCAGAGATGTATTTCAAAGTAGCCGCCTGTTATCATAATCGATGGTAATTCTTATGACGTTGTTAATACGAGCTTACCTCAGATTCCATAACCCAGGTGGGAAGAGAACTGTTCAAGATACGAACGATGATATCCCTATCGTCGTCAAGGTTGACATTTACCGTCTAAAGATGACATTAGCCTCAGATGCAATCATGTACGTGAGTAAAAGTGTAAAAGCGTACTTTACAGTACTCATCTAAAGAAGTTCATTATAAGAGATAAATTGTATTCAATATTCAACCACTTACTCTTTCCTACAAGCTCCAAAGTCCGGACTGTGGCACCAACATCGACCTTAATAGCGTCAGCTAATGCGTCTTGATCTATACCACTTGTAAGGATACTAAAGCTCATAGCGAAAAGTTATAGTAGTCGTAAGAAAGAAAGAAAGAAAGAGTTGTGACCATCGATTTTAATGATGGTATTCACCAACATGCGTACAACACGTGTATCGCTCCATGTGAGGAGGCATCTTTGAACAAGCCTAGGTTCTAAATAACGTAAAAATAAAGCAAAATCGATTGTAAAAATAATCGATTGCTAGACTCGTGAACTCCAATAAGCAGATTAAAGGTCCAGTGCAGTGGCCCTGAGTGTAGAGTAATTGATATGTGATTGTAAAGGGTGAGCCGTGAGAAGTACACAGCACATTTGACCCCATTTCCGAACATGAGAAGTTATAGCCAGGAAATATTGCGGAGTAGATTGAATGGTATAATGCTGAGACAGACCAGACTTCATGTTTTTCGTCCTGTCACGTTGCATGTAATTACAGTCGTTTGCAATAAAGTTGGCGGAAACGCGCGGAGCGTGAATTCACACCTGCCCATGCTCGTAGAAAGATTCTTGTTTTCCCACTCAAATACTACAATTCAGACCACACTTGTATAAGCTAATAGGTAGATAAAAATCAGTAGAATTTTATTGCATCGCTAAATCAGCATAATTTGGGGTGTATAAAAGTTTGTAGTTCCGGTGCACTCTGCAGGCTCAATGATTTATACCACCGGAACGGCATGACCTCTGCACCTAGGATACTAATATGTTGGGGATTGATACCATAGGCAAATTGTCACACTGAGATGAGGACCACATCTGAACCATGTGACATGCTGTAGAGGGGGACAGAAGTGAGAAATTTTTCAAAGTCCACATCGGACACTTATCATAGCTTCCCTTGCTCTCTGGTTCAGATATGGTCCTCATCTCAATGTGAAAATTTGCTTATGGTATCAATCCCTAACATATTAGTATCCTAGGTGCAGAAGTCACGTTTTTCGAGTGGTATAAACCATTGAGCCTGCAGAGTGCACCGGAACTATGGATTTTTATACACCCCAGATTGTTCTTATTTAGTGATGCAATAAAATTCTACTGATTTTTCTCTACTTATTAGCTTATACAAGTGTGGTCTGAATCGTAGTATTTGAGTGGGAAAAAAGAATCTTTCTATGAGCATGGGCAGGTGTGAATTCACGCTCCGCGCGGTTCCACCAATTTTATTGCAAACAACTGTAATTACGGAGTTGAACGAGATATTGGCTAAAAGTCAGTTAAAGAACACTGGAGGTTGGGCAAAATTTTCCAAATTGGGAAATGGTTGGGAAAATGGCAGGATTTGGGTGCATTTTCCAGACATTTTCCAGATCTTGGAAAATGTCTTCAAAGCTGGAATATGTCAGGAAAAACTGTGGGAAAGAGTGATATTCCAGGTATTTTCCAGGGCTAGAATGTATCTGAAAAATACACCCAAATCCTGAAAATTTCTAGGCCATTTTCCAACCTGGAAAATTTTGACCAGTCTCCTGTGGAAGCTGAGCAAAATCAACCTGAGTAATAGGTGAGTATAAATACATACTCATTCAAAGGAAGATATATAGTTACATGGGCAGTATTCAGGAGCTCTAGAGCAAGCTGAGGATTAAGACTTAAGACTTATATACAGTCAAGGCATGGTCCTTGTCCCAGGCCCACTCCTTGTCCCAGTGACAATAACCTGGAAAGTGCTCACTGGGATCTCTTCATATTTGTATTTAATATTCCTATATATGTATTCATTTTCAACAAAGTCTCATCACAATTCCTCAGAAATGACTCCTGTAGAAATTTATTGCTGTGAAAAACAGGTCTATCAGCTTTCATAAATACAGAATTTATTTGTTTACACCCAGAAACACCTGTTATGACTTGTAATAGGAGATCCTACATACTAGATATATTTCTAATATTTTTCACTTGCCTCAACCAATGGAGCTCAAGCTACTTTTTCCGCTCTAGGGAAACCATAGCCTACCAGATTTTCATAGGGCTTCAGACACCAGATTAAACTGGGCCTCAGACACTGATTTGGATGCTAACAACTAACTGGGCTGATTCAAATGATAGAAGGTAAATAAATGTACATTGGCTACCCCAAATATGAACAGTGTTAAATGGCATAGAGGTGTGCCACAGGGAACAGTGTGAGACAACAACTAGTGATAGGTGCCTCTATTTATGCCTAAAAGTCCCTCCTAAGTCAACTACTTTTAAAAAGGGTTGGAAAATTCCCAAATTCTGATTCAGCATGCCTTTAATAATTCCATGTCCAATTATAAAACAATATCCCTAAAATATATTTTGGATCTGCAAACTACAGAGTACTGTGACAAGGACCGTGCCTAACTGCATCACAAAATCTGGCAAAGTCCAGGTAGCACTAAGTGGTCTAGATACCTCCCTAGCATGTTTAGAGAATCCGCCATTGCCTAGTTGCCCTAGCATGCTTAGTGAGAGCTTTGCCGATGTAGTTGAATTCTCGCTCAGCAACTAGCTAGTGCTATATAGCTTGACACTGAACTACCCAGGGTGTCTAGCTATTTAGCTTGTTGTATTTAATATATATATCTCAGGTTTCCAGGGAATCAAGAATTAACAATATTCTAATAAATTATATAGACGTCTAAACTATATACATTGACTGTAATACATGAATAATACAATGAACAATAATATATTTATTAGGTGATGACCACATGAAAGCTATAGCTGAGCTCCTCCAAGGATTGCGTGTTTGTTGTACTTCAGAAACGGCGAGTGTGTAGATTTAAAGCATTAACTGTGACATTGAGATAAGTCCCGTATAATTAATCAAAGTGTATAAATGCAACGTGCCTTTATCCAAGACCAGCCAAACACATTATCCTTCCTATGACCTCCCAATGATCTTGTTACGTCCTGGTACGGAATACACCTGGTAATCCGTGCGGAAGTATATCGCGTTTCCGTTCGGAAACGCAAAGACTTGTACTGGAGGGACTCGGCTTCAACTTATGTGTTGCGCCCTGCAGAGTCATAGGTTGTCCCTATTTCTGAGTTCAAGAATTTCGAGAGTTATAGAGAAAAAGAAGGAGAATAAGAATCCGAACGGATTTAAGTCCGAACGGAAAGTAATAAGAGTGCGAGTCGAACAGAAGATTAAATGAATACAAGATTCGATATTCGATTTCTGACTGAAGAAAGTAGATACAAATGAGTGTATTTATACGAGTCAGACATCGGAGAAATAAAAGGAAAAACATAAGATCGAAAACTAAATCATAAGAATATAA
>KN837084.1:1115287-1161591 GCA_000827215.1 Sphaerobolus stellatus SS14
GCGCGGAGTCCAACGGACTGGTCACTAATTTTTTGACCCAGATGACTCTTTGGCTTTCGCCTTGTCATCATTCTTGGGCTTCTCCTCAGTGATGGAGGCACGCGCAACCGGAGCCGCGCGGGTCGTCGAACTAGAAGTTGAATTCTGGTTCCACCTGGCTTTCCTGCAGTCTTGAGCAACATGGCCTTTGATACCACAAACCAGGCACAAGCCATTATCCCTTCAGTGTTTCTTTTCAGCTTCTGTGAGCTTTCCGTCCGCGCCGAGGTGGCTATTGTCATGAGTCGTCTTACTAGAGCTTGCTCCAGTAGACATCGAATTGTTAGTCTTACCCTTGTTAGAGTTTGACTTGTTGTCCTTTGACTTGCCATTGCCAGATTGATGATTATTGTTGTTGGAATTATTTCCGGGCGGGGCCGCGTTCGCGAGGTGAGAGTGTTCTCAGAAGGAAAACCAGACAAGCATATAACCTTCATGGTGTCCAAAGCTTCAGATATGATGATGTCCGAAAATCATCGCAAAGCCTAGGAGCTTGAAGGTTACCGATTGATAATGGATTATAACAGTAGTATTCAAAGAAGTGTCGTTGGAAAAGTCGAAGATGGGTACTAAACGACAGGGGCTTACTTTTTTGCGCAGCGAATCGGGAAACAAACTTTGTCGGAGAACTGCTAAAGTGGATCGCGAGCTAAAATCCTCCATGATCAGGGAGGATCGTTGATAAACTTCGAATATTTATTCCGTTGCATTTTGGAGGAGTCACCGGTGAAAGATAGACTTTTTTTTTTTTTTTATCCTAGGGAAAATGCATTACACATGAAGGTTACACATTTATTTAGTGCATTCCAACTATTGAAAGATAGACTGAACTTTGGCATGCCAATGTAACGCAGCTGCGGCGGCCCGCCATGGAGTGCCATGCCGTGTTGATGCCGTGGTCGCATAATAGACATTATTCCCACGACGTTCCTTTCTCTACAGCTGGCTAAGCAAACTTTTCGACGCCCGTCCCAAACTTGGCCAAATGTTCCCGCGCGTCGTGCACTATGTTCTACGTTCGCGTCTCACGGCGTCGTGCAGAGAGTCTTAAGTGCTGCACCGCTTCTATTTGGTAACTTAGGCGCAGTATATACAACTAAAGACTTGATAAAAAGTGACACACATGGGATCAAGAACCTTGACCAGCAGAAAATTTTCTCAGATAGTAGAAGGTCTTGTGGCGCAGTAGTAATA
The DNA here is from genome assembly GCA_000827215.1 of Sphaerobolus stellatus SS14. NCBI lineage: Eukaryota > Fungi > Basidiomycota > Agaricomycetes > Geastrales > Sphaerobolaceae > Sphaerobolus > Sphaerobolus stellatus. The sequence goes on from KN837084.1 coordinate 1,116,521, forward strand.
GGGTTGCATGTGCTGTTGCATCTAAATTATCTAATCCTTCTTACTTAGTCTCGTGGTTTGATTCAGAGGGTAAGCAAGTTTTCTTTTTTCTTTAAGTTCTTTAAGTTCTTTAATTATATTGACACTCTAGATGGCCATGAACAACGTATGAACTCAACTAGAGCAGGTCGGCCAACGACTTGGGGTCGAGGAGCCAGTGTTATGTTTTATCGGACGCCGCCTCCTCAAAGAGAGGCTTCTACTTAGTTCAATTTATAGTTTATTTTTACTTTGTATATTATAAAGTCTTTAGTTGTATATACTGCGCCTAAGTTACCAAACAGAGGCGGTGCGGCACTTAAGACTCTCTGCACGACGCCGTGAGACGCGAACTTAGAACTTAGTGCACGACACGCGGGAATATTTAGCCAAGTTGGGACGGGCGTCGAAAAGTTTGCTTAAGGAGACGTAGGGCAGCTGGTCACTACTTCACCGGATACGTAACTTATAACAGGGTGTCTCAGGATTTGTTTGCTATCTATGATCCAGATTCCAACAAACATAAATAAAGGTATGCAAGAGACCATTTTGCAGAGACCATCGCTTCTCGAATCTGACCTCAGCCCAATCTCAGCCCTCAACCCTGTGGTCTATTACAATTGTATTACACCCTCAAACTATTGAGTGGGCAAGCAAATAATGACAGTTGCATTGCCCTAATCATTGAGCGGTCACGAAAGCGTATCGACCATTTAAAGAGCATTGATATTAATCTGGCTAGTTCATTTACTAGTAGTCTAGCACGCGGAGCCATTGAGCCAAGCTCTGAGTACTAGTATAGCTACATAGCGAAAAGATTTGCGCTTCCATGCATCCTTTAAATATTTCTTACTAAATTTTTACAAGTTTTATTCAGTTGCAGCAATGGCGTCTGATCTGGCATGATGTCGGTTTGATTGATCAGCTATATTCACAATCCGCAAGTTGAGGACGCCGGAGAACTCTGCTGCTCAAACTGGATGTACGGTGCATCAATATGGTGGGCAAATCATGATAAACCGATGGAAACTATAGCAGACTGCGTGCAGCTGCGATGTTTCTTACTTCTAGAGTTTGGCTATTGTGCATCGCTCTATCAGGTATGCTATTCGTTTCAGATTAAGTTTACTATATTTACTGACTCTAATAGAAGCCTATAATCTCTGTATGACGGGATGGTCTATACAATGCTAAAACAGTACCAATAGTATCATTGCCTGCTCCAACCAAAAGTCCTTTGGCAAGGCCATGCTTCCTTTGGTCAGTCAACCGACATCGCTTGTAAATGTCTACTATTTGACATTATCCATAGATTTCCCTTCTCACACTTCAGATTCATGGAGGTAGGAAATCAGTGATTTACGCACAGACCCTTACAGCAATGTGCCGCTGGCTGACTCTGCCACCAGATTATTTTATTTTATTTTTGCTAATGCTCAGCTGTCGAATGTTCCATATCGTCAAGATAAACAAAGCAGATCCGCATGGCTTATGCGATATCATAGCACTGACAAACAGATTGAGATCTACTGTGGCCAATTGAATCCAACAATATCAGGCTTTGATCACTGGTTATCCCGGTTCAAGCTGTTCAGGCTCCCCTGCTCAGGCTGTCTCCGAAAGGTCACCCCCCATTGTTACCAAGAACTCCTGCCTATGGCAAAGCTCTTGAAGTCACCCCTGCAGCCAGATAAAGCCCCATAAATCGAAATGGCACTATCTATAAGCTATCCATTTCGATGATTCTTGATCTTTCCCTGATGCATTATTATTATTTATGATCTTCGAGTCGCGGCCGTAATTCCGAATTCTGTTTCCCTGCAGGTATGTGAGATGCCTATTTTCGCGCTTTCCTCCTACATAGATTCGATCGTCCAACAGATCTTAATCATAGTCAACCGAATGAAGATATGTAAGTTTCGATATTACGCATCGCAGATACTGATTGCTTGTGATAGATTAGACTTTCCAACAAGAACCCCACCCCGCATCAGCCATGTCAGAGTCACTGTACAGCCTTAGGCGGATCCCCCTTACTTCGTCCTTAATACTCCTATTTTTAATCATCATCTTGAGAATGAGATGGAAGCGGTTGCGTTTCATTTGGTGGAAGGGTGGCGGGTATAATGCCACCTTATTATCAAGTTTGTGTCGATCATGGGCGGTCGTCAGCCGAGACCTAACGCGAATTCTTTTCACTATACAAAGGATAACTAATCTTTTAAACTATTACAAGCTATACAATGATCCTTAATAGTACATCTTTGGTTTGAAATAGTCCTAATTGATACATATATGCGGTGTTATTGCTACCGCAATTAATCATGCGATGACCCCTACCTAAGTTACCAATATTCTTGGTTAGTGAGTTACAGACAGGCATCCCTTTCCTTTGCTTCACTGTGCCGATATCACCGTCCAGGGGCTATCAATCTAGCATTATCATGACTTTGGATATTCGACGATTAGATTCGAAACTAGGCTATAGCTATAAGTACAACTAGATCAGTTACATAATTTAATGACATATTAATTCACAATGTCCCAATTAAAATGAAGAGTAAAAGAAGTAAGATCTGTTGAAGGAAGAAGATAAATAGTATTAAAAGGAATGATATGATAAGGCTCTTCAAATAGGAGGAAGAGAGAAGGTAGCAAAGCCAAATAGCTTCTTAACTAAGTAAGGAGATTTATAATCTTGATTCAACGAAGACCATCTGTGAATTGGATGGCTTCTCTCGGGAGTTAATTGAAAGGTAGAGACAATGGAAGACTGCATGTGCTGAGACGTCCGGGTTTTCAAGAGGGGCCTGGGAAGCGTCAGGGACGCAAAGCTTAAGTTGAGAATCCTATACCAATATGAAAGATGCGAATCTCGGACTCACAAAATGACCGACGCCTGGCATCCAGGTCACAGACGCCATTTTGCGTCCTGCCCGCGCGTCCACAATATTTTGTCTAATTTCCGGGTTTCTAGTTTGAATTGTAATTAGCAGTCAGGGCAGGGTGGCCACAAAAAGAACTCACGGTGAAAGGTCCACGAACTCCGAAAAGATAGTATGAATCGGAATTCGTGGACAGATATGGCTCAAGATATTAAGGACTTCGTTTTGCTCGATGACGCTGTAGCATGCTGCTTCCTGTGCGCCACGGCAATTCAGGCTGACCCCAGCAGAAGTTTGACGCAGTCCGTATTGCTAAGTAAAATCCGTCAATTAGTGCGCAGATCCTTCTGTTATAATAATATAGCTTACTGAAAATAATTGAATACATTGCGGATCCCATGACCGTTGTTGTTTTTGGAACCATGCCATCGCTTCCTCTTGGGAGGCCCAAGTTTCCCTACGCTTGAGAGCTTTCGCAGCCAGAAATGAATTGAAGTTCTTATATTTCTTGTCCAATGTCGCAGAAATGAGGGGGGGCTCGAGCAATAATAAAGAGCGGAATGGGAAATAGTTGTATGTTCGGTACCATTGATCAGCTGCCCAAATCCTGGAAATACAATTTTGAGTCATCGAAACACAGGAAATATAGATATAGAATAGCTTACAGTGGGGCAGAGCCTGCGGAATGGCTGAGTCCAATCAGCCGATGATACCGCAAGTCGATGAGGCCGCTCTCCAGAAAGGAAACAATAGCGCGAGCATATTCACGGAATGCTGTGAACTCAGATTAATTAAGGGGTTCGCTTTTGACTCCTCCCACTCGACTCACTGATCAAGGTTGGACCAAGAATATGATCATTTAGAGCCGCACTTTCACCATGGTTAGGACTATCAATGGCCCATGCTTCTCGAATGTGTAGTGGACTACCATATTGAGAGTGTAAGTCGAAAAGTCTGGTGATAACAGGCTCCCATAGTTCTTTGTCTAAACGTGAACCTTCAGTAAAGGCTTGTATAGTAGATAGAAAGGGGCACAGACTTACGAAAGGTGACCCCGTGCGTTAGTAGGAGAGAAACTCCATTGGGGGAAGGGGCAGAAGAGCTAGACGTATATCTCTTGACCGCAACGCGAAGAGGGAGGCTACCGTTACTGGAGTCCATCGGAATGACGAATCTTTCAATAATGAGAGTCATGGTGTCAAATATGATAAAGAGGATGGAGGATAATCACTCGGCGAGAAGGGGGAGTGATGATTCTAACTTGAACTTGACGATGGATTTATACCAGGCCAAGCAAGACCATGAACCCGACTTTTTGGTCTCGGCTCTTCGTAGGGAGCATCAAGGGGTATACTGGTATAAAAGGCATCGGTGTTAAGAAAATGATTAGGAACGAGTAGAGCCGAGCCAACCTCCCTGATTCAGTAACATACTAAGTACAGTTGCCAGACATGTAAGATCAGTATACATCAAGTATACATAGTCGAACCGCTTTCTATTATTGATAAGCTAGGCACCAGAATTGATCCTAGGCGAATCAGTCTTAGGTGAGAAGAAGTAGAACTGTCACGGAGCTATGTGGCTGTGGAAGATCAAAGCTAACGCCACGGCAAGTTTTACTAGATTTTGTCGGGAGAAACAGTAACAGAAATGTCAAAAAAGCAGAGCTCTCGGCATAACACAACAGAGAATAGTGAGAGAACTATTTGTATCGCACAGGGGAGAGGTACGGGTCTTCGGATAAGCTGACAGGAGGATTCTCCTGAGTCCTGAAATTTCGTAGAAGGGACGAACAAGAAGAGACAATAGGGCTACATTGTACTCTTCGTGCCTCGAAGATAGGCACCTTGAACGTTCTTGATTCAGCCCCAAAGCTGTTAGGAACGGTGGCGCAGCAAAGGATGGAGGTGTGTCTGTCATCGGTGCAAGCGAGTGCGTCAAGCGAGTGCAGGCGCTTGCATTGCGTGGGAGTTTGTGGTTACTGTAGCTCACTGACTCGCTCTTGAAAATCAGCAAACAATCAATGAGTCTTCTGAACTTGACATTTTACTCCACCAAGAGGTACATTTCGCTGCGGTATCATATGACTTCCGAGTTTCCTCATTAGCTCATGCGCGGACAAGGAGGGCCCGGGTTGGATGAATACTTGACTCGGTTCCTTCGCCAGGTAGAGTTGAGTTCTGATCAATTAACTAATCTCAGATACCTAAAATAGCAAATCAATTATATCCCTTTCATCTACGAAATTCTCCCCCTTGTCCACGTTCTGGTACATGTATGCTGATGTGCCCCTCTTGCGCAGAGTATCGCCGTTATCAAAATTCTCAAGCACCCAAACTTGACTCAAACTTACCTATATTGATGGTTCGATTGAATTTCTCCGCATATTCACTGAAGCTCTGTAGAAGATCTGAATCATTTAGAACATGAAACCCTGTTGTAGAATTAGGTTACATACTTGGTTGGACACGTCGATCACTATTGGTTATTCCGTGATTCGAAGCTCCCCAGATATATTATTGTTTTCGGTAAGGTGGAGTGGGATCCGTCTGATTCTGAGTCTTCGTATACGTGTCGTGGCAGGAATTGTTCTTCCGTAAATGCACTGATGGCTGATCTGAGAAACGGTATCAGGTTGGTTAGGGTCGGAGGGTTTAATTGTGATGAAAATGCGAATTTCTGTCAGATGGCTGATAACGTGGAGAATAATAACGTCCGGCTAGGTGCGTTAATGCCAATGGCTTTCTGAGTGTGACAGATCCAGTCAAACGATGCCTGGATGGGATAGCGTTCGATACCAATTAGGAAATCTAGGAGAGATACTGATGAATTTGAGCTATTTATATAGCGTCATCGGCTCTTGAATAAGATACTAAACATTGATCAGTTCGAAATGAACGTGGATTAGGTCAGAAATACAACCAGAATTGAACTCTGCGAGTTTCAACGAGTTCCTGAAAATAGAAGTCCACGATCTGAAAACCAGATCAAGCCCGAGATTCCAATGCCATAGCTTTGCCTTCAGCTTGCGGGGACGAAACCGTATGGTCTCAGATTGAGAGATCTAAGTATTCCTTTCCTTCGCTGAGAAGCCGTCATTTTTGGCCTTGTATTTCATCATGGCGTGAAATACCCATAGTGTGCCCCCATCACGGCCTGAGCTACTTCGACGAGCTCTGATGCCGCGAATGAATCCGCGACTGATGACCATCCAACTCATGCAGGGAAAAACGGTTCGGAGTGCCCAACAATTAAGAGCGGAGAGCGCAATAACTTGGTCTTCCCTGAAATATCAATGTAATAGGATATTTCCAGTATAAAGTTTCGGGAGTTCCATCGGGAAACTTGCCGTGGTTTCAACCTTTTGGAGAAGTTCGAGCCAAACTAGATAGAGTCTGGTAGATACTATGACAGGAAACATGCAGAAGCCAGAAATATTTGTGCTGAAAGAGCGCTAGTACTTCGCCAGTAAAAAACGTTGAGCCTGAGACCGTCGTAGTGCATACCTTTTCCCTGGCATATTAGCCACGAATAAAGTCCAACGAATTCAAGCCTCATGAAGCGTTATGAATGTTCTGGTATCCTTTGCTGACTTTTGAAGAGGATGCATTTCGAGCGAATCGCTGGTCATCCCAAATGGGCGTCATGCTAGGTGCGCGGAAGCAAAGGCTCGGTCCGTAGGACGTTTGGACTCATCCCATGGCAAATAATCCTAGTACAGGGGCAACTCTGGCCCTTTCCCCAGAAATAATGGTAACAGTGTCCGGCATTCATCCCTAGGATCTAAGTTGATCTCAGTCTAACAGTCGCGGTTTAAACCCGCAAAAATCTTCAAGAATGCGGTTGAACCTCCACCACCAAGTACTTCGGGACAACGCCGTTCAGAACCCCGACATATCACATCTATCGCATTTGATGATCGAGGAGAGTTGCTTATAACAGCAGGAGAAGATGAGACGTTCAGACTGTATAACTGCAAGACTGGCAAGTGAGTGGTGCTGTGGCGTACTTTGATCACAACTCGTTTACCAATTGGATTACTATCTGCTAAGGCCCGCGAAGAAACTGCAATCCAAGAAGTATGGTGTTGATCTAACGCGATTTACACATAAGAATACCACCATTGTCTATGCCTCAACAAAGGAGGACGACACAATACGATATCACTCATTACATGACAACAAGTACCTTCAGTACTTCAAGGGTCATAAGAAAAGGTGCAATATAATAGACTATCCTGAACCCAGACAACTAATCTGGTAGTAGAGTAACCTCTCTAGAAGTCTCGCCGGTAGATGATGGGTTTATGTCGGGCTCGCTGGATGGCACAGTGCGATTATGGGATTTACGAACACCTTACTGTCGAGTACGTGGACTTTGACGTAGAGTATTTCAATTATTGACTTTATTCATAGGGTTTACTTAATCTCCCTCAGCCGTCAGCACCAATCGTAGCCTATGATTCAGGAGGATTGGTCTTTGCAGTTGGTTTAAACCATTTCTGTCGAATTCTCCTCTATGACATGGCCCAATACGACAAAGATCCATTTTTAACAATCCACCTAGACGATCCCACTCTCGCCCGAATCACATTCCCACCCCGGATACCCTTCATGACGACGCTTTCCTTCAGCTCGAACGGCAAACTCCTCTTAGTCGGAACGTCCACGACTGCACATTATGTGATCGATGCCTATGACGGGATCCTTTTGGGTAAACTGGTCGGACATATAGGTCTTGAAAGAGGGAAAGGGAAGGAGACACAACCGCAACCTGTCAGGGGTATAAGTGGGAATGAGGTCTCGTGGACACCGGACTCCAAATATGTCGTAGGCGGCAGCCAAGACGGGAAGATATTTGTATGGGATTGCACGGTACTCATGGATGAGCAGGGAAATGCCAAGATTCCAGAAAACAGGAAGGGCGATCCGAAGACCATCGAGGCGGTGCATAAGCTCGAGGGACATCCCGGACCCAGTCGTTGTGTCCAATTCAATCCTAGATGGGCGATGATGGCAACAGCGGGTGTAGAATTGGTATGTGCTCTTCGTCGATCGCTTGATGAAAGTTTTGACATTCTTGCACAGGCATTTTGGTTGCCGGACCAGACAGGTGATGGAGAAGACGGGAAGAAGAAAGCTTCGTGAACTAAGTGGAGTCAATCTTGATGTACCGATAGATGTAACGCAATATACCTTACGTTTTATTTTCGCTAAATACTTTCTTGTACTCCTTTCATCCTAATCGGGATTTCTGGAACGTCGGTCTCGTCAAATAACGCGCTTTTCACATCGCGTCTCGTTATGAGTGGCTTGACAGTTCAGATCACAATATGGCATCGCGCATTTCCGACATTTGTACCGCCCCCAATAACCACAGACAGAGCATAAGATGCGCGGAGGATGCTTAGGCAGAGGAGCGACTGCGGTTAGGTAAGTTGGAGTAGTGGGCGGAAGACTGGCTATGCCCTGCTTAGCGGATTAAAATACTATAAATCGAACAAAAGCTAATACTCATACCGATTCGTCTATAAGCTGTTGTAAATTCTTTTTATAAAGTAATGCGCCTCGAACATTCATAGTTGATTTGCGCTTCCCGCTGACTCCCGGCCCAGGTTTGCGGTCTGAGATAATGTCGCGTGCACGACTCTTGGTTGTTCCAGTGCCTTCGCCTTCGCCACCGCCTATAGGACCAGCTTCTGTGTAATTAGAACGCTATATAAATGCGTCAGAAATATCAGGTTTAAGTCATAATTCAAATGATATGCACCTCAAGTTCCTCTAGGTGCCTTTGTGTCCTCCTCGTTATGATCTCCTCAGAAACGGCAATCTGAGCTGCTATTTGAACCTGTCTTTCTGCTATAGGCCAAAACACGTAAGTGTCGTAGAGAAATAGACAGGAATTAGAGACTTACGCTGTTTCTTTCGTGGAGGCATGTTACAAGACAGTCACGTGAACCATCATAGGCACGTGACTCGTATCAGTGACGGAGCTCGAAATCACGACCGTGGTGCTGGCATATACGAGAACCATACATCCCTTCTGGATTAAGTTAAGCATGCGGCCATTCACTTTGACTTTGTTGGCCACTGCGATTCTCGGCGCATTTTCTGGTAAGCAGATCGTTTTGCTAATAGTTTGGACTTGCTAATGATGTTGTTCTTGAAGCCGAGGTAGTTGAACCCCCCACAGAACCTGAACTCGTTATTACCGCTCATTTTCCTGAAGAGAATCCGTTCCATCGTACGTTTTGGCGTTGTTAGCGTGTTTATGCTGGCTAAAGCGTTTGGTCTATCTTAGACGTCATCAATGGCGAGAAGAACAGTTTGTACCTTATTGTCGAAAACAAGTCAGAATTGAATAGCTCGCTCAAGTCTCTGGCGGGCTCATTCCACCATCCCGAGACGGGAGCTTTGGTTAAGAACGTACGTCCTTAAATCTGCAAAGAATTATATGGGATTATACTTATCTAAACGTCCTAATCATCAGATTACGACTATGAACCTTCCTGTTCTGGCAATAGCTGGCTCCAGGTCCAGTATACCATTTTCTTTCCATAGCGAGTGAGTGGAATGTTATACTCTTATTCCGTATAGTTAGCTGACGGCCGTAGATTGAAGGTCTGTTTATGATATTACTCAAGGATGACGTGTCAATTGATTCACGTCGCCAATAGCCTGGAGACTATAACCTTCGCGTCTGGGTTGACCATACCATTGACGTTTGTCTTATATTCTCTACTGTTCATCGATTCAGTGGTTAAACTTTCTCTTGTAGCAAAATATTTACCGTGTTTTTGCTTATGATGGCGTTGTCACTGTCGTGGAACCCGAGTCATCCCTTTTCGACTTCAAAATGTAAGTCTCTTTTACAATATGATACTAGCAGATGCTAACTTTGATACAGGCTCACGACCTACCTGATTACGGCTCTAGTCCTCTCTGGTGTTGGTTACTATGCCGCTCTTTCATTCTTCCCCTCTCTATCCAAACCCAAGAGGAAGCGTACGGTCAAGCCTTCTGAAGCTGAGATTACTGCGCCCATTGGCACTGTCAAAGCCAGCGGCGTCGGCTACCAAGAAGAATGGATTCCCGAACATCATCTCAAACCCGTGCGCAAAGGCAAAAAGGGCGATGGTGTCTTGAGCAGTGGTGATGAGAAAGCTACTAGCGGCGCTGAAAGCGGCACCGAAGGGCCTCGTCGCTCCAAGAGGGGTAAAAAGGCCTGAATATGTGGGGTTAGGCTTCCTCACATGGGCTTCGATTCGCATGGGATTAGGAGATATGTTCTGAGCGGGACGTGTCTGGACAAGGGAACTTCTGGATAGGAGAATAGGAGACATACGGTCCGCGAAGCGATGGATTCTGTAGTACGTGACTCCAAAAAGAACTGCCAGCCTAATTCTGTGTGATGTGTGACGCCGCGCGTGACCTTCAATACTCTTCCCGCCACATGAATCGAAGCAATATGCTATGGACTAGGCTGACATATGGACGTCGGTTTCAGCATGTATTACACGTCGCTGGCTATAAAGGATTCTGCGATTCTGGCATTCATTCCTCACACTTCCCACCAAGACCTAGGGAGTCCTAGTCAACATGTGGAGGCCAACGACCGCTCTTTTTCTCGCATTATATTCATCTGTTGCGCACGCCGTTTCTATTGGTGCTTCTGCTGATCCCGCGCAGTTTGTAAACCATTTCATCGGCACCGCGAACGGTGGACACGTCTTCGCTGGCGCAACTTTGCCCTATGGATCCGTTAAGGCAGTAGCGGACAGTCTTTCAGGCGACAATCAAGCTGGATATGTGAGCGACGGGTCTCCTATCCAAGGCATCTCACAGCTGCATGACGACGGAACGGGAGGAGGCGCGTCATTGGGCAACTTTCCCCTTATGCCGTTTACCAGTGCGAACTGTGCTGGAAACAATTTGACTCAGTGCCCGACGGATACTTCTGCGCGTGCTTTGGCACATGGTGATCCATCAGCTTCTCCGGGATATTGTAAGTAGTCGTATTCACGGTTGGAACATCTCTGTAATGCTAACTTTCAGTCATGATACCATTGAACAATGGGATTACTTCCGAAATCACTGTTACCCACTCTACCGTGCTGCATCGGTTCACGTATCCCAATACAAGTGACCCACAAATCCTCCTTTTGGATCTTACGACCGATCTTTCGCGTAGCTTCATGGGGGATGGAAGTGTCGCCTTGACCAAGACTGCCACGGGGACGCGTATTTCAGGAAATGGACGCTTTGGTCCTTCCTTTGGTGAAGGGAGCTATGAAGTCTTCTTCTGCTTCGATGGGCCTGCCTTCACTGAAGCTACTTTTTACCAAGGCAGTAACTTCAGCTCCGTCAATGCTACATTCAGCGCCAATCTTCCCAGCGCACCTGCCGGGATAATCATGAAGTTTACCCCTCCCGCTAACCATGTCCTCAATATTCGAATGGCAATTTCCTGGACCAGTGCCCAGAAAGCATGCTCTTTCGGACAATCCGAGATCCCCGACTTGGGTGCTTTCGATACCGTCAAGGCTGCAGCTAGGTATTCATACTATATTACCGATTGAATGACCATTGTGCTGACAGGCCATATTCATAGGGCTAAATGGAATGATGTTCTTGGAACCGTGTCCGTCAATGCAAATGGCGTCAGCAAAGATGTCCAAGAGATCTTCTGGAGCTCGTTATATCGCACGCATATATCGCCGTACAATATCACGGGTGATAACCCACTTTGGAATTCCACCGAACCATTCTATGACAGTTTCTACTGCATGTGGTGAGAACTATTTAATTTTAGCTGAATTTCTAAATGTTCATGATTGGCTTTTGACAGGGACTCGTTCCGTGATGTCCATCCTTTGTGGGCTATTGTAGCCCCCAACACTCAAGCTGAAGTTGTTCGTGCTCTTATTGATATCTACCGTCACGAAGGATGGCTTCCAGATTGTCGAATGTCTTTAGACAAAGGCTTTACTCAAGGAGGGTCTAACGCCGATTCGGTCCTTTCTGATTCATTCGTCAAGGGTATCAAAGCGGGCATTGATTGGCAGGCTGGTTTGGAGGCTGTACTCAAGGACGCCACCGTTGAAGGTGACTTTAGCGTTGAGGGACGAGGAGGGATTAAAGAGAGGAAACAGCTTGGGTTTATTCCGGTTGATGTCAATGACGATCCTCCGAACGAAGGACCTGATACAAGGTGAATCGACTCTATTCTCTGGTGATAAGTACGTGGTTTCTAACAAGCTATCTACAGGAGCGCGTCCCGTCTCTTAGAATACTCCTATAACGACTTTAGTATTGCGCTCATCGCTAAAGGACTTGGCAGACAAGATCTATTTAATCAATTTGTCAAAGCATCTGGAGACTGGGCTAATATCTGGAATCCCAACGTCACTAACACTGGATTCAGCGGGTTCATCCAACCGAGGAATGCAAACGGGACCTTCTTCCTCAATCCAACGTTTGACTTGAATAATACTTTCAATCCCACCCACTGCAGTCCGGTGTTTGGACACGAAGACTGTTTCTTGGTAAGTTAAACTTTCCTCATTTGGCGCATATTTTAATGAGTGGCACAGTTCTCGACTGGAGGTGAATTTTACGAAGCCAGCTCTTGGGAATACAGCTTCTATGCTCCACATGATATGGCAAAATTGATTAAACTCATGGGAGGACCGCAAACATTTAGGTTCGTGGATGTTGTTCGACTGTGACTTATTTTTCTAAACGCATCCCACAGTGCTCGTCTGGACACGTTATTCTCTGCAGGGTACCATGTAAGTGTAGTATGCGAACGTAGAAGCTTCTTGACTAATCGTGTATTAGGACATCGGTAATTTTTAGTGTTACGTTCGAAAAGAGGATTTATCATCTGATTGTTCTATTTTCGGTAGGCGATGAACCAGGATTCCGTAAGTTCAACCCTCTCCATCGACCTTTCGAGGAGAAAAGCTAACACGGAATATTCTCGCTAGTCCCAACCTTCCTTTATAATTACGTTGGCCAACCAACAAAGACGGTTGATAGGGTTCAGTCGATATTAGATCAATTCTTCAATACCTCGTAGGTCGGCTCTTGCGTGATTCTATCCTCGGTTCCTGAAGTGCCCTTTTTTAGGATTAACGGTCTGCCGGGCAACGATGACAGTGGTGCCATGGGTGGTGAGTTGGATTTGAATTATATTGTATACGCTCCCGCGCCAACATCACCCCAGCCTATGTTGTATGGACACACCTCGGATTCTACCCTGTGGCCGGCCAGAGCACCTACCTTCTGTGCAGTCCGTTCTTCCCCGAAGTCACCTTCCAGAATCAAGCGACTGGTGCGATCTCGCATGTCACGGCTATTAACTTCGGTGGTGCCAACAAGTACGTTCAATCGGCCACGCTGAATGGAAAGCCATACACAAAGAACTGGATCTCGCATGATCTTTTCGAGCAGGGTGGGACGCTGGAGTTGGTGTTGGGGCCAAGCAAGAATAGCAAGTGGGGGACAGGCCCAGGTGATCTGCCGCCTAGTTTGAGTACTGGTGGATTCGTTTAGGGAGTTTCTAGTTAGGATGGATCAAGAAATAAAGAATATTTCGGAATTTCCGAAGTAAGCGCGTGATTGTGGCGTTTACCCCAAACTACTCCAGAGCGCTGTGACGCTGATGTCACGATTAGCGGTAGTTTCTTTTGAAAAGGATTCTGAGTCACAAGTCGGTCGTGACTCCTCTAACCTTCCCCTCCATCTTCGACTTTAAAATGTGCCCTCACGCAAACGGCGAGTCTATTCCCACTGATCCTGCTCAAATGGTTGCAGTCGACAACACCCCCACCAACGGCGCAAGCTCTAGCAGTGCCAATGGCACCGCGAACAAGCACGTCCCGCCCCGCAACCCATATGCACCCCGTTATGCAGACTTCCTCAGCAACATCTCTAACTTCTCAATTATCGAGTCGACTTTAAGAGGTGCGTTCTCGCTAATTTCGAAAAGGCGTGAACTTTTTCTGACCTTGTATATGCAGAGGGCGAGCAATTCGCAAACGCATTCTTTGACACGGAGACCAAGATCGCTATTGCTAAGGCGCTCGATGCCTTCGGTGTTGAATACATCGAGTTAACATCTCCCGCTGCGTCAGAGCAATCCCGCCGTGACTGTGAGGCCATCTGCAAGCTCGGTCTCAAGTCCAAGATCCTTACGCACATCCGCTGCCATATGGATGATGCGAGGATAGCAGTCGAAACTGGTAAGTAGCTCTGTCTATGAGTCCTTTCATGCGCTTACTGGGCTTGTGTAGGTGTTGATGGTGTTGATGTCGTCATTGGCACTTCTTCCTTCCTCCGTGAATTCTCTCATGGAAAGGACATGACATATATCACCAAGACCGCCATTGAGGTCATTAACTTTGTCAAGTCCAAGGGCATTGAAGTCCGCTTCTCCTCAGAAGACTCCTTCCGCTCTGATCTCGTTGACTTACTCTCTATCTACCAAACCGTTGACAAGATCGGCGTCAATCGTGTCGGTGTCGCCGATACCGTTGGATGCGCCAATCCAAGACAGGTCTACGACCTCGTCCGAACATTACGTGGTGTCGTTAGCTGCGATATTGAAATCCACTTGCACAATGATACCGGAATGGGTAAGTTTTAGCATGTTATTTATTTTCCGCCATTATGCTTATCTTCCGTTCCTAGCTATTGCTAATGCCTATGCTGCCTTGGAAGCCGGTGCTACACACATCGATACCTGTATGTTTATCGCAATATCTTTCCTGGACTGAATGACATGTCTCATTACATACAGCTGTCCTTGGTATTGGTGAACGTGTTGGTATCACACCTTTGGGCGGTCTCGTTGCTTGCTTGTATGCTGCCAATCCAGAGTATGTCAAGAGTAAGTACAACCTTGGTATGCTCCGCGAGATTGAGAACCTTGTCGCATCTGCCGTCGAGGTTACCGTTCCTTTCAACAACCCCATTACGTGAGCATATATGCGTAGTTAGACCGATCGAGTGTTCACTAATCGTTGAATTACATTTGTAGTGGCTACTGCGCTTTCACGCACAAGGCTGGTATTCACGCCAAGGCCATCTTGAACAACCCCAGCACATACGAGATCCTCAAGCCTGAGGACTTTGGTCTCACTCGCTATGTCTCGATTGGGTAAGCATTCATTCAACCAGACGAAGTCTCTATTATTCACCCTAGGATCTAGTCACCGTTTGACTGGCTGGAATGCCGTCAAGAGCCGTGTCGAGCAATTGAAGCTCAACCTCACCGACGAGCAAATCAAGGATGCCACCGACAAGATCAAGGAGCTCGCCGACGTCCGCACACAAAGTATGGAGGATGTCGATACTGTCCTTCGTGTATACCATACCGGTATTACTTCCGGCGAGTTCACAGTCGGTGACAGGGTGAAGTTCGACCAGCTTCTCCAAAGGCACCGTAGCCAGTCGCAGACTAAGGCATAATTTATTACACTCGTACCACGATGCTTTCCGAAAACAAAAGACCTCTCTGCTTTGATTTTAGACTATACATATTACATAGTTGTATTTTACACCAAAGTCCGAGGGGTGCAATTATATCATTGCCTGTTGGCCTAGAAGTCCTGTACCTGCCAACAGCATCAACTCCTAGATGATAACAAAAATATCAATGAGCCTGTCTTTCGGTAATACTAATAAGGAATGCGAAATAAGAGAAGATGGAAATATGGTTATATAAAGCAAAAGCGAACCACAATGCGAGATACCAGTAGCAAGCAGAAGGAGAAAATAGAAGAAACCAAGCGTTGCAAAAATAAAAGCGTGTTGTGAATACAGTGGTGTGCGGTGTGGTGGTGATGGATATGCTTGTGTAGATGAAATAATGATGGAGAATGCAGATATAACTGAGAACCAAGGAAATATGACGCCAAGGTGACCTTTAGGAGAGTAGTGTGTGAGTAGAAGTGTGACAAGCCGAGGGACGAAAGGATGAGGCGTCCAAAGGCAATTTAAGTGATGCCTAATTGTTTGAACATAGAATACAAGGTTTTGAACGAGACCGGCTTGACGAGACTAGGATGGATGATTAGATCTACTGTGTTTCTAAAAGACTACTCTGATACTTACTAGCCATCAACGCCAGCTTCGAAGGCTCGTCGTTTGTCTTCTCGCGACGACATGCCTGTGAGAGCAATAATCCGGCTCGTTCTGGGCTCTGGTGTTGTTGCTTTTGTTCGGAAATAGAGCGATCGCTGCTCCTGCTCCAAACGTCTAATAGCAGTGGCGGCGCCCACACCATCTAAAATCGGCATGGACATATCCAGAAGAACAACGCTAAATAATTGGGGAAGACCATCAAATATCACAGAATCGTCGAGAAAGAAATCATTTCTTACTCAAAGGACTTCTCTTTGAAGATATCGACGCCCGTTTGACCGTCGGCAGCTTCGCTGACGCGATATCCCTAACAAAAGAATTTGATTCATAAATGGGTAATATGGCCATCAAAGAATTACTTACTTTACTTCGTAACCACTTCACTCTGTATCTTAAGTATCAGCAACATCCTGAGATGAGATAGTTTGATACGTACAAAAGTTCGCGAAGGATGCTGTTGTCTTCAACCACCAGCACACTAAGGGGCTTTGGATTATCCAATGAACCTATTGATGTCTTCAGCAGTAGGCCTCCGGGACCAACAGGTATCGTTGAAGCAGGGTTGTCCGCATCAATCGCCTCTTCTCTGATAGTAGCAGAAGAAGGTGTAAAGAACATCGATTCTCTACTGAGATGCGAGTGAGTCATGCTGCGAGGCGGCATTCCGGGACGTGTCGGTAAATTGGATGGCAGGTCGGCACTGTCTGACCGTCGACGGCTCATAGAATTGCCAACCATCAGGTCCCGGGAAATATATCGTTCGCCCATAGGAGACGACATCGAATCGGAGGTCAGCGAACCCCGGGAGCTTGAGGTTCGGAGCTGACTTGGTCCGCCAGCCTTCAACAGTCGAATGCAGAGCTTGATAACCGTACGTAATGCGTGAGGACCAACGGGCTTGAACATGATACGAGCAAACCCGCCGGCTCGCTCGTATGCATCCATCGCGCTAATAACGTATGGATCGCCTCGAGCAGAGGAAATGAGCAGTAACGGTCTGTCGCATTGTCCCTGTTCAACAAGCTGACGAACAACCTCAACTTCTTCATTCACGATCACTATGTCACCAAGCTCGGAATCGGAAGATGAAACACGGAAATGCCACCAATTCTCCAAGTATCCCGTGACGACTTGCTTCAGCAGCCTCTGTCCCCGAGTGTCTTCGAAGTGCAATAATGAGATGAGGGGTGGCTCGCTAAACCCATCCTTATCCCAATCTCCCAAATCCTCCTCCTTTGAAGGGGCAAGCTCTGCTTCAAAAATGATCCGGATTTCTGTGCCATAGTTCTCGGCACTCCAGACATCAATCTTGCCATCAACACTTTCAGAACGGACGATGCTGTTGACGATGGCCAGACCCAGGCCAGTACCCGGCTGCAGAGGGTTTTCTTGCGAAAATGGTTGGAATAGTTGGTTCTAAATGGCGCGTTAGCACATCAAAATACATCCAGCAACAGCTCTACCAACCTTCAAGAAGTCCTCGCTGATTCCCTATAGGACGGTTTAGTTGTAAAATTAAAAACGCTACTATATACTGACCTTTCCAGAATCGAGCACACCCAGCTCTATCTTTACATGGGTAGGTGGAGAATTAGGATTGTTTGGTAATTGGCGAAGAGTAACGTGCACATATCCATCCTGAATAGACATGAGGTCATGCTCCTTGTACAACATGCACTACGTACAGTTGTGAACTTGAGAGAGTTTCCTAGCAGGTTCATTAAGCATCTACGGATACCACCCTTCTCACAGATCACATTCCAGCCCTCAGAAAACGCTCAGCCAATGACTGATAAGCTGCACACAAAAATACTCACCTGACTTCGATGACCAATGTCGACAGCAGTCTCCACGTTCGAACGTAACCGGATATTCTGAGCAGCGGCATCTTCATCGTCTCGGGGTGAATATACACTGCCAATCTCAGAAGCATGACGAGCACGATGTCCAATCCAGCAGCCTTCAGTTGCTTCCTCCACTAATTGGGCCAAATCGACCCTGGATGATAATCTCATCAATGTGGAAGCCCTTGAAAGCATCAAACCCAAGCCCTTACCGTGCTGGCCGAATAGCTGTTTCTGAACCTCCTGCCTTAGTGTTACCGCTAAGCTTTGTAAAGTCTAACACATGATTCACGGTTTCCACCAAGGAAGTACCGCAAGCTTGGACAGTACTCAGGAAAGAGGCTTGGTTCGGAGTCAGGTCTGTTCCCGATAGTAACTCTGCTGCAGCAAGGATCTAATCGAAAAAACGGATTAGAGAACATTCTAAACCTCATAATTATATGAACATACCCCGTGCAATGGCGTTCTATAAAACCACCAGTCAGCAAAATAGACGCGCAGCACGAGCAATGAGATCATACCTGAGCTCATGAGAGATGCTATAATAGGAAAAATTCACGCGTTAGAAAACGATCGAACGATGTCAAGGAAGTTTCTCACTTTGAGATAAACAAGCTCTTGGATTTGTCCGCCAACATCATTCGCCTTTTAAGCACGGCACTCAATATGATAACGCCTAACATAACAACAAAAATACATTTAATAAACGGGATTCTGGTAGTAAACACGACGCCGGTATACGTACCAATGGCGCGAAGATAAGATAATTCATGACCTTCGAGCTAGAGAGAATTGTGATTATCAATGTCAGTATGATGTCGAAATAAAATGACTGACATATGGTTTCGATTTCGCATTGCTGTTATACGCACACAGCATGGCAAAAGGTCGTTTGTCTATGTTTAAAATGGGTACGGCTGCCAAAAGGATAATTTAAGCTTCATGTCGATACGAACGCTCACGCTTAATAAAGGCTTACTCAGTGCATAATGTATATTCGAGGGCACTAATCCCCGAATGCAAGCCGGCAACACTGCCTCAGAGACCTTTCCGTCCGGAAAGTCTTTGAAGAATTGCGCCATCAGCGCAAAACCAGCCGGAGTCAGTGGCTTAGACTGCTGTCCGTGTTTGGGATCAGAGTGGTAAAGCTGCACTGACAATTCCGAATTTGGCATCTCAAACTCTTCAAAGCTAGAGACATCTATGAGAACAGCACCCTCGACGTCTAATGTTCGTTTAACGAGTTTCGCTGCTCTGTCGTAGATTTTCTCCATACTTGTGCTTGAGAGGAGTTGCCGCGGGTCGCCTTTCTGTGCTTGCGTGTCGATTTCCAGACACTCCCTCGTAAATTGCTCCATCTGAAATATAACTCAGCCTCGGAAAGTTTGATAAAAATTAAACACGAACCGATAACTGAATACGGTCACGTATGCGAAGTTGAATCTGGTAGGATCATTATTAAACCACGTCGTTGCTGTATAGAGACGGACCTCACCTTGTCTCGCCATAACTCTAATTCCCGCATGACGATTGCCTGAAAAACCACTATTAAATCTAGAACTTTTATCATATCGGAAATACATACTGCAAACTCCTTTAACGTATGTCGCTGGCGCGGTCCAAATTCCGTCCGAGGTTCAGTGTCGATAATACAGAGGCTACGAAAATGTCAGGAGGTTTCCCTGAACAAATGCATATCGTCATACCTCCCTATATTGAATCCCTCCGCGGTGCGCAGTGGAGCTCCCGCATAAAAACGAGCAAATGGATGCTTGACGACCATCGGCTATAAAGGCAAAAGCAGGGACTTAGAAAAACATCATTGAAAGCAAGGGATTTCCCCACGTTCATAACAAATCTCCAATCCTGGAGAGTATCCAAAACGACCAAAGGTTCCGAGGAACTACATCGATGTCAGCATGTATCTGGCTTCTAAATGACACACTTCCTCACTCTTGCAGGATTGCATGGCCACATAATGATTCGTCACGAAGACATGACTCTTGGCCAAGGCCAACTACACGTAAAAGTTTGAGGAAAAGTCAAACCATATGCTCGCGGAACGACGTACATTCAGACTTGAACCATCTGGATTGACATCATCAGTACGGTAAAGCGCAGGGGCAAACCAGAATGACTTACTGTTCATCGGAGTCGATTAACGAAATTAGACATATCTTTGCATTGAATACAAGCTTCGCCAGGAGCGTTATTCGATCGAAGTTAGCATCCTTCGCGGTATGTACAATATTGAACCTGAGATCATGATCAGCCCAAACGAGAATTGCCAGCAGTATAAAACCCCGTACTTGTACAGTGCCTTTTGCCTCTCCCATTCGTTAGGAGGCATTGGTGGAATAAGGTATCCCTTGTGCAAGAACTCGACTTCTTCCTTCACTCTACGAGGTGGTCGGTAAGAATCCGAGTGTGGCCTTGTGATTGTGGAATCGACATCTGATACACCTTCCAGGAATGTCGGTTCAGGGGATGACGTGCGATACATTCCAGCCGGTGCGGACATGGTTCTGTCAAAATGTGGACGCATATCTCGCGAAGACGCAGGACTCGACTCGAAGACGGGGAGATACTGAACAGAAGTACTGGAGGAGGAGGATTCGACCGATGATTGATCTGTCATTGGTCTAGAGAGAGACCCTGAACGTATAGGTGGATGCATTCCGAAGTAATCCCCTTCCACTTTCTTGGCCGTCCGGACCAGTGGCGCTGACGCAGGCGGAAGCGACGTATATGAAGGGCCGGTGGAAGCACGTCGTGAGATTGAGTCGTCTGCCCCAACTTCATCGGGAGTAGCCATCGGACTGGCTGATATCGTGGGTAATCTTAATGGTGCAGACGCTTTCGAGTTCGTAGCGAAAAACTCGGTAGGTGACACTCCACCCACATCGTCCAAGCCGTTCCAAAAGCTGCGCAAGCGCGTCTTGCGACCATTCTGCTCCAGAGGACCGATAAAGCTTGAAGAATCTTCCTCTTTTTCCTGCTCCCGCTGCCATGGCAATATTGACGCAGTATGACCACGGAATGGGTCCGTGAGCTCAACTTCCGGACTGGGAAGGGCCAGAGGTCTAACATCGATTCCGTCACCAGCCAGTCGCATTGCTGCCGCAGCAGCGGTCATATCGAACATTTGCTCGCCATTCGGCCGGAGGTCTTCAGCTACAACAGGAGAAAACGTGGCAGATGTGTCTGACATGCTCCTGGACATAAATGAACGGGATGGCGGAGGCAGCGTCAAATGCGGTAAGAGTGGCCCCGAGAGCGGAGTGCTCTGTGAGAGGTCGGTCGGTTGCTGAGCTTGCTGACGACGGGCCTTCAAGGACAATTGCTGCCACGCATTAGGAGGCAAAGAAGACGCAGAGGACGATGGCGCAGACTGAGCAGATGTTCCAGAAGTGCTGCCAGAACCCGCCGAGCCGGTAGTTCCAAAAGACATTTTGGATGCTAAACTAGATGAACGTGAGGTACCAGGGACTCGTTTATGGGGAATAACGGTTGCAACTGAAGTCGACGTATTCGTACGCGTGAAGACGGTCAGTCTCGGAGGGTCCTCTCTTCTCTCGCCTTCTTCCCAATTTATCCCAGGACTCTGACTGGTCTTTGGAGGGCGCGGTATTAATCTGGGATCCCACTTGCCTGCAGCGTACGCGTGAATGAACGAAATCCAGTCATAAACTTCATCGTTAAGATTGGCGTGAAATTGAGGACCATTAGAGTGATCATTAGAAACGCCATCCTGGGTCATGGCGTGAGTTGAAGAGGCTTGTGAGGGAACTGAGGTGTCGCATATGAGCATTGGAGGAATATATTATGCGAGTCAGCTCACCAAACGTCTCATCTGAAGCCAGCCTGCCCAAGGTGACGCTAGCCCCATGCACATTCGGTCTACTAAACTCTCCGTGGCGAACCTCCTGCGCGGCAACCTGCGTGACAGACTCCTCCGAGCTAGTTGCAGCCTTGGGACGCGATGCAGGTAATAAGACATCGGAAGTTTGGCCCAACGTCGCTGTCGAGGGTCGTTTACTAAGTCCTTTTGAATGCGATTGCTGCGATAGTTGCTGGGGAACGAAATATCTCGTTGATGAGGAGCTGTTACTGCTAGAAGTATCTCCAAGGGTAACAGGCTGGGTAGCAGGGAGATTCAACCGACGTTGCTCATCAGGCGCTTGGTCCATGGTACGCATAGACTCCTCAGAGCCTGCTTGTGACTGGTATTTAACGTGGTAGACGGTTCAAGAGGAGGAGTATAACGTGCAATTGGGTACCTCGAGGAGGCTGTTTGGACTCTGGCGTCTGCAGTGGTGGAGCAGAATGTGCAGAGTGACGCTGATACCACCCACAACGCTCCACACTAGCTCCTCCATCGAGTTCTTTATATTATAACGGTCTAGCCTACACATCTAAAAGTACCAGAATACACCACATGTAGATAGGAAGCGTCAGATTATCATTCTGCACCGACACCGCCTCCAACATTGCTGACAGTCCCGCCGCAACCGTGTACCATACCACCTAGACAGATAGCACTCAGGAACAACACTCCATGGCACAAGCACCGTCATTACTCACCGAGAACCCAGGCACAAGTCCACATACCCTCAGCAGCCATGCGCAGAATACCACCGAGATCGTATACGCGATGCTCCCTTCAACCGTCTTGGGCGTGCTAGGAGACCACCGGTTCCTTCCTAGCCTCCGACCCACTATCGACGCCTGAACCACTTTATTCAGTAAATTTCACATTCTATAATTCGAAATGCACTCACAAGCGCATCCCCAACTCCTAGACAGAGTAAACCCGTAAACTCTACAATACGCGATCCCCTGGTCGGGCATGTCGGCGGCGAGCTACTACCGAATGCAAAATGAAACTCACCCTTCCAACCATAGCGGACCAGCACAACCTGTTAGGAGGTAGAAGTGGCTCAGGATAGCAGTTCCACTGTCTTTATTGTCGAGGAACTCATTTAAGAATAAATGCACTACAGCACCGAACGGATATAGCGCAAAATATCGGACATATTCCGCGAAAACGAACAGCGCAAAGGCTGCACTAAGGGAGAGATGAAGGAAAGCAGGCTAGGAAGCTTCAGTAAGACGTCATAGAATGCAAATATGACAACCCACATCGAAAGCAACCCCGGGTACCATCATCACAACGGCGAGGCCATGGAAGAACTTCCTTCTCCCATTCCTTCCCAACGTCGGAACATGCTTGTCGGCAGCATCCAACAGCTCCGTCGCCGCATTTGCAATCCTATCTACATTCACGTTAGTCCCATTCATCAGAGACGAGGACGGCTGCATCGAGGAAAGAACCCCCGTCGTCGTCGACTCGGTCTGTGCCTCGACCATCGGTGTTCCCGGGACGATGACCAGCCCGGTTGTATTCGTCAGATGTCGAAAACGTCGCGCGCGGGCCAGCTGACGACTCCAGCCAGCGACGCTGATCACGCCTAAGAGCCCCCAGTAGACGAGGAAAGCGAAGCGACTCCATTGCTTGCGGCCTTCTAGCATCCAGAACACAACCCATACCCATGGATCTCGTCCGCCCATACACCATTTCGTCCACATCCCGATCAGACCTCCGATAATGAGCGCCGCTAGGCCATAGAACGAAAGTGCAAGCAGACGACGGTGTCTGCGCTTGTCCTCAGGATATCTAAGGCGCTTTATGGGCCTTTGAGCAATATGCCGTGACAGAACGAGGAGCGGGCTCAGAAGGAATCCAGTAAGAAGCGCGCCAGGGATAAACGCTAGCTGGAAGATAACAAGGGGCGTAGGCAACCTAAAGGTCTTGACGAAGGGCGTTGTAATGGGCCATATCTGGATCATAATCAGTTTACCATGAAGACGCTATAGCCATGGTCATACCTTTGCTATCGTCAAGTTGATCACTTCCATAAATAACGCGGTTGCACCCTGCGCAACGAAACCAAGTTCACCTAACGTGAACCCTTGCCTCGCCAGCCGTAGTGATACATACAGCGTAAATTGGTAGAACATCGAGACGACACCGACATCAAAATAATCCAAATCTGTTGAAACAGTTGTCATTAGTAGTTCGCGTACGGAGAAATTATCTCTGACCTGGCCAAATGTTCACGTCTCCATGTACAAATATGGCCTTCAATAGCAGTGCTGCCGCGGTAAGAATAAACGTGAAACCGATATACGACATGGCCTTGCTTCCTTCAGTCTGAGGCAGTGGCGGTTCGTTTTCTTGAATGCGCTTTCGTATTCTATAATGGGACGCAAAGAGGTGAACCAAGAGAATCCCTGAAGACAGCGTCATCATTTGCACGAGGTTTCTTCGTGAGTGAATGAGAGCTTGAGTAGCCGTCAAAGGATTGCGACTTTGCGAGAGTGTTAGAGGGTCTTCAATGAGCCACCCTTCTCGCACTGGTACAGGCTCCTCTGTTATAGATTCTGACCAAATAAGCATGACCAGCGAGGTCAAAGGGGGAAGAAGTAAGGCGGTAAGAACACCGTCATCCGATGTGTCTCTACTCCACTGTAAGCCAGGCTGAAATCTTGCAATTAGTATAAATGCACCTGTAATTCCGTGTATCCGACATCCATATCCGTGCAAAATTATCTTTATTTATTTGTGGGATAGACAGCTGTGCGTGTGTTCGACGTTGTTCATTTTGTATCCGAAAATTATTTAGAACCGGTGATGAGCTTGAAGGCACGCGAGGAGATTGAGAAGATATAGGCCATATTGAGGGATATAAGCAAAAAACAATAGAAAGAATAAGTAAGGTTGGGATTTCTGGTTGCACGAGTAAGAATTAATACATATGTTTAACGTAACGCGACACACCGAGAAAGGTCCAGGATTCATTGTCCTTTGGGATTTTATTATATCGTATTATAGCATAAGCCAGCGTCCCCGACAGGAGGATATTTTCCAACAGCACCCGCGAATCCATAGACCACCAGGAGATGTGTATGGCATCGGGTAACAGGCTCGATTTTGACGACTTAGGGGAGAGCAGCCCAGGGCCTCTTGCGTGTCGGCCAGGCGCAGGCGAGGCAGCACGTTGGGCAGTAAACGTAACATATCTCGTCGCGTCATGTTCTTGATCTGAAGAGCCCATGGATCTGTCACCATTGACAGCTACGTTCTTAGTGGCGGGACGAAGACTTGGACTGCCTGGTCGTATTTCAGCTATGTTCACGCGGTCACGACCCTTGCGAATGATGGTCGTTCCTTGGCTACTTGTGCTGCTTCCGTCATCACTCTCTTCGGTACCACCCGCACTAGAAGAGAACATCTCAGCGTACATCCATCAAAAAGGAATAAGCCTGACCTCGAGCTTGCTTGATAGCTGGTACTCCAATTCAGGGGTGGTCTGGCAGATGCACTGAAGCTCTTCTGCTTTCCTGACCTTGGTTTTGCACTATCAGTGCGCTGCGGTGGAGGAGAAGGCGTCGATCTGGTAGAGCGTGGCAGGATGGGCAATGTAATAAGTAAATATGTCAGAAATTGAATTGGAAGCGAGTGAGCGTGCCGGTTGTGGGTCAAGATAGGCGTCGTGACGGTGACGCGTGACGGACGCGTTTATAACCCCGCCACTTCCATTCACATTAATGATCAGAACTGTTTCTCGACTGCACATTATGCTACCCAAGGACCTTGTATACCTCGAAGACATCGAAGCACCGTGTAAGAAGGTGTCAGACGCGTCAAACAACGTGGATGTCGCGAAAGCAGAGAGTACGACACGCTCCATGGTCGCGAAACCGATACCCACCATTTCCAAGGAGCCAAAAGCGAGTGTCAAACGGCAACTTAGCATCGCAGATATGTTCAGTAAAAACGCCACAGACAAACCGGCCAAGAGACAAAAGACGGCAGATGCTGACGCGTCTGGCACCACCGTAAAGGTATCTGGCCCAGCGGGCGGCGTGCGATCCCTGAACTCGATTCCCTTGAATCTCGATGCATTCCGCGCATCCCTTGATGAAGAACAACAAAAGCTGCTGAATCTAGAGCTGGAGACGATGGGCAAGAGCTGGTAAGCCTGTTACTTTTCTGGGTGGACTCGGTCTGAGCGATTATCCGATCTGTCCAGGCTAAAAGTCTTGCTGAACGAAATCAAGAAGCCGTACTTCCTCTCTCTCAAACGCTGGTTGCATTCAGAGGGCTTGTCCGATGGATCTAGCACCGGCGGTGGACGCAGCGCGAAAATATACCCTCCAGGTGACTTCGTATACTTTTGTTGATGGAGTACATTGCTCACCCTGGCTCAGCACGGGATATCTATTCTTGGTCGCACACCCCCCTAGGACGAGTCAAGGTGGTCATTGTTGGACAGGATCCTTATCATGGGTAAGGCGCTACAAACCCTGTCACGCCCATCCCAGTTTGCTAACCGGCCGTGGATGGATTAGGTCCGGGCAAGCTCACGGTAAATACGGCGCAGATTTGTCGATGGGTGCGCCGTGATCGACTTACCTTTTGTTTGTGCAGGGTTGTGCTTCTCTGTTCCAAAGGGCGTGGCGCCACCTCCTTCTCTGAAGAACGCGAGTGTGTTCTTTGTGGTTGCGGAGAGGAAGACTGACTGTACTTATTCAGATCTATGCCGAGCTTCAACGCGAATACCCTCAGTTTACGGCTCCGAAGCACGGGTGAGTCGCTCTGGTGCGCGTCAGTAGGGGGACTTCTTCACGCTTCTTAGGAATCTAACGAGCTGGGCAGCAAATGGGGTGCTGCTGCTGAATACCTGTCTGACCGTGCGGGCAGGCGAGGCGGGGTCGCACTCGAAGCGCGGCTGGGAGGAGTTCACAGATCGCGTGGTGGACGTCATCGACCGCTACGGCGGGGCGAATCTCGGCCGGGGCGAGGGAGAGGCATCTAGTACCCAGAAAGCAGGAGTTAGCAGGGGCGTCGTGTTCCTGGCGTGGGGTTCGTGGGCGCAAAAACGTGTTGCGCGATTGGACAAGGCACGTGTTTGCGATTGTTCCGCGCTGAGATCTTCATCTGACCCATACATCGCCACACAAAAGAAGAAGCACCTTATCCTTACGAGCGCTGTGAGTTGCTATGACCGAGAACTGGGACTGAGCTACGGAGCTGACGGGCAGTCTGCAGCACCCATCGCCGCTTAGCGCGTACCGCGGGTTCATAGGCAACGAACACTTCAAGAAGGCAAACGAGTGGCTCGAGATGCGATATGGAGCGGACGGGGTGGTCGACTGGTGCACTTTGGAGTAGCGGTGCGGGGTAGAATACGATGTTGTGTGTAACTACTGTGTTAGAGTCGGCAATTGATGTACGGGCGTCAATGGCTTTGGGACAGGATCTGGGGCAAAAGAGCGATTACGTCAAATAGCGACTCGGCATCTGCCGCAACCGAGAGGATATACCCAAGTATCCTTTCGTCGCTATGCCCTCGCAGCCGCCCTAACTTGGACCTGTACTGTCACCCAAATCCCTTTTCTACTCCCTTGTATTACTCTCTCTTGTAATTCCTTCTCCTCTCCCCCTTTACTACTGTACTATCCAACACCGTCCGGACGGTCTTTGAGTTAACACTGTCTGTCTCCATGTCTTCCAAGCGCGGTCGCAAAGTCAACAAGGACCTTCCCCCCTCAAGGGCGAGAGACGTGCAGCGCGCATTTAGGGCCAGGCGTGCAGCCCACCTCGAAGTGAGTCCTGCGCTCTTACTGCCGTACTTCGCTCATATATGCGTCTAGGCTCTCGAGGAACGAGTCGCGGTCTTGGAGCAGGAAAATGCCCTCCTCCGCGCGACACTCAAGATCCCCCCCTCTGACAGGCCCATACTCGGTCGTGGGCCCACTGGGAAAGAGAAACCCAAGCTCATGTTCGATACACCGAGCCCTAATGCGCAGGAACTGCTCGATAACATCCGCCGGTCCAGCGTCTCGACCGTCTCGACGGAGACGTCGACCCTCTCGCACCACCCGCGGTCGCCCCATTCGTCGACCTTGGCTCCGTATATGCATCACGGCGACCAGTCGTTTCAGTTCCCGCATTGGGATAACAGCAATAATGCGCTCATGATTCACTCGGACATGGCAGATAGTGACAGCTCCCCGCCGGTCGAGGGGCATGCACCGCCGCCCCTCAAACTTTCCCCTGTATCATTTTACCAGCAGCACCAACATTCCCTTCCCCTCAGACATACAGAAAACGGTGGAGGCGTTAGCCCGGGACCGGTCCATTCGAGGTCGAACTCGTATTCGCACTCCTCCTCCTCCTCCTCCGCGGGTCCGGACGCCTTCTCCCCCGTATATATGTTCAATGATATGCCAGAACACTCGCCCACGGTGGGCTATTCGCCCCAGAATTCGACCAACTCGGCACACACTCATCTCTGTCCGCCCGGTGAGGGCCCCCTTTCGCACTTCCAGTATCCGATATCCAGTCCATCGAGCGCGGGCGCTACGCAGCAGTCATCTCCTTATCTTTCACGTCGGGAATCCGATCATCTATTGAACATCTCGTATTCCCGCCATTCGCCCCAGTCGCGCCACGGCGGACCGACGCATGGCGACTCGAACGTGAACGGCCATCGACGGGCGATCACTGAACCGCAGAGTCTTCGTGCGCTTGTCTCGGAATTCCCTGGGGCAAGGGCTGACATTGCAGCGTCTATTCCCATTCGCGTGCCTTCCCCGCCACCTCTCCCAGTGATGGACAGGGACGGTATATCTCGGAAATACTCTCTTGCCTAGAGAAAGGGGTCTCGGACAGTATTCTCCTTTGTTTTCGGTTCTCTCTCTTAATTTGTGGTGTTGTTGCGACACCAGATGGACTTGTACTACTACTATTCTAGAGTTTACGGCAGCTAGTATTCGTCGCATGACAACCGCTCTTCCCGTTCTCTATCCATGTATTCTAGTTGAATAAAAACAATCGTCGAAATGGACGCGGAATTTCAGATGGTTGCTGATGCAGACGAGAGAGGCAATAGCGGACATCCGGGACGCATCACTGACCTGTGCGCTGCGGAGATAAGCTGTGTTGGATGCCAAGAAGTGCCATGGCGACGACGGCGGACACTGTGCAAACAGGTCTGGCAACGTCGACACTGGCGACTGCGACGGCGGACGGCTCCCACGACGAGAAGCCCATCGTCGCATCTTCACCGAAAGCGTGCTAGCGGGTGCATCACCAGGAACTCGCGAAGAGAAAGAAGAAGAAGAAGTCTCCACCGTCGACATCGATTCGTCGCGGATCTGATACCAGACGGCGCGGCCAATGCGCTCGATGCCCTTGTCAATGTCACCTGAGAAAGAGCCAGCCTGTCTGTCTTGTGTAACACGTTTTCCAGATCCCAAGACGGCCCCGCTTTTCGTCTTGTCAGATAGGAGCCTACAATCATCAAGGGAAGCATTCGGCAGCAGTTCTCTCTCCCTCGACTGAGCTAGAACACCGGCACACTAACTATTCTCACTCGCCGGCCTGCGACGAGTCCTCCCTGCCGAATGGCCAGTCGTCAGGCAGTAGTCTATCTGGCTTCCCCCCCTTTAGCAGTCTCACCGGTTTTCTCACCGCTGCTTAACGCTCCTTCTTCTGCTCCTGGAGACAGACTATGGATTATTCCATAATTCTCCCTCGTACTCTCTTTTCCCCCTGGAGCTCAAGCAGAATTTTAAATCTTTCCCCGGGCAGAACGGTCGTTTCCCTCCCTCTGAGCCTATCCATTCCATCCCATTCCATTTCGGCGACTCACTATTTCATATTATTCCGTAAACTGGTAGCACAGACAGGATCTGCTGCCTTCCTCCGTGTGGCGGCGTCCTGGTATTGTAAGGAGCGGTTCCGTTGCTCTTAATGAAATCGCGGTAGCCTAAACTCCTCGTCTTAATGGTTCTACCTTTCCTGCTTGAAATCCCATTTCCACTCCTTCGGTTTACGCTTTACCTTACCTTTCTCTTTTTCTCTCTCTCCGGCCCTGCTCCACCTTCGATGCCACCTATCTGTCGCCAAGGTTCCTCCTCTTCTGTCCATTCCTTCTTCCTCCTGGAGACGATACTCGCTGAATTTCATTAAACACCTTCACTAGCACCGATCGGACGAAACTCGCACTCGCCCGTCTCAGATCTTCACAGGCATTCTGTCTTGCTCTGGTTTCATTAGAATTTCGCCTCAATTCTTAATGTAATATGGTTTATCCGGTCACCGAATACACTTATAGGCTTTCACTTCGGATTTATAACTGTATCACCGTTTTTCTCTCCTTTGAAGGCCGATTGAGCCGTATCTACTGTTCGCCGGACTACTCTATAGTCTACAAACAGCTCCTGTCTAAAATTATGCTGGATGCTCAGCTACGCCACACCCTGCGTTCGCAGCTCACCGTTCAGGCCTCGCCGTTCCGCGGGTGTTAGTCATAGCCTCCTCCGCAAATACATACACAACCTCTATCCTCTCCAGATCTCATCTGTGCATGCTGTACAACGCTCACTCACTTGACCCACAAGTCAACCCGAAATACAGTAAACGTCAGACGGCGTCCCCCCTTACTTGGTTGACCTAGCCCTTAGATAGATGATGTTAGTGGGGTATTCTTTCCTTTGCCGAAGACCCTTTTAAGAACTCTATCTAGACCTTCCTGCCAACATGTCTACTCATAGCTGTATCGATCTATCATTGGCCCGATGATCTTCTCTGCATTCATTCTCCATATACTACCCATACAAACTGGGATACCAGGTAAAAATAGTAGCTCCGTACGACGTATACAGGAATATCCAGAAACGCCTTCTTACTAACAAATTTATTATTCACGTACGCATGCATCTTCGATCGATTGTCCCGTATAAATCATAAATTTTATCCACAAGTCATGGACTCACTTAGGCTGGACGACCCTGCCCTTTATTCTCCCGAACAGAGCGTTGTTTTATCTTAGTTAGGAGTCGGATCGCTCTCTCTTCGCATCAAGTATTCGACAGCATGATAATAGCCTTATGTTCCATAACTCCATGTAAACATTTACACTGAGTAAATTCTGTCAGGTATAACTATATATTTACAGCATTCGGAAGAAAGATAGATGGAAGACAGGAATCAGAAGAAAAGAAGGCTAACATGGCATTCATGAATAATACTATTAGACACAGCAGCCCGAGTGGGCAAGTAACCGTCCATCCTGATACATGGAATAAAATGCAGCTGCAGGGTCGGCCACTTTAAAACGACCGCCTTTGAGGCGGGTGTGAAGGATCGAAAGGGTGAATAGTGAGGGCTCGATCTGAGGCAGAGAGGAAAAGAGGCAAGAGGGAGCTATGCCGACCATTTCTGTTAATCAGGTGGAGTGTTAGGAAGGGAATGCACCTGAGCATAGCCACTACCAAGCTGATCCGCGTTCTATCCACTCGACAGATCCTGTCATCTCACAGCTCGACGACATCACTCTCGAGCATCTTGATTCTGACCCCCCGCCCCAGCCTTTTCACCACGGTCTCACTTCAGTTCAGTCCCCCATCGTAGAACGTGACCGGTATAATAGGATAGCCACCAAGCCTCCTCCTTCCACCGGAGTGAAGGAGGGAAAGGCCCACCGATCCCCGGACATATCCACCCCATCTTATTCCTCGATGGCATGCCAGACCAGGCGGGCATTCCATAATCATTATCAGGTGGCATCATATAGATAAATAAAAGTAATATGTTCAAGGCTAAGCGAGGCTCGGGTTTGTTTATTTATACAGTACTTCAGGACTGTCAGTGGCAGGCGAGATTTAGAAAGAGAATTTTCGATATTGTATTCCTCCGATTTCGGATTCTGAGCTTGCTGGTTGCTCGGGGAAGGGAAGATAAATTGAACTGGTTGCGTTTCAGGTGGCTGTCAATGCGGTCTAGAGCATAGAAGGGTACAACTGGCAGGACCGGAAACGCAAAAAGTGTCTTGGGACGCCGAATGTAGATAGGGATCGCGAACGCAGGAGTCTGGCAAACAGTAAGCTGGGTCCTGAGGTGGCTAAAGTATTCCGGGGTGAAGGCGGAATAAGGCCAGGGAGGGTGATTACGGGGGCGCAGTTAGGATCCCAGTGATTTTGCACAGAAACGCGAGTTTCGTACGAATCTCCTTGTATGGCAGAACCCAAGATGTGATGAGAATGCGTTGCGATACTAGGGCATTTGTTCGATCCGGTTTGATGAGGAATGTGGACAAGCCAAGCTCCATCCTTTCTCCATCGGATCGAAAATCCTGTAAGATGGAGGCTAAGCTATTTGTGAGACAGTCTTCTCTATTTCGATACTTCACCGACCTAGATCGAATGCACAGAACATAGTAAGCGATTCCAATCGAGTTCATTCTGATTCGAGTCGACGAACATCATCTATTCGGCTGAACAAATAATTAACAAAAAGGGGGGATCGTTTCCATTTAAAAACTTACCGTAAATCTCGTGTGATTGGGAATGGAAAGACCAATCGTGTACTAGAACACTTTTGGAGGCGTCATCCTCCGAATGGTATAAGGAATGATCCTGGAGCCTTTCGGAAAGTTTACAGATCCTTTAGCCGAGTATGCTTCCATTTCCATTGCAGCAAGATGTTGATCCACCTTTGATTAGGATGGAATATAGAGGGTGGATCCATGGATTGAGGATCATAAAGACACGCCACTATGAATTTGAAAATTAGTAGCAGTAGATGAGACCTGGTTGAGCGATACATCGTAAACATTTGTTGATTTTGTGTGGTTGACAGCGAGCGGAAGGCGCAGTAGCCAAAGAGACACCATTGGTTGAATCAAGAAGGTTCGAAATATTGCCCAAAGTGATGATGTCAATGCCTCGAGAAGATAGATAGTCGCGCCAAAACTGTGTTATGATTCAGAAACCATAGCGAAGCCGACGTGGACGGGTGGTTGAGGGAAGGGCTCGCTTAGAAGGATCCTTGAAGAAAGGACTTCTATGATGAACGAAGAATCAAAGGCAGAATTTAACAGATACCGAAATTCAATGACCCGCTATGTATATCCCATCCTTGATGCAACGGGCAAAGGCCAAGAAGGTAGTGACTCCATCAGTGATATCGACCGATGTTCTCATCACTGAATCGAGCACTCAACGGCCAAGAATTTAAAATCAGGGATAAATTGGCACGTTTATGTTCGGAAATCAGAATGGCACACTCTATCAAAATTAAAAGGACTCACCGGAGTTGATGCATTGGGGAGGCGAATTCGAAATTTTGGAATTTCATATCTCCCCTTGAGTTTGGATAGGCGTGTTTGCCCACCGATATAGGAACTCGTGGTGGTGGTGGAGGAATTTTAAATTCGGGATCGGGACAGCTGATGTGGGATCCTCCAAATACGGATATACATCACTTATAGCTATGGACGAAGTCCATCAAGAAGGGCACAAGAGGTTTGCAAAGCTCAGTCCAAAGCTATTTAGGAAACAGAACCAAGGATCCTGAGAAAAACGGTGCTGACTTGATGGCTTTTGATCAACATAGTCCATGGAGACATATGGGATTTGGTAGTGAGTCATTGCAGAATACAAGAAATTGAAGGATAAACAGCGAGGTGAGTTCAGAAATGCCAGGTTCTATTCTAACGGCAAGTTTGCAGGCGATTGAAGAGGCCAGCAGCGCTCAATCGATTGGATAAGCGATATTTGCCAAAGGCACTGTCACGCTGCGTGATAGTGACGGCTTCGGCTGGCGGGGTTCCTTCCTCAGCGCCTGCTGACTAAGGGGCGCAAGGTGATCTCGCTCTCTCTGCACCTCCATCATCCAACTTTGTCGAATCCATGTGGAAAGCAGCCACAAAGCAGATTACAGGGACCAACGAAGGTATATCTTCCTTTTGTTCCAATTTTATTACTCTTTCTTACTCTTTCCTGCCAGTGCCACTTGGTACTCGGAGGAGGTTCGGACCTGCGCCAGTCGAGAATACACCCGTCCAGTTAGCCCAACCTTCTCCGTCGGCGTTCCCTCGTGCTCAGGAACATCAGCACCATGATGGCTCAGCTAAAAGACATCGAGACGAGAGGTCGATTACTCCAGAGCGTAAGTATCTCGCTGATCCCGGTCTTCACCTGGATACCGCATCTGTTGCTCGTTTAGACCTACCTACTGATCTGAGTTGCTTTGATAGAAAACCCAAATGCGCCCAGGAAAAGGCGCAGCCGTTGGGGAGACGCAAAGAATGAATTGCCTGGTTTGCCCACCGCTATCAATGCCGATGGTATCTCCCAGGCACAGCTCGACAACTATGCCATCCAGCTTAGATTGGAGGAAATTAACCGTAAACTGAGGCTCAATGACTATATTCCTCCAGAAAACGAAAGGTACGTATTCCTATTTTTGTCGTATCCGCTTTCGTCTAACGGTTGGATTAGATCGCCGTCTCCTCCTCCTACGTATGATGCCCAAGGTCGCCGTACGAACACACGTGAAGTGCGGTATCGGAAGAAATTGGAGGATGAACGAGTTAAACTGGTTGATAAGGCTTTGAAAACCGATCCGAACTTCCGCCCACCCGTTGAGTATCACCAACAAAAGCGTTCCCAGCGCCCTCAAGACAAAGTATACATTCCTGTTAAGGAGTTTCCTGAGATTAATTTCTTCGGTTTACTTGTCGGACCTCGTGGCAATAGTTTGAAGAAGATGGAACGCGAAAGTGGTGCCAAGATCAGTATTCGGGGCAAGGGGAGTGTGAAGGAAGGGAAAGGCCGACCTGACCAATATGCCGACGACCAGGAGGAAGAGCTCCATTGTCTTGTGATGGCTGACTCTGATGATAAGGTCAGGGCATGCGTCAATATGATTAATAAAGTTATCGAGACTGTACGTGATTTCCCATCATTTGGCTGATTTTCATTTTGCTCATACGGTAATTTGTCACAGGCTGCATCAACACCTGAAGGCCAAAATGATCACAAGCGTAACCAACTTCGTGAACTTGCTGCGTTGAACGGTACCCTTCGCGATGACGAAAACCAAGTTTGTCAAAACTGCGGTAATGTTGGACATCGTAAATACGACTGTCCTGAACAGCGCAACTTCACCGCCAACATCATTTGTCGTATTTGCGGCAGCGCCGGTCACATGGCTCGTGATTGCACTGTTCGTCGTGACCCTAACATGGCTTTCAACCAGCAGCAGCAGCCTAATGGAATAGGCGGAATGGGTGGACCTGGTGGAGCTGGCGGCAAGGCATTCGACTCCGAATACGCCAGTCTTATGGCCGAACTTGGTGAAAGTACAGGAGGCGGCGGTCACGATTCGTCCAAGGCCTTTGGTGCTCCTGGTATGTCGCAGGTCGCCTCTTCAGATCTTCCACCTTGGCGGCGCCCAGAAGTTTGGCAAACTGCAACGGTCCCTCCTGCTAACCAGGGATATCGACCTCCTCAAGCTGGTGGTGGTGGCTATCCTGGATACAACGCCGCAGCATATGGCTCATCAGGTTACGGTCAAGCAGGCTATTCCGGTTATCAAGGACAGGGACAGGGACAAGGACAAGGACAAGGACAATATGGCGGTGGTCAAGACTATTCAGCTGCGTATGCGCAATATTATCAACAACAGTACCAGCAATCGCCGGCATAAACGTGGTCTATCTCAGAATCTTTTCTTTTCGTCATTTTCGTTAGGAAACTGTTTCGTCGCCCCAGATTTGGATATTGAGGCAGGAAGAGAAGTGTCAGGTATATTGTTTGTCGTCGGTTGAGACTGACGTGTTTGCGTTCCGCTGGGGTTGTTTTACTAAATCTTTCATGTACTCACCTACTGATCGGACTAGCTATTCGCCAGTGGCGCTGATTTTCTGACAGTGTACGTTGTATAGCGGACTGACCGATGCTGACAACAGCACTTGCAAAGTTTGGGTGATACGAGGGACACCGGTTGACTGACCGATGATTGACCCTACTGACTGAACGGGCCCCACCGCTGACTGACAAGACTATGCATATCGGAAGATATAGATCTCGACGCGCGATGTAGTACAGCTTCCCGAGTAGGGCCTTCCGCAGTCACCCATTGCGCACATCCTGGCGATGTCCCAAGTGCTCTACTCTCTGTCGGGAAATGGTTTGAAAAGAATTTGGGAGGACGCAACGGTGAGTTCTCCCCGTTCGTCTGACACTGTTGAAGTAGTCGGCCTGCTGCAGCCTTCCAAGAAATCTTCGCGTTGTAGCTTTTTTATCTGAATAAAGTTTTTCGAGTGCCTATTGCATAACCTGTGTTCATAAAGAAAGCCAGACAGTAAGCATTAAGATATTACATAAAAGCATCGTAACAAATGCCGTTGTCATGCCATGAGATAGATATATTCAACGACGTAGGGCGGGCCGCCAGTACATCTGTACATCCCATGTCCGGAATTACTAAATCGGATGTTGTAAATAAGGAGAAGCATGAGAAGCTTGTAAAATTTCTTGGGCATCTCTTACTCTTTTCTCACAACAAAATTTGGATCCGGAGGTGGAAGGAGAAGTATGTATCAAGCTTCGAAGGAGCGCTGATAAAATACCAATTAAGGAAACTATATATCATTGTAATGAACCATTCACTTCTTTTCGCTTCTTCTTTCGTTTTTTGCGCTTCTTATTACTTTCGCCCCTCTTGTCCATCTGTACCTCAGGCTCCTTCTCTTCTCCGGATGAGTCCCTGAGATCATCATCATCTGCCTTGCGTTTGGATGCGGTAAGGCCTGCTCTCGGAGACGAAATGAAACCTGTCATACGGATAAAGCATGCCACGAAAAAGCCGTTCGTGGCATCTTCTCCTGGAGAACAGCGGATGACTGAATCTGCAAGATCTTGAGAGGGATTTGGTCATCATAGTCTAGGTACATATAATATGAGTCTCACCTGAGAATTCACCCATTTCTTCCGGAATACCGCGTCTAATCCATGTGGGAATCACTTGACTCCGAGGAGCAAGCTTGAAATGGCCAGATTTTGCTTCCTCTGACTTCAATGCCGCGATGACAACTTGCTCATTTTCTTCCGCATGAATACTGCATGTTGAGTAGACGATTTTCTGAACCTTAGGAACTAAACAGACGACAGTAAGTTCAAGGGGTAAATATCAATATTTAAAAGTGACCTGCATTTCATCGCGTGAGTGATCATTGAAAGCTGGAAGGCCGCCAATTTCTCAAGACGTTCATCTTGTTCTTGTTCATTCTCGTCATCTATTAGATAGTTAGTAATGAAAGATGGCTTAGGAAGGAGGTCCTGCTCGCCTTTAGCAAGGAGATAATCGAGTCTATTTACGATTCCGGAACCAGAACAGGAAGGATCCAGAAGACTGCGGCGTTTGTTGATGAGTGAAGAAAGTTATACATAAACTCAATGGAGAATAAGGCTTACATGTGGGTTACGGTTGAATTCTCAGGCTCGTGAGGATCTGTTGTCAGGAAGTCCATATTGCGAGCTTCGACTTTGCACGCTGCCTTTGATACCATCTTTTCAAGGGTCCGATATCTATGCTTATCGCGCTCAAAGGCCAGAAGCTTCAACAATTACTCAGGTCCATTGTTGATATGATCGTACAGGAATGGTTCCCATACCTTGCCTTTATTTTGCATCAACGCGCCTAGATGTGTGGTCTTGTTCCCAGGTGCTGCGGTAGCGTCGAGCGCGACAGTACTATAGCGACTTGGCGGAGATAAAACGACAGCAGGGAAACAAGAGGCTTTGTCCTGTAAAATTAATCGGCCGTCTTGATATGCTTCGTCGTCGTGGAATGTTGCAGAGGGATGAAATGCCAATAAATTAGAAATATGTTCGTCAATAATGAAAGATTTTCTGAAAATTCCATTAATAGATATCATCTACGCTATTACTTGGAATGGACGTACTTGGAGTCAAATGGCGAAGATCCCTTCGCAAAGCCTTTAACTGTGAGGTAGGCAACTGCCTCCTTCGCGTTCCAACGAATACTATTTACCCTTACATAACGGGGAATTTTATCTTGGAGCTGTTAGCCCTACAATAAAGCAAAGTAATAGGTTATACCTACCTGCTCCCAAGTCTGTCCCGGCGGCCAGCTCCTGCAGCGTCTTCGCACCCTTCTTCACCTTTAGCTTTGTTAATTCGGCTTGTAATCTGGTTTTATGACGCAAAATAGCTTGTTTGATTGGCCCATCACTAGCTTGAATACCACCGCGAGCAAAGAGCAGGTCGTGCACTAACAGCAAGGCCAAGTGCCTGCTTGGGATGCATTTTCGTTCTTGCTTCAACAAAGGGGATGCATCGATCACAGTATTCAGTGTGTCTTTATCTGTTTGAATGAGTTAGACTTCGTCAATGGGATCCTCATGGTTGAGGTCGCACATTTTAACGTTTCAATCACTAAGGCTGCTGTTCGCTTTCTCGATTTCTCCGGAACAGATCCTATAATGCCTTTGATAGAACCCTTCTTTGCATCGAGTCGTTCTAAGAGTTTGGCAGCTTCCTGGTAGAAGTTCATTACAAGGTGCAGTGGAGCGCGAGATTCTATATACAACACGTAAGGACACGACTCCTCCATCCATTTGAGTAATCACAACGGACGTTCTCTAAGACATAGACCAACTTCCGTGACGAAGCCTAGAGAACAATCGTGTCAGCGTATATCTCAAAAAAGACATGAAGGATGAGGAATCAGAGAGTAAAAAGGTTTCTTCTGTCTACGAGCAAGCCCGTCTTTCAGACAATGTAGATAAGATACTAAAAGCATCATGGATAACAGACGGAGATGTGTACTCACTGTTCCAGCACAGAGTTTTCCAAACCGTCACCTTGAGTTGAAGAGCGGTGGGTGAAGGAGGAAGCAAAGAGCTGTCCAAACTCCGCTGGAGAAAAAACACGTTTCGCTTGGCTTGCCGCAATTCCCACGCTTCAAAATGGTGGCCGACACCACCTTGTACGAACTCCTCGGGGTAAAACCCGATGCTAGTGAAGGTATTTCCGTCTCTTATGTTTATTTGAAGAGGTATTCATTATATTACACAGCTGAGATCAAGAAGGCGTATCGAAAAAAGGTGTGCACAGTACAGCAATCTGCGTATGATCAGGAACACTGAACGAAATGGAGTTAGGCAATTCAACATCACCCAGTATGTTCTATGTTTTAAATCAACTTTAATGAGTATAGTCTAATACTCATATATGTAGGATAAAGTATGCCTTGCAGCCTACATTGGAGCCCAGTGGCCGAACTGACTCTCATTAGAACCCTGACGACCCGGAAGCTGCCCAACGGTTCCAAGAGATTGCTGCTGCGTATGTGAAATAGTCATACAATGTCTGATGACTCTAATATTCCATGCTTAGTTATGAAGTTCTCATTGATGTAGATACTCGAGGCGTATACGACCGTGTGGGTATGGAGGGTATGACGGGTGCCAGTGGTGGTCCTTCAATGGAAGAAGACTTCTTTGAACAATTATTTGGCGGCGGTCTCCGCTTTGGATTTGGACCCAACGCTTCCAGTAGGCGACCGCGGAAAGGAGAGGACTCCATTATACCTCATCAAGTCACATTGGAGGATCTTTATAATGGTAAATCGTTCAAGGTTATGATGGAGAGAGACGCGGTATGCACGACATGTAAAGGGTAAGGTTACTTGTTTCTCATTGTGGCGTATATCTGAACGTTCATCAGGACTGGTGGTAAGGCCAATGCGAAGACGAAGGAGTGCGGAAGATGTGAAGGGAAGGGGTGGACGTTTGCCAACAGCCCGGTATGCATTGAGGTCATCGCGCGTTTTGTCTTCATATTAAGCTTTATTGCAAGATTGCCGGCGGTCATTATGGTGTACACCGGGTACCTTGCGCTGATTGTGATGGAAAAGGCTCCAAGATCCGTGATAAAGACCTGTGGGTAATCCTATTGTAGTCGGTCGCACCTCCACTTATGCTTTTGCAGATGCAAGAAGTGCAAAGGAGCTACGGTTATCAAGGAGAAGAAACCGCACGAAATATTCATTGAAAGGGGCACACCAGATAAGCATCGAATTGTACTCCATGATCAAGGAGATGAGATGGTACGTGCTAGTGTAAATCGATGTATTCCATCCTTCTGATTAATCTATGCAGCCCAATATTCCTCCTGGCGACGTTATATTCGCACTACAAACCCAATCACATGAATCATTTGAACGTTCGGGCAGTGACCTACTGACCCATGTGAAGATCACGCTATCCGAAGCTTTACTTGGTTTCTCTCGCATTCTGGTAACCCATTTGGATGGACGAGGCA
This sequence comes from Sphaerobolus stellatus SS14, assembly GCA_000827215.1. NCBI lineage: Eukaryota > Fungi > Basidiomycota > Agaricomycetes > Geastrales > Sphaerobolaceae > Sphaerobolus > Sphaerobolus stellatus. The sequence goes on from KN837084.1 coordinate 1,156,625, forward strand.
TCAAGGTAACAAGTCCTCCGGGCAAGATCATCCGACCCGACGATACTATCATTCTACGGGGAGAAGGAATGCCGGTCTACAAGCAGCCTGATCAAAAAGGCGATTTATTCGTGGTCTTGACCGTAGAAATGCCAACTGAACAATGGCTGAAAACTGTGGATGCGGATGTAAGTCTTCGTATTATGCGATTGCTTTCAGTGGCTCAACGGTTTCGCTATGCAGGCTCTATTAAAGCTCCTGCCCCCAAAGAAACCGGAGATTGTCCCTACACCCGCCGTCGTTGACGAATCACGGTTTGAAAAAAGTGATATATCTGCTGTATGTTGCTTTTTCTGATCAGACTATATGTTCACTAATCTGGCGCTTAGTTTGGTGTGGATGAGGAGGATGCTTGGACAGATGAAGAGGAGGGTGAATATGATGGGGAAGATCCTATGGAGCAATGTCAACACCAATGATTCATTCTTCTCTCTACTTCTTTTCTTTCCTTTCCATGCTATTGTTTTAAAATATGCATAATTGCTTTTAGATTCTCTTCGCATCCCCGTTGCTTGTCGTTAGAGATCGCTTAATCCCAGCTGCAGACACTTCTTCCACCTCTCACAGCGTGTATCTACATATTTCACGTCATAATGCATGTATTTTTGTGGAGATGTTCCGTTGGAGTTCTTCGAGGTACTTTACATGGCAGTAGGCGGATGTTCCAAGATTTATATCGCGAGAAATAGGATAGAGTGGTATAATCTACAAATGTGCTTGATACAACGCAGTCATCAGGGTAAGGCAGAGTGGGGGTCAATGTAATCATCTAGCGGAATTGAGCACAACGAAGATAAGGCTTTCATAATTGAAGGCGAAAAGAAACATACGTATTAATGGGTCAACGACGGTGCTTTCCATCCAACTTATCAAGTAAATCTTTGGCTTCGTTGATTTTACTAGCTAAGTAGGGCGATCCTCCTCTGTCAGGATGGTTGGCAAGCATAATGGTTCGGTGTGCCTCCTTGATCTTGGTGCGAATCGTAGGACCGTCTCTACCCAAATGTCGTGAATAAATATTGCATATATATCGAGAAAAGAACGAACTTTAACCCGAGGATTGCGATGGCTTCATTTCTATCCATCTTCGCCTTGAAGCCTCCCTTAGCCCATTTTTCTGCACCCGCGGAACCCAGCCTAATGACGCCAGTCTTGACGAGATGCCTGCCTGTAAGAGCGGCAGCAAGAGCTCCTACACCTAGGATAAGGGGAGTAGCCATGAACGAAGCTGTGTTTGCGAGCTAAAAAATGAGCGAAGTGGCTTAGAAACGTTCCGCACGGGTGTGACGTCACCAGCGTGACACTAGGTTACTCACGTCAGCCACTTTTAAAATGTCAGGATTCCAGCCATCGAAATTAGGTACTAAAGGCCACTGGGATGAGGTTTATGATGAAGAGATTCAAAATTTCGAGGAGCTAGGAGAAGAAGGGGAGATTTGGTACGCCTAACGTATTATGTATCTGTCGTTCACTATTTGACTTCGTACGCAGGTTTGGAGAAGATAGCATGGAAAAGATGGTGATTAATATCACGCCATTAGCAATTATTACGACGAATCAAACTATGTTCTCAGGTCGAATGGACGGTGGCCAACGCACCACCACCGCAGAAAATCCTGGAGGTTGGGACCGGAAACGGCGTTCTTCTATGTGAACTAGCAAAAGAGGGATATGACTCTTCAACTCTCCTTGGTATCGATTATAGTCAAGGATCCGTAAATTTGTCGCGCAAAATTGCAGATCATCGCGATGTTGGACAAATTCACTTCGAAATGTGCGACTTCCTCACTCAAGACCCTCCGTGCTTGCCTGGAATGCAAGAATCCGTCGGATCATGGGATTTGTTGTTGGATAAAGGAACATTTGATGCCATTGCTCTTGCTGAGAAAGATGCCTCCGGGAATTTTCCTGCAGATCTTTACCCTGAGCGAATCGTGCGCTTGTTGCGTCCTCGCGGACTCTTCTTGATCACTTGTAAGTCTGTCATGTCAACCACATACGTTATCATTATACTTATTAATAATAGCGTGTAATTTTACGGAAGATGAGTTGAAAGAGAAGTTTGGCAACACTGAGATTGGTTTGGAATACCAGTGAGTCGGTCTTTGATCTATCTGTATACACGCCGGTCTCATGGGGGTTCAGCTCTCGCATCCAGCACCAAACGTTCACGTTTGGAGGGAAATCAGGGAGTGTTTGTTCTAGTGTCGCTTTCAGAAAACCAGCAAATACATAGTTCTGTAATAATGAACGATTCCAACAAACAAATGAACCACCAATGCCAAAACCAGTTCTCTCTGGATGTTTGACGATCTCAGAGGTTGCTGGTGTTATCACCTTGAGATGTATCGTTTCAGTATGCTTACTGGTCTTGCATTAACACGGTATCTACCGAGGTGCCTTTCTTAGGCCTCGAGGGCTCCTTGGCATTATCGGAACCTTTCAGAGACTTCCTTCGTAGAGTTGCAGTCACGTTGACGCTGAGCTCCCGATATCCTAATTCTATGAATCCTTTGTACCCCAGCAGTGCAAGATGCTCAGACTCCCGGACCATTCCATACCTCATATCTAGGTCAGGCACTGTTAAGACACGCTCAACGGAGCGCATGGAGTATAAGTATGATACAATCAAGATACAATGCACCCGCAACATGTACCCAAAAAAACGGAGACGTAGGCGTCGTCGGACAAGAGCAGCCTCCGCTATGAGGCAAGCTGCATATCTAGTCCTGACAACCAGGCTCCATAGACATCCTTTATTCCTGCCGTTCCCGTTGATGCGGACATGTATTTTCAAAGCAACCACATATACAGCAGGGTTCGCAGCCTCGCCGACTGACGTCGTAGTTCATCAACGCCATATCTGATATAGTAGCTTCTAGAGAGTTGCCGCTAAACCTGCTCGAACCTATGCAGCCACCTATCGAGGCCATCTACTCAAATCAGGTATATGCTGCTTGATGTATGTGCATCTGTTTTACTTGTATTCGACTGATATTGCAGGGGGCTCTGTCTTCGCCTACTACTTGGTACTTTTATCCCTGGAAATTCCTGTGAGAAGGGGAGGCGCTAATCTTGATTATCGCGACCATCCAATCAGGTCTCTCTCTTTCCCACACCTACCTGCGAGGTTCTTTCTGCTTTGACTACCATTCGAACTCCCATCGATCATTCAAATTGCAGGAATTGATGGAATAGTATCGACGTCAATATTTCCGGAGCTCGTGCGTTAGCTATATGCATGCGGCTGAAACGTATGTCCTACTTAAAGATCGCTCGTATACCGTATAAAACTCAAGACGCATCCTCCGCTCTCCTCAACTCTCGTTCGCCACCCTTTTTGAAGCCCAAGGATACTATCCCCCACTCCGACCCCCTACACTATGCCCTCACCCCCGATACCACACACGTACGGCTGTTCAACGTGCTTCATCACCACATTATGAACACAATCGTAGTCTCATTTCCAACCATCTCCATAAACCATCTCCATACACCGCAGCGAGGAGTGGCACACTTCCGAACAATAAATGTCTGTTGAAGAGCAGGCGTGATTGCGATTTTATATCAGAAGAATGCTCGGAACGCAATGTCAAAAGTTTACAGTCGACGGGGAAGTAGCTGCCAGCGGAGGGAGGTCCACTGCGCACATTTATTAAGTATAGCCCAAATTACAACGTCAATATATTTTATATCATATCTGCCAACACATGAGATGGTAGAGTACAAGGCTCTATACAGCATGAGAAAACGATAAGAAAACAACTTGAAGGACCTGACAAAAAAGAGTGAGCCCAGCCTGACAAAACCAACCACAATTTCCTCTCCGTCCTGCGTCATTCGAGGCCATCCCACAGTGACCCATCTGCTTACCCCTATTCATAGCCACAACACAGCGATAAGTTCCAGTCAAGTAGTAGTAATGCAGAGGGCCAGTGAAAGCAAACACTACCAGAATAGTCACCTATTCCGGACGCTGCCTTGAACCTCAAACATTACCAGGACCGCCGCTGTACAGTATCATGGCGCCTTCAAGTGTGAGCTTGAAAGTACTAACGTATCGATGTTATGGATCCCATAATGAGATATGGATAGAAGTATGATGGGTTTAAAGTTCCCGCGACGCATCCAAACACCCCCGTTGCCGGGAGCCCTTGGCAGTCAACTAGGGTGGCACATCCGTCCACGCGGAAATGCTCGGGGAAGGACATATAAAATACCTCTTATCATCTCGTGGAGTGATCGAGGCATCGTCCCTATGTTATCCGCCGCGCGTTCCTCACCTACAGCACACAAACCTAAACGGCAGAACGCATCTTCTCATCGCCTTGACTACGCCTATCACCCCCAACCGAAAGATTATACGTCGCAGGTGGACACGGGGATCTTTAGATCTCCCTCCATCGAACTCGGATGACGCAGAACGGGGAGGAAAAAGAGCAGACTGGACTCACCTGGTGAAGAAGACTTGGAAGGATAAATTCAAATATTGAACCAGATGACTTGAGGAGGGATTAGATACAGCGGTAGATGGAAGAGAGATGGTGATGGTAAGAGGGAAAGGAGTCGGGTGTCTAGCTTTGCTTCCCCTCCCCAATATATATGCTTCCAGGGATTGCCATCACGTGAGCTTTCTTTCCTTGAACCTTGTTAGAAAGGTCAAATCTTATTTCAAAGGTCGATTAAGAGTCTGACCCACCTACTGTCTCAGGAAGGGTTGGTAAGCGTTTGTCACGCTGAGTCTCTGAGATCAGATATTGTCCGAATCTAGGGAAACGACCTTTCGAAGGGGAAGCAGAAATCCATCTAAATGTTCAAAAACTAAATTATAAGTAGTAAATGCCAGTGCTCCCTACATACGACGAGGAAGCAGACACACATTTTCATATCCTGTATCGATCCTGTTTTTGGATATTGTATTATTCATG
>KN837084.1:1169223-1181283 GCA_000827215.1 Sphaerobolus stellatus SS14
TTCTCGCTTACCAGGATCCATAGAATATCGAGGAATGTACTCCCCCAAGATGGAAGTAAGGTATGGCAAAAGATGCAACACATCCGAGGCAACAGTGTACACATTACTTGCATTGATCGGCACTGAGAAGCAATCCAGTTTTAGGGAACGTCGTCCTCTGGTAAAGTCAAACCCTTGGACAATGAGGACTTGACTTCCCTTCATCACGAGCTGCCATTAAACCAGACTACGACCAGATAAATGTGTTGTTGAGGGCTGATAGGGAGCAACCCCACGGACAAGAGACGACAGGGCCCGATCTCGATGGACTCACCTATAAGCATCGTTTGAAGGAACCCAAAGGGGCAGGATGGTAAGGAGGGATGGTGGTAAGAGGGAAAGGAGGGATGGCTTCGAGCCCCGCCTCCCTGCTGTACTTATACGTTTCCGAATCCTCATCACGTGAAGTTGACTTGAATCTTATATGAGAGCTTGAACCTTGTTTGTAAGGTCGATCGAGGGTAGGCTGCTGCCTCAGCAAGTTGGTAATCGTCTGACATTTGCGTCCAAGTCTTGCGTCTCACGCTCAGAAGTTTGTATCTGCGACCTTCACATAATCAAAGCTATCTTCGAAATATAAAGAACATTCATGAATAATACAATATCCAAAAACAGGATCGATACAGGATATGAAAATGTGTGTCTGCTTCCTCGTCGTATGTAGGGAGCACTGGCATTTACTATAATTTAGTTTTTGGATGTTTACATAGATTTTTGCCTCCCCTTCGAAAGGTCGTTTCCCTAGATTCGGACGATATCTGATCTCAGAGACTTAGCGTGACAAACACTTACCAACCCTTACTGATTCAGAGACAGTAGTAGGTGGGTCAGACTCTTAATCGACCTTTGAAATAAGGTTCAAGGAAAGAACACGTGATGATAATCCCTAGAACGATATAAATTATTATTCAGGAGGATCAGAGTTAGACACGTCACCTTCTTCCCTCCACCACCTCTCTTCCTCTCTCCAGCTTTTGCTCTCCCTCCTCCCCCTCCCTCGAGCCGTCCCATTTTACCCCAAGTCCTAAGTTGAGTCCAGTTTGCATTTATTATTCTTCTTCCCCGTCCTGCGTCATCCGGGTTTGATGGAGGGGATCTGCGCATCCCCAGTCCACCGAGTCGTAGTTTCAGTGGTGGGAGGAGGCCATTTGGAATCATTTAAGATGAGTGAAGGAGTAGCAAGGAACGCAGAGATAATGCTCACCACTCTGTATAGAGTTGGTATGAGCGTTGGTTTACATCTCTCCCTCCATTGTAACCTGTCAACCGTGGACGGATGTGCCACCTCATAGTTCTAGCCAAGGGCTCCCGGCAACGAGGGTGTTTGGATGCGGTTTTGGGAACTTCAAACCCACCATATTTCTATTTTATTCCACCTCGGTGGAATCCACAATGCGCGCGAGTATAGCTGGTGGCTGCAAACGTTTTCGACAGTCCTGGTTAAGGTTGAGGTTTGGCGCGGCAGCATCTGGAATGGGCTACTACCATTCTGGTATTGTTCGCTTTCTAGCTGGCCTCTTTCTTTACTATGGATTTGATCCGTTCTTTGTGGTTGGAAGTAGAGATAAGCGGGTGGGTCACTGTTGGAGAGACTCGAATGACGCAGAACGGGGAAGAAATTGTTGTTGGTTGTTGTCAGGCTGGACTCATACTTTTTTTCAGACTGTATACCTATTTCCGCGCCATTGGCTCGTGGTCTCGTATTTTCAAGGATAAGATTCACAGAATTTAGTTTGTCCTAGATCTTAGTTTACACATCAGAATGGTGGCGAAATGATAATATTGTCCCGGGAGACAAGGATCACAGGTAGAACGCACCCGAGAAGGTTAAATCATCGATTTTAAAAAGCAGTCTTGGACGATCGCAGACGTCCAAATCATCCACCGCGGCGTAACTCGTAAAGGGTCATAGTATTCTGAGGGCGAGGAGGGGGAAATCGGCATTGTAAGCGACGATTGGCTTATCTCCGCAAGCCGCCGTCACGGTCACAGCGCCCGTTCGCCTTCACCGAACCAAGACTACAGGATCCTCGAAATACATTTGAATCTTGCTGTGTTAACGGCTTTCCGAAAGTGCATGTGAGTGAAAGAGTGTGGTGGTACTTACCTGCTAATGCGGTGTTAAGGTGGGGTCGTCGCGACTTGTCTCTAGATGCATTAGTGCCCTGTACATGGAGAACAAGTGAGTACTTTTGCAATATAAAGCTTATAGTATTTGCTTACCATTACCGCGATATTAGATTGGAATAGATGACGCGGTCTGGAGGGCCTGTCACAGAGGACCCAGCTACTGGCATATGTGAATGTTGCTTTTAAACGGTAAGCATATATCCGCCTACACATAGGGCTGCGACCTTACCAGCGACCACGACGTTAGGGTGGGATATCGGACGCGGTTTAGAGAATATAGTATAGAGGCTACAGGCTACAAGATATTCTTCTGCACAACTACGTTCTTGCGTCGACTGCGATGCTGGAGTTGAAATAGCGAACACCGTGATTGCTACACAGGACGAGGAGATTCGGACACGATATGAGACGAGGAGAAACCGTCTCGAGGAATCACATCTTTCGCCAAGTTCTCGGTTCCTCATCTCCCCACCTCACTATGTAAGGAGGGAGCCGCCAGAATCCTCCAATGTCTTTCTTGCGTTACCCCACAATCTCACACTTAACACAATGGACGACTGTCTTTACTGCTTGAATGAGGCAAGTAATTATTAACCTAATCACGCATACATCCACTGATTCCTTGCTCAGTGCGAATGTCAACATCGTCCCCGGTCTCCTCTTGCTCAATCTCCCGCTCGAAATCGCGGGCCTCTCTCGCCGCTACACCCTCTTTCCGTTGACATTAGGTCTCCATTCAAATCAGGCCTAAATCTTCCATTCCATCCCCCCCAGCATGTCCTGCAGCCACCCCAACTTGGATCCCCCTTCCTGGCGCAGCCATACATACCCGCCGTCGAATCTCCGACGCGTTCACTCCGAGTGCTAGAATTTGGCTCTCCTCTCGTGGCTGCAAAATTTATTTCCCAGCCTCCTTCCTCTCCCAGTAGCGTTAAGCGTGCCCCCGTCTTGTCAAATATAAGGGATGCTCCTCCTCATAGCTCTCTATGCCACACTCAACCAGCCTCCATTGTTTCATCCCATGCAGCTCCTATTGCTATGGATCCCGTTAGCGATCTCATTGCTATTCCTCGCAATTTCGACTCAAGTTCCACCGACCCGCGCACACCTTCGCGGATGTCTGAAGCCACTTTTGTCTTAGCTAATATGGTATCGGCGGAGGCCAAGGATGAAGGCAAGGACAAAATGGTCAAAGAACTCGACCCGCGCACCCCTTCCCATCTAGACTCCTCAGCCATCATTGGGGATCCCACGACGAGTACATCTGCTCCTTTGCGCTCTGTTTCACTCCACTCCTCTCCTGCTCTAACATCATTGCAACAGTCTCCCATGTCGCCCAAGGATGAGCTGGATGAGCTGGACGAGGACGAGCTGTATGAGCTGTATGGGCAGGATGAGCTGGACGAGCTGGACGAGCTGGACGGGTTGGACGGGTTGGACGACTTGGTTAGTAGTGAGGAGGGCGTGGATAAGCTTGATGAGAAGTGTCCAAGAATTAACATGAACATCGACGAACAAGAGGAAGCCGAGGCAGAGGAAGAAGCCGAGGCAGAGGAAGAAGCCGAGGAAGAGGAAGAGGAGGAAGCCGAGGAAGAGGAAGAGGAGGAAGAGGAGGAGGAGGAAGAGGAGGAAGAGGAGGAAGAGGAGGAAGAGGAGGAAGAGGAGGAAGCCGAAGAGGCCGAGGCTGAGGAAGAGGCTGAGGACGAGCAGGATGATGAGGATGACGATGTGGGTGCACAGGATGATGAGGACCGGCAGGGCGCTGAGGAAGAGGAGGACGGCAGGGACAACATGGTCATGACTACCCCGCCTTCTCCAATCAGTGCGCATACTCGCTTTCACCACGCGTACCCCACCACTGAGCAACTGCTTGTAACGCGAGCAGCTGCCTTGGCGGACTTTAATGCGACGCGTGCGGTCATTGTCGACCAAGTGATTGCCTTCCATTTCGCTCAGGAAGCAGAAATGGTAGCGCTGGACTCCGCAAAAGTCAAATCCGACGCGGCAAAGCAGGCAAAGGTCGCTGCGGCCACAAGCCAACTGGTTGCAGATGAGTCGCGACATGCTTGCAGTAATCTGCATCACTCTGTGACAAGTACGCGATCTTTGCTAGGACAAAAGAGGAGGTATGCGTTGGATGTTGGTGTCCCGGCGAACAGTTTGCGAACGGTACGTATCAACAAAAAACTTTTGATTTCTTTGATTAATTTTCTTTTAGCCTCCCATCCCAAAGCGACACTGTTGCGTTAGGCTCAATGACGGCGGTGAATGAGGGCTGCATAGCGTGCTGTTTGGGTTTCTTTTTTGAATGCTCACTCATTCTTATTGCCTTTCTTTCAGCCTTTTGTTCAAAAGCAGCACTTTTAAGATTTGATATGCACATAACAAACAATGGACATGAAAACATTAATCCTATCCCTTTCCTTTTCTGCTTGGACATTTCTCCTCGCTCATAGTATCGGCAATTGATTAGTGCTTTAGTTTTTACTAGGCTTGTTCAATTAAACAGTGATCCAAATGCAAGGCAAGAACAATAGAACGTGAACATGAGAGAAATGATAAACGAAATGCTAACAAAAAAAAACCAAGATAGGTTGAATGAGTCAGTTGAATTTCAACGATGCGGCAATGCACCCCTCTTCCACTGCATATGGGAGAATACAAATATAGAGATACGAGGTTAACCATTCAGAACCAGATCTACTCGACGACGTGTGCGTTTCTCTATATCAGTGAATTAAGTCCGCCTGACTCTACAGACCAAAATACGATATCTGAAAGGGGTGTTTGCCAACCTCCTGTCCCGCTTCCCTAAGTATCTCAAAGTACGTCCTTCAACTTGAGTTCATTGTCAACCCGATAAACGTTATCGTCACCGCAAGGGCGCACCGTGAATTCAATTTTTTTTGCTCAACTTTGCAGAGTTGAAAGCGCTATAGTATCAGCATATTAAAGCGAAATAGAAACACTACTGAACGATATTTTTCGCAAGTGCTGAGTCAATATCAGGGATGATGTATGCGCTCTGTAAGAAAAGGCGCTTAACCCGACCACACGTCAGCCCTATCCTAATCCTACCCCTCGCTCTTTTCGCGCGCTGCTCTCTTCACTCCGTGGATACTTCAAACCGATATCCTAGAACACCGCTCGCATCCTCGAGGCTATGATGGCCTTCCGGATACAGCAATCCTCCTTACGCAAGGCCCTGCCGTGTCTGCATACCAGCCTATCGTGTCAGCCACAGATCCTTGCTGGGCCCTCCTCCCAACTCTCAGGCTTTTTCTCGGCTCCAGTTCATCGATTATCAGACAGGAGGACGTTCGCTTCTATCAATCCGAGAGAATTCCCTCGTCCATCCAGGTCGTCGCGCTCCCCCCGATGGATCAACGGCAGACAGAACGGTCGGGCGACCAAGTTGGAGGATGAGAAGGGAGAGGCAGGACTGCCTATATCTGAGGATACTCAAGATCTCAGTGAAATCGATCAGCATGAGATAGAGCGGTCAGTGAGACTGGACGAGGGCGGAGAGGAGCGGCCTTCCGGTTCTTCGTCTGCTTCCTCGTCGTCTGTAGGGAGCACTGGCGGAGGCGAGCAGGGATCTTCGTCCTCCTCATCGTCATCGTCGCGGAATGGTTCATCCTCCAGTTCTTCCGCCATCTCGAAACAAAGCGTTCCTGAACATTACCCCCAGGTTCTTGCCTTACCCATTGCTCGACGCCCTTTATTCCCTGGTTTCTACAAAGCTGTCGTCATTCGGAATCCTGCTGTTGTTGCTGCCATCAAGGAAATGATGAAGCGCGGTCAACCTTATATTGGTGCATTCTTGCTGAAGGACGATAACGCGGACAGTGATATTATCACGGATATCAACTCGGTTCATCATGTCGGTATCTTTGCCCAAATCACCAGTATCTTCTCTGCTACAGGCGGTGCTGCGAAGGATGGCGAAGAGGGCAAGGAAGAAGGCCTCACAGCTGTTCTCTATCCCCATCGGCGTATTAAGCTAACGGGTTTGGTGACTAAACTAGGCGAACCCGCAACTGCCACTGTAGAACATGCAGTGGATGCTATCAAGGAGGGGGAGTCTATTACAGTTGAGACTGTTCCTGAAGAAGGCGAGGCTCATGCTGAAAAACCGAACCATACACCATCCACACAAGTCATCAAGAAACCGTCTCCAGGCATGTGTAATTTGCGTTGTTAGCCCGGCACCCCAAAACTGACTAAATACATAGGTCCTCTTCAAACGTCTTTCTTACACGACTATCCGATCTCTGTCGTTGATGTGGAAAACTTGGTTGCGCTGCCCTACAACAAAGATGATCAATACATCCGTGCTTCCATGTCGGAAATCGTCTCCGTTTTCAAGGATATCGCTCAGTTAAACCCCTTGTTCCGTGATCAAATTACCAACTTCTCCATCAGCCAGGTCGCCACTAATGTCTTTGACGAACCGGACAAGCTGGCTGATTTCGCTGCGGCGGTCTCTGCTGGCGATGCAAACGAACTGCAGGCAGTATTAGAAAGTTTAGTCATCGAGGATCGGCTACAGAAGGCGCTACTAGTTCTCAAGAAAGAGCTTATCAACGCTCAGTTGCAAAGTAAGATTGCTCGCGATGTTGACTCTAAGATTGCGAAACGTCAACGCGAGTACTACCTTATGGAGCAGCTCAAGGGAATCAAGAAAGAACTGGGTATGGAAAGCGATGGCAAGGACAAACTAATTGAGAAATTCAAAGAACGCGCGGCGAATCTGAAGATGCCTGAAGGTGTTAGGAAGGTCTTTGATGAGGAGCTTAACAAACTACAGCATTTGGAGCCGGCTGCCAGTGAAGCGAATGTAACCAGGAATTACTTGGACTGGCTGACTCAGGTATGCATTTTCACATATCCTTTGGACGTACACTCAACACAATGTTTTCCTTTTAGATCCCATGGGGTGTTCACTCACCCGAGAACTACTCTATCACACACGCCAAGAAGGTACTCGATGAAGACCACTATGGTCTCAAAGACGTCAAGGATCGTATTCTTGAGTTCCTGGCTGTCGGTAAATTACGTGGAACTGTCGAAGGTAAGATCATCTGCTTCGTTGGACCTCCTGGCGTTGGTAAGACAAGTATCGGGAAGAGTATCGCAAGAGCTTTGAACAGGCAATTTTTCCGATTCTCCGTCGGTGGCTTGACGGACGTCGCTGAAATCAAGGGTCATAGGAGGACTTACGTTGGGTAAGTTGGATCGACCTATAACGTGAAATAATATATTGACGCATATCTTGTATTCTAGTGCATTGCCGAGTAAGATCATCCAGGCTCTCAAACGTGTCGGCACAGAGAATCCTCTCGTCTTGATTGACGAAGTCGATAAGATCGGCCGTGGCCATAACGGCGACCCTGCAAGTGCCTTGTTGGAAATGTTAGACCCAGAGCAAAACAATGCGTTCTTGGATCATTATATGGATGTTCCCGTGGACCTCTCTCGTGTTCTTTTCGTCTGTACCGGTAAGCACATCTCAATCATTCATTCTCCGAACCATGTACTTACATCGTCATTTGTCTTTTAGCTAATGTGACTGATACTATTCCTGCTCCTCTACTTGACCGTATGGAAGTCCTTGAAGTCAGTGGTTATGTCACCGAAGAAAAGTTGGTCATTGCCGATAAGTACCTTGGTCCTCAAGCTAGGGAAGCAGCTGGATTGAAGACTGCGGATGTTGTTTTGGAACCTGAAGCAGTTGATACTCTTATCAAATATTATTGCCGTGAAAGTGGTGTACGAAACCTTAAGAAACACATTGACAAGGTGAGTGAAATCTCGCAAGATAACAAATATAATGGAATTGGCGCTCATCCGCTACTTCTCAGATCTATCGCAAGGCCGCCCTGAAGATAGTCGAGGACCTCGGCGAGGACGCATTCCCTGAGGAGCCACCCAAGACCGAGGAAAGCAGCAAAGTCAAGATTGTTGAAAATTTGGAGCCTGGTCCTGCGATCCCAGAATCTACGACCGGTGCTGAGGGAGAAACGAAGAAGGACGATCGTCTGGCGGTTACAACGGAGGAACGCAAGCCATTAGAGGTTCCGGAATCTGTTCATGTCAGAATTAACACAGGCAATTTGAAGGATTATGTTGGCCCGCCTGTGTATCATAAGGACAGGATGTACGTTAATGCGCCGCCTCCCGGTGTCAGCACTGGGCTGGGATATCTCGGGAATGGGTCTGGTGCGGTTATGCCTGTTGAATCCACAGTAAGTCTATTTTGCGTTCTGCATTGAATATGCAGATGATTGACGTTTTGAATAACAGAGCATGCCCGGTAAAGGCAATCTGCAACTCACTGGCAAGTTAGGTGAAGTCATTCGGGAGAGTGCACAGATTGCTCTCAGCTGGGTTAAGAGCCACGCTTATGAGCTCGGGATCACAAGCAGCCCATCCGAGCAATGGTTGAATGAACGCGATGTTCATATACATATGCCAGAAGGCAGTATTGGAAAGGAAGGGCCTAGCGCAGGAACTGCTCTCGTTTCGGCATTTGTGTCCTTGCTGACAAAGACCAAGATAGACCCTGACACTGGTAACTGCCTTTTATTACATTACGTATGAAAAGCAACTAATCATTTCTCATTTGTAGCGATGACAGGAGAGATCTCCCTTGTTGGTCAGGTCCTTCCCGTCGGTGGCTTGAAGGAGAAGATCCTCGCCGCCCACCGTGCAGGCATCAAGACGATTATCGCTCCTGCCGCCAATCGTGCCGACATCGAAGAAAATGTCCCTGCAAGTGTCAAGACAGGTATCAAATTTGTCTATGTCGAGGACGTTAGAGAAGTGCTACACGAGGTCTTCAAAGAGCAGCCTCTCATCGAGAGGCTAAGGGAGCGTTTACCCCTCGAGCCGCGTTCGTGATGATATCTTTCCCCCTGCATATCGTTGTACAGTGTGCATCTAATTTTGCCTGCGATCTAATTAGAATTTTTATTTGTCCTTTCTGCTTAGCTTGCATTGTACTGTAGCGTACATTACATTCCCCCACTCAAGAACATTCTGTACCATATGTCGTAAAGGCCCAACCATAAGTAAATGAAAGAAATTTCTCTGGAACCTAATATAACTTATTGAGTGAAAAGAAATTGATTTGATTGATGACCTTAACTACTGAACCTCCTCTACTACATCGTACATCGTATTCGAGTGATTCCAACCGAGACTGAAATATGAATGATGCAGGAATGACAGACAAAGCATATAAAGAAAGCGTAAGATGGTAGGAGACATTGAAAAAAGAAACATAGGAAATGAAGGATATGAGATAAAATAATGTCAGATGAAAAGTGAGAATGAGAAGAATAACTATAACGAGTCCTGATCAGGAAGCGAGAGCGGCTGCCGATCCATTTCAGTACCATGAACACGTACACGGTATAAACAAGTGTACTGCTCTTCGCCCCAATTATCCTTGATTAGGAAAATAACAATACCAAAGTCAACGCCAATATCCTGAATCTCTTGTGGAACCTTGAACGTCTGTACATGCTTCGGAGCTTCAACGTCATACTCGAACTGGGCGAGCCGAATATAATGTGGAGACCGAGGGATGGAAGCGGGATATGCATCGTCGTCTGGTGGAAGCTCCGTGCCCTCGGCCTTCGCACGCTTGACGACTTCTTCTCTTCGCTCTTGCACAATGCGTTGATAAGCATCGATCTTGACGACGTTGTCTTTCCCTTCCACGAGACCCCAAACCTCCACATGTCTGGGTGCAGAACTAACATCGAACGCGATGGCATTCGGTGCATGTTCGACGGACACTTCAGAAATGAACACGCGTCTTGCGAGTCGAATACCGATCTGACCATATGTGCCTGCGAAAGGCCAGCAGTTTCCGATGCCAATATCTGGATGTAAGACCCTAACTGGAGGTTGTCCCATGGCATAGCCGCTGCCTGTGACAGCACCAAATAGATATCGGCCCCATGAGTCAGGCTTGATCTCATAAGTGGGAGTAGTAAGTGAAGTCATAACTCTCCCTCCGGCAGAGTATAACGCGAAATCTGGCTTCCCGATACCATCCTTATAGATAAGAGAGAATGCATCATCCACCATGGTGCCAATCATGGCTGTGACATCTTGACCCTTGTCAGTCTTGATGGTAATGCCCTTGATCGATTTGCTATCCCATTTAGCAGCGGACTGAGTTTCAGTCTTCTTTGCGACTTCTAAAGCTTCCTTGACGTTACTCTCAACATTAACAACGCGGTCCTGGAGTTCACGGAAGTCCTCTATATTAGCCGCAGAACGGACTCGTTCCTGTTCCGTATTTATGGTCGCCAATTCACTGCGGATTCCAGAAAGACCTTGCGCTGCTGCAATACCTAATTGTTTTTCGGTGTCGCGAGCACGTTGAATTTCGGCTTCGAGACGATCATGCACTCGATCAAGGGCCTGTTGTGTTTCTCGTTGCATCCGTTGTGCCTTGGATGTGCTCGACGAGGCCAGATCCGCCAGTGCAGCTTCGATCTGTGTGAGGCGATTAATCAAGTCCTCCACATTTTCGACGGGAAGTGAAGGTGCGTGGTAAATGGGTCCTCGACGCTCGGGAATTAAATGCCAGAAATAATCACCGACTGATGACGCAAATTCGAAAGCAAAACCGGACGAAGGATGTAGAGCGAAACCGGTGATGGCGACGATGATGGCAACAACGACGACTTTTGTCAGGTTCTTCATGGGCATATCTCGGCTGGCATTGCCGGGCAGCCAACCGAAGGGCTTGAGGAAGCATAGATGGATGATTCCGCTTATAACAGTCCAGAATAAGAAAAATACGAGCGCAACGAGTTGAACCCCACGCCGTAGGACAGAATGTACTATTGTTCCCAGCGCTGCACCGACACCACGCGGAGCTGGTGAAGAACGATGTTGAGCCTCCATTTGACTGAGAGCCTTGGCAATATCATCAGCAGTTTTCGATGTACTACGAGACCGACGTCGTTCCTTTGACGCTGCTCTTTGCTCTGATTTCGATTGCGGCGCCTTCGAGCCAGCTCGAGGGACAGGAGGGGGAGAAAGTTGAGGAATTTCTACCTGATCATGACTTGTATCATGACCAGACTCTAGTAACTCTTCATCTTCAGTTTCCGGCACTTCTTCCGTTACAGGAAGATAATGGGCAGGATGTGAAGGAGGAACAGTCTCTCGCGGTACAGATCCGGCACGGGATGGAGGTTTGGATACTGATCTACGCTCTTGAGCTTGTGAAGGAGCCTGTGCAAGAATTAATTAAGTGCAATGGGATATCAATAGAGACAACATACCTGCTCCTCAAAGCTGATACTCTCCTCTTCTTCTGGACCTCGCTCGCCCTTTCGCTTCTTCCGTCTTTTATCATAACCGATGGTAGGTAAAACCAAAGACCGGCCTTCGTCCTTCTTCTTTCCCTTTTTCCGCCTACGACCTGAATTGTCGTCAGACCACTCATCTTCACTCTGTTCTTCTTCAGAACTCGATGGCTTATAAGCCTTGTTATCAACCGATAACCTTGCCGAGGTAGATGTCTGGTTCTTCTTCTTCTGCTGTGCTGACCGATTCGCAGCGCTAGATATAGATCCTTCACCACGAATAAATCTCTCTTCAGCTTCATAATCGTAACTTTCATTATTGACGACCGTGCTGGCTTTAGAGCCTTGCCGACTAGGAGGCTTCGCGGCCGTTTCTTCAAAACGCATCGGTTGGTATTCCGGTTCTCTTAACGTATAAGTAGTCGGAGACACAGCTCTCGAAATTGCATTTGAAACAGTTGTAAGAGCATCTGCTAAAGGGCTTTTAGCACGAGCTCCCCGTTCCAGAATCGGCTCTTCAAGCTGCTGGGAGCGATTCGATGCGGTTGAGTTGGGT
>KN837084.1:1185067-1263732 GCA_000827215.1 Sphaerobolus stellatus SS14
TAAGAGCATCTGCTAAAGGGCTTTTAGCACGAGCTCCCCGTTCCAGAATCGGCTCTTCAAGCTGCTGGGAGCGATTCGATGCGGTTGAGTTGGGTTTGCGTACTTTGGACGGCGGGGCCGCGATACGGCGTGATTGAATGAGATGGGAGTCCTTCTGTCCGGATCCGGAAGGCATGTTGTTGCTGACAGCTTGGTGGAATGCGGTTGCAACATTAACAGACGTGTCACGTAGATTTTCGCCGTTTGGAGGTGAGATGATGATTCCGGGACCTGAAGAATGATAAGATGAATTGCCTAGGGCTTGGTTTCGCTGTTTCAGACGAGCGTAGCGGACTGCGCCTGGTTCTTGCCCTGTAGCAGCGGAGGCGAACGATAGGTTCGAGGCTAAATCTTCCTCGTTTTCCGGCGCGTTATTCGCTGTTGTCGAGCGTGCGGAACGATTACGAGAGGTGGATGCGGCTGAACGCGTCGGAGAAGGTTGGCGGTTCGGAGATGTTTGTGTTTTGGTCACCAATGTGGGTGCACTAAACGCAAACAAACATAGCGAGTATTATGTCAGATTCTCTGATCAAACAATTCTAAATGCAGGAAAACAACGCGTGCTTACTCGTACGCGTAGGAGAGCGGGACTGCACCGTATCGAGGGGGAGAAGCTTCTTCTGGGAGTATTCTTGACGCGAATGGGTCTTATTCATAAAGGATTTACGATCAAGACGAGCTCCCTGGTCGAGAGAACTGCCGGAGAACGACATGAGGCCTTTATGCGAACGAGTTAGGTAGTGTTACTTTGGCGTAACGGTGTTTCCTTATTTCACGCTCTCTGAGACTCTTTTGGGCAAGAAACAAAATTTCAGTCGATTTTTGGGTCAGATAGGATCGAGAAATCCACAGTTTCCAGCTGAGCCGTTGCAAGAACAGTCTATGGGAAAGAAACACCGTTACGCCAAAGTGACGCCGCGGCAACACTACTTAAAGTCAGGAGAGAGGACGAACAACAAAATGGATATTGTACTTACCTACTCGCCGGAGAGGATAGGAGGACTATGAGTTCGCTATTGCTGGTGGTAAGAGTATGTAGGCTTCTTGTAGTGGTAGTCGTGGAAAATACGGTTATATCGCGGAGAAAGGATTCACCACAGGTTTGTACTTGTCAGAGCCTGAATTGCCTCTGCTCATTGTTTCTCACATTCTCATTGTCCACAAACACCCATCCCCATTGTCCGTACTTGACATCTCGCATCTCCATTGTATTTCCACCTAACGAATCATGAAAATCCACAACATATTTAACATATTTCTGCGTATATTCATCTTCCACCATTTCCCAGTTAGAATCAGTATGGATGCTCACTGTTCAACATCAGCAAATCCCTATGGGACGCCGATCACACGTCTGCCATCTTATCAGCGGCCTAAATGAACAGTCAATAGATGTCCCTGCTATCGATAAGTTTAAAATACCTCAACAAGAAGCGGGGTGGTTCCAGGCTCTCTAGCGCTGTGACCCGCATCTGGGACGATATGGAGCTCTATTTCAGGCCATACCTTCTTGAGGGCCCAAGCCGTAGCTGCCTAAAAACCAGTCAGCGACTCGGAGCTTATTTCTACATCTTCAAGCATGTCTTACCGGACAGACGACGTCGTAGCTATGAGGAATTCAGTATGTCGTGATTGGGTAGCCCCAGATGATACTTACCGGCCTTGTATAACGACAGTTGGGATGTGTCGACTACAGAATATTCAACATCACGTTCAGCTGAGCACTCTTTACCCAACTTACATCTTGTCAATCTCCTGCGTCTCGAGCAATTGCCCGTCTCGCATCCAACCCTGGAAGCTATCAGCTACTAAGAGCCTGTGACAGTGGGCCTCGCCCTACTTACGTCATTGATAAAGAAATGATTCTCAATTCTGGCAACCGTACTGCAGCAAACAGTCAATGGCCTTTCTCTAATAAGTACGCTGTAATCAAGACCACTCACATTGCCCGATCGTCCTTTTCGACCTTGGCAAGCTCGTCCTGACTAACTTGCAAACGAGACGTGGCCGTCCTAGGCCGAGGCTGTTCAGCACAATGCCACATCCTGTAACGAACAAACAAACTTACTCCCACTTCGACAAAGCCCTAGCAGCAGTGAGTCTTGTCTCCTCATCATCCGAGTTCAATCGCTTGTGGTACGCTGTTATCATCTCTCCCCGTTCCTCTTCTGGGATAGGAGCTACAAATTCATCCCTGAGGTTATAATGAGACATCCAGCCGCCGTAAATCTACTGAATTCGGTTTACCATGCCTCGGGGAACAGGAACGATGTCCCGCTCTGGTAGATGAACTCAAGTTCGACACGTCGAAGGGTGAAGATTCCCCTACATACCAAGATTAAAATCAACTCGGAGATTTATCAAGGAGTAGCAATACTGACCTCATTACTAAACTCAAGACGCGATCAGGATGGGCCTATAATTCCCAGAATTAATATGCGTGCACTCTCTAGGCATGATAGAGGTACTACAACCTGGGCATAAATCAACGATAACGTCGATCCCTTTACGAAAGTTCACGTCAGACGGCCAAAATTTGCCTCAAAGAAGAACAATCCTCACCCAAGATCCTCCAAAGACATGCCACTTCTCGATACCCAAATGCTTCCTTAACCTCTCGATATCTTCAACCAGGTCCCATGTCGTATTCTCTTCCAAGCATGCCGTCCTATATCCAACCGAGACAAAGTTATATTTAGAGGCGAGCATGAAATGCTAATAAGCACTGGCCCGACGTCGTAAGTCAGAACATGAACTTACGGAGTGGATTGGCCCGCGCCACGCTGATCGAAAAGCACAATCTAACGCATTCTCAGTACACATCATCTAATAAAGAAAGAAACGCAATAAACACTGACGTTGTACTTCTCGGGATTGAAGTATTTCCTATCGCTTGGACTGACACCGCTTCCTGGACCACCGTGGAGGAATACGACTATTCACGTGGGTGTTGCGAACCATTCGATTCAAGTACGTAAATCATGGGTATAACCAAAATAAATTAGACCAAAATAGGTAGCAGATTATTCATGAAAATGATTAGGACCTCCATGGTAAAGTCGAACATATGTGCACATACATACCTGACTTTCCTTTCGGATTACCGCTTGTTTCCCAACTACGCGACCACTCAACGCGGGCTCATGAGAATCAGATTCATTAGTGTATGTGCTCACTAAAGCGTATGGATATCCGACACCTTCAGGTTCCCCGTCTTGTAAGGTTCAGTTCCGAGGTACACCATATTCCTTCGTTGTTGTTGCACTGGTGGTTGGACTCGAGTATGACTCCGTCGACTTGGATAATGACGAAGACAAAGAGAAATCGACCTGGACTAGACTCAGGCTCCGACATAGGGAAGCAGATCTCACAATAGGCTTCAGGCCGCCCAGAAGCATCAAGTTATGTCAGGCCTCCGGTGACGCATGTGACTCAGAATAGTCGAGTCCTGCAGGCCATTATAGTTATGAATCTCAATTTTGCCTTTCCTCGAATACGCGTCTAGTAATCAGTACCAGTACTTGTGTAGTTAGCTAAGTAAATAAGAATGTTGGATCATTGATTCTGCCATGAGAAAGAAAGAAAGAAAGAAAAAAGGGCGCAACTCGAACATATTGACAGAAGAAGAAAAATGTCCGAATGTATGTATGTAGTATGTACGTACTAAACTTGCACACCCGTAAGTCAAATGTACACAAAGAATGAATTAAGCAGTAATGAGAGGTATATTACTGGAAGGGCGCATCAGCGACGAGGTTCGTTGTTAGATGCAGTAGGGCTTACGAGGAAATAGTCCGGCACACGTCGAGAGACTAGAGGTTCGCCTGCCCGTGGAGCAGGATCAAATTGCAAGCTACATGATAATGAGACATTGGTTCTATCGAAATTGAACAAAATGACTCACAAGCTATAGGATAGATTTTCGTCGATCTCCATTATCGCGGCCTGATTTCCGCATCTGTAACAATAGTTTGGTGCACTAAATATGGTCACGACATTTCTATCTTGACTCCAGTTATACCCTACGCGCAATCAGTCAGTAAGATCCACGAAGCATGGGGACCAGAGCATGCCACTCACCCTCCATGACAAGCTGATGTGCCCGCGCCACCAACGTCAACCCATTGTTATGATTGAATGCCTCCGAAATATCCTGTCCAAAGGTGTATCCGGCACCACGAGGAGATATACCCCAGCCGCATCGGTCGTCGGGGTCTGACCACAAAAGGTCGCACATCGGTCCTTCGTGAGGCACTTCTTGTACCCGCTCAATCGACCTTACGTGGTCCAATGTGTCGATTGACGGAGATAGACCACCATGTAGACAGAAGATCTAAGAATATGTATCATCAGAATTGCCAACCACAGACTCTAAACACAAGGCACGCACTTGGTTATCGATCAATGCGGTCAAAGGAAGGTAGTCGAAGAGGTCAGTAAAGTGTCTCCACACATTGGCATTGCCGTATTTTCGCAGACACTCGTCATAGAAACCATAGACTTGGGTGATCTGTCTGCTCTCGTGGTTTCCGCGGAGTATGGTGATGCGGTCCCTGTACCGCAGCTTCAGTGCGACCAAAAGGGTAACGGTTTCGACGGAGTAGTATCCCCGGTCAACATAGTCACCCATGAAGAGGTAGTTGGTATCTGGCGAGTTGCCGCCGATGCGAAAGAGCTCAGAAAGGTCGTGCTGTGGTATTGATAAGCATGAGGCAGCCGCTAGGGCGAGACCCGACGAGACGTACGAATTGACCATGAATATCACCACAGACGGTCACTGGACACCGTACGGGTTGTACATTTGACTCCTCCATAAGGATCTCCCTCGTCTGCGGCCAGAAACATATAAGAAGGGTGCCGCTCACAAGAGCAGAAAAAGCTTGCCTTGTCGCACAGAATCTTGACATCGGACTCTGCAAGCTGCTTGCACTGACTGAGTTGTTCTATCCAGGCATCGACTTCTGTAGGATCAAAAGACATGTGAATCGGGTGGACTTGTCACTGGTTTTCGTGTCGAGGAGTTGTTGAAGCGGAGTGTGAAACGAACCCCGCTTTGGAGATGGCGCGGCTAGCCGTAGCGGCTCAGACGTCATACTCGAATATGGCAGATATAAAACCGCCTCAGAGCCTCCCCGCTTCTCTCCACCACTATCACAATGCTCTCTCGTTCCCTTGCATCCCGCTCCCTTCACGCTGCCCGCTTCGGCCCCCTCAGCTTCCACCGCTTCAACAGCCAAAGGTGTGTAGCTTCCTAGCTCTTTGTGCTCCAATTCTGATGTCTATATAGCGCTATGCATGGAGGAGACCCCGAGGTATATATCTCTGCGCTATTCCGAAATCGACCTCACAGTTTCGCAGACCCTCGAACGCGAGAAGCGTCGCAATCTTGAAAAGAAACAGCATCTGACCTCCACTCCTCATGAGGGTGCTCCAGGCTGGAACGAATACCTCGCCTCCCAATCGGAGGCCTTTGTAAAGGTGAGCATACATATATTTCACATATGTATCCTCTGACTCTTTTCTGCAGGCTGACCGGCACGTCGCTGACGGTCCTCCATCAAGTGATCTCGCAGAACGCACCGTCAAGCATGTTAAGGAACGTCACGTCCAGTCGTCAGGCCTTGGTAGCAGAGAAGAAGCTAAATATGAACGCGATGAAGTCGAGGGACCGTTAAAGACTAGCGCGACTGGCAAGCTGCAGCACGAGGTAAAACAAACCTCGGAGGAAGATAAGTAGTCGAAATACATGACCAGGAGCGAAAAGGATGTGAGTACGTTACGTTCTTGCCGTCTATGCTGTATTGATCCGTAGTGTGTAGGTCAAAGCTGACTGCGAGGAAATTTGAAGAATTGTTTTATATTGAAATTGTTATTACAACCGAATTATTGTATTCAAGCCTTCTGCATTACCAAGTTCTGTGAATGGCATCAATTACACTTAACTCTGCGTGGCTGCCTTGTAAAGCGGCGACCCCAGCGATGTTCCCATACTATCCGAAGAACGTCTTGGGATAAACCGGTTCCAAGGTTAGCACCTCTTCTTATTCCAATCCAGAAGAAGAGCACTGACACGTGATACCCCATCTAGATTCTTTCTCTCCCGTTACCGGCAGCGGTATTTCTCGGCCAGGCATTCATTTGATCCAGTGAAGAATGTAAGGTTTGATTCTTGAGGCCGGGAAGGCTTGGGAATCCGGATGCTCGTATACTTCTTCGTAGCGGCCGCCGTTTGAAGCTAGAAGACGATACGGCACAAAGATATACATGTTCTTATGTATTCTTGATAGTTGGGCTTCAATGTGAACCCCAACTACCTATGGCGTATCTATGCGGAAGCTATTCAACTCTAAACCCTAAGTGACTTTAGAGCTCCAACTCCAACTTTATGAGTACGATAAAGCGGACAGCGATATTGTGACAACACTGTTATCAACTTGGTTCATCATGTCGGTACCGTTTTTTGCTCAACTCATCAGTATCTTCCCTGTTACAGACGAAGGAAACAAGAAGGCCTAGAGCACTATCATCAATCCGTGGGATTCGCAGCAGCAGACAGACGCGATCCACGAAGCTGTGACGATGGCTATTGACACGAGGAGGAGAAGTCGTTCAAGGTTCGTTTCCTTGTCCAATTTCAACCTTGCTCGTATGCTAATGGCGTTGCTTAATTCTAGTATGTCGACAACATTTCTCTCGTGTTCACATATCTGTCATTTTCAATTTTGACGACGTCCCTTCCTTGCCGTGACTACACTTGAGCACACGGTTTGGTTAAAGCCAGTGAAAGCTAAAGCACAAATTGACTGCCGATTGCAAAGGTCTTCGTTTGTTGGAGTCGTGGAATACTTGAACGATAAACGGCATCTCAGAGGCATACATAGCTAAGAAGTCTCAAGATCAAGTTTATTACCAGGAGTTGCATCGTAATTATAAACAAGAGACCCTCAGCTTCACAATTTGCATGTAATTGATTTTTCAGAGTCACTAAAAGCGGGTAATAACTGATTCTCAAGCCCTCTGATAGGTTACAAGTATGTGTAGAATGATGCATGGTTATTCATAACTGTCAGATGGGAATCATCATATGTATGAGTGTCGTGCACTATGGCTGACGGTCGAAAAAGTATCAAGGTCCTAATATTAATTATTTAATACACTGCAATGCAGTATAGTTATGATATAACATATGTTTTCTAATATTGACTACTGATCGAAGATCCCCGAGGCAATCAAAAGAATAACATGCTATAAAAAAGGGAGGTATGAGCCAAAGGCCGGACAGGCTCACCTGGTGTCTAATGGATGACTGCAGTGATATACAGTTTGCGGGAGGCAATGGGATACTGTAAAAAAAACGAGCCCAGCCTGACAAAACCAACCACATTCTCCACGTGAACTATTTAAGCACGAAACGTTGGCAAATCATATCTTCAGTGATACTTAAATACGCTAAACCCGGGGAATGTGCCCTTGACCATGTACTCTCCGTGGACCCACCCGGAAGTTAAGAGGCAAGGCTGCTGGAGTCGAGCTTGACATAGAATATGACATTGGCCATAGGTGTTTGTTTAGTTAAATGAAGATCGGTGTTATCCAGGTCTCTAGGCTTCTCCGATGACGTAATCATCACCCCGACGATCATGAGATGCTGAAGCTCTCTTCCTGTTGTGGGCGTAATCCCATCCTCAAAGCATTTGCAACCCCATTTCCTTGCTTAATTTCGCCATTCAGTACATCCCTCCAATTCAGCTCTCAAAATACCGCTTCAGCTACCCAAATGACTTCGACGCTGGGAAGACGTCTTCCTACGCGTCGTCTTCCCGTTCTCCCCCTCAGACAGACACTAGACAAGTACTTGAAGTCTATTGAACCGTTTCTAAAAGAAGACGAAGCAAAGGGAGGTCCAAAGGCTGAATATGAGTTGGCGAGACGCGTGCGGTGGGCAAAGGAGTTTGAAGAAGGAATTGGAAGGGTTTTGCAAGAGCGATTGATAGGTAGGTGAGCCATTTTCTGTTTCACATATGATACCCGCTTAATACATTTCTATCCAGAACTTGATAAGAACTCCCCGCGCAACTGGCTCGATGACAACTTTTGGGAGAAATGGGCCTACCTTTCTTCGCGTGCACCCTTAATCGTGAACTCGAATTGGTGGTGTATGTATCAAGATGACCCTACCATCCCTGAATTTGATACTGTGCAAGGAGAATATACATTTTGGCAAGTGAGGAGGGCGGCGTGGTTGTTAAGGAGAGTTTTGGAGTATAGGGAGCAGTTAGAGAAGTGAGTGTTTCGACGATGCCGCGTAATGTTGTGCCCTTATCGTTGTCTTAGGAAAGCAGTAAGCAGTCCTTCTGGCAAATGTATGTAACCGTAACCTTCTATGCGCACGATAAAGGCTTATGTGACTCCTTACAGCAACACCCTATCAAATACCCTTTCATCAAACCCGTATACCACAACCAAATTGCGACGTCCTTGCACCTCTTCCATCGCGCACGGATCACGGTTCAAAAAGAATCATCCTCATGCTACGAGACTACATATACGCTCTTGAAGTGGTCGATGCAGATGAAGCTCCTCTTCCAGTCGCTAAGCTCGAGGAAGTGATATGGGCTGCTATAAAGGACGTAGAGAACATTAGAAAGGAGGGTGAGAAGGCTATTCCTGTTGGTGTGTTGACGGCGGGAGATAGAGATATATGGGCTAAGGTATGTTTTCATTCCCTTTATCATCGTGGCAAATCATGACGTGCCATCTATAATAGGCTCGTTCTCATCTCCTCGAACTTTCCCCCCAAAATGCTTCAAATCTCAAAACAATCGAATCAGCTATCATGGTTCTTTCGTTGGACGACTATACCCATCCACCATCAAGTGCCTCAAAGTCCAGTCCCATAAAAGATGTCCAGCTCGACGCACACCTCCTGAACTGCTCATCCGGAATGCACGGACATAACAGATGGTTTGACAAATGCGTCAGTTACATGATTGAATCGAATGGCAGATCTGGAGGGATGGGCGAACATTCGCCTTGTGATGGATTGGTGGTTGGACATCTTCTGTTTGAATCATTAGGCGAGAACATCAACCCCGATGCTTTCTCCTCTACTCCCTCTTCTCCCAGTCCACGCACCTCGTCCTCATCTGCACCCATCAACTCCTCCACTATGCCAGAGTCCACATTATTTGTGCAGAGACTAGACTGGGTTGCTGATAAGCAGATAAAGGCCTGGTGTGTGACTGCGGAGAATACAGCGAAGGCTATAAGTGAGGATTCGGATGCAAGCATGTTAGTGTTTAGGGAGTTTGGCCGTGAATGGATTAAGGACGTTGGTATGTCAATCTGAGCTTCCATTCCTATCATCTCTCGCTCTCTCGTCGTTGGGTTGCACTGATATTGATACATCGCAGCCAAGCTTTCTCCCGATGCATTTGCGCAGATGGCCTTCCAACTTGCCTACTTCCGCGATCAAGGATGTTTCACGGCGACATACGAAACCGCCACAACACACATGTTCATACGGGGTCGGACTGAGGTAGTGCGATCGTTCAGCAATGAGAGTAGGGAGTTCGTAAGAGCGATGATCGACCCGTCATGTTCCGTACGTTATCATTGTTCTCCGTATGTATCATGACCTTATGTTGATACGTAACCTTTCCAGCTGGCAACCCGGAAACGGCTCCTTCTCTCCGCTATCCAAGCCCACAACTCTTATACACGAGATGCCATCCGCGCGCGTGGGATCGATAGACATCTTCTTGGGTTGAGGTTGTTGATGAAGGAGGGTGAGAAGGCGACGCTTTTTGAAGATCCGTTGTTCGGCAGGAGTGAGACGTGGAGGTTAAGCACAAGCGGGTTGTATAATGGGGAGAGGTTTGCGGGCACAGGGTGGGACTCTTCATTGCACTATGATGTTTGAAAAGTAAGCTCATGAACTGACTCGACTTTTCTTTTCAGGTTCGGCTCCCCATATCCAGACGGATATGGCATACAATGTATGTTGTTTATTGATCCTTCTTATTTATTTACGCTCACGCTAATGACGTTCTTTTAGACCTCTTAAACTCAGACAATATGAGATTCGGAATCGATTCTAAACATCCATGTCCCAAAACGTCGACCGAAGGGCTCAAGGCGGCCCTTTTGGAAAGCTTACGGGAGATGCGAGCCTTGTGTCAGGAAGACCTGAATATGGACACTGGTGCTAGACTATAATTTTCCTTCTTTGTCGATTAGAGTAATGTATAAGTATGCTTTGTGTAATCCCATCTCTAAAATTTCTTGTCTACGTCGCATATATGTATGCAGGTCGTTCTCACTGTCGTAAAGATGGTGGGTTCATCTTTGAGGTTTCAAGTCGGAAGCTGTCTGCGCTTGTCAATCTTATGTTAATGTGACAGAAATGTATAATCAAACTAGCAATGCGATAGCGCAAAAGAAACGACAACAATAAGGAAAAGACAATAATGTTTCACTGCAAACAAACACACCCTATATGCGTCCAAATGTATGACCTGCCCTTGGATCGTCATCGAAATCTAAAATCAAATTACTCAGTCTCGTCCTCTTTGAATGGCATGTTTAATCCTTACCCAGTGGTGATCTGAAATATAAAGCCAATGGATTAACCTTCGGCACTGTCTCCTGGTACATTTTCATATTCGCCTCTGTCAACTCCGTCGATCGGACAATCAACTGTCGTCTCCCATTACCCAGTTTTTTAGTATTATTAAAGGACACCGGTGGATAAGACGATATTGGTCCATCATACGCTGTGGATAGGCCAAGCTGATTCCCTACATGTGGAGCAGTCTGCGCAGTCGCGGAGGACACCCCCGGCGTCTCACTATCATACCATCGCTGAGCCTGAGGAGGTGAATATGCGGTATATGGCGGTGCAGCGCTGCTTGGGAGAATTGGAAGAGCTTTACTTTTGTCCACAGGGGAATCGGTGAGGAGGAACTTCGTGTTCCGTTCGCCATCGTGACTACCAAGACGGCCATGACCTTCCCGTTCATATGCAGATTCATCAGGTTCGCCGCGAGAGAAGAGGCGGGGGACTCGAGATTGACTTTGGGAATTGGAGCGAGATTCGAGCCAGCGTTTTGTTTCTGTTTCGACGTTGCGGGGGAAGAAGATCTATAAATGATGAATAAATAAATAACACTAATATAGTTGTGAAAACACGTAAAACACGTACCATAAGAGTAATGGCGGATTGAACGATGCAAGCAATTCCTGATAAAACGGCCAGGAGATCTGAAGAAAATGTTTTAGTGTTTGATAGCTACACGATCATAAAAATCATTTACCTGTTGAGATCAAGCTTTCATTTATAGGATGAGTATGTGGCTTAATTCCGTCAAGGGAAAGGATGAGGACCGGGACCACGAAGAAAAAGCGGAAAATAATACGGATAACCTATAATTTGATCAGTAAAGTGGACATTCTTAAGTCTGTCAATTTTCGTACATTCAGGTCATAGAACTTGGCAAGTCGGACGACCGCGGCCATATCTCCACCTTCATTTTTCTATAAAATAAAATAAATTAACACAACAAGCAAAAAAAGGCATTCCAACATACCACATCCCGAATAAAATTTGGGAAGACATATCTAATCACCGAGAAACAGTGTGTCAAAATGGGAAGGCAGAAAATCAAGCTAAAATATCACTAACAAAACGGGAAGGAAGCCCAGGGTATTCAGCAGGCCTATAAAGGAACCAGCAAATTGGGACCAAGCCTCCATCTGCCAATGCCAAGGTAATTAAACAAGGTAATTAAACAACGACATGATATGGTCGTGATATAATGAAAGTACCTTCAGAGGATCATCGTGGGTCACCCCAAGAGCTGTAAGGATAATTACAGACGCGACAATGCTTGCAATAACCCAGCATCTGAAATAGATGGATTTAAACCATGGAACTGGAGTAGGACCGGCGTGGAGCAAATATAACCAAAAACAAAGTTCTACGGGGAAGGACAAAATAAGTCCCCAATCCCAATATGGCTGTCGGGATGTTCACACCTTCGTTGTGAGATACTCTGTGAAGAAATAAGGAAATAAATTTGATCGGTACCGAATGAATTTGATAAAGACTCACGCTTCCAAGCACCATGAAATACCCCAAAATGCCGCCAGGGCCCCGTAGGCCTTTTGATGTGCAAGGGTCCAAAATTCATAGGGTTTAGCGACAACTGAAACGCATTAATATCAGAGAGGACAAATAAAAGGAACTGATTTGCACGTACTTTGACCTGTTGCAGGGATAAAGATATATCCCTCTTCGTATTTAATTATGGTGAATCCCATCGTGAAGATTAATAGCACAGGGAGCGCTATTAGATAGGAGTACTGAAGATATATATCTCAAATTACACATATCACAACCCGTAATATAAATTCCCTGACTCACCGTCATAATTCTCCTGAAAGCCCCCGCTCTGCCCACGAACGGATTCATGCATTGGAAGCGATCGTACATCCATAACTAGGTGTTTCCGTGAGCTCTCCAATTCCACGCGAAAGAAATATTGGTATACATGGTAAAAGTAAAAGCCTGTCATACAAGCCGAGAGAACCGCCCAGATAAGAAAAACACAGGGGGAAAGGTGGGACATGCTGGCGACAACAGAACAACAGAACGACAGAAGTCAGCAGTGAGTCTTCAGAGGCAATGAAAGAGCTTACACGAAGAGCTGGGAAAGAACGTGACTGGAAAAAGAACGGGCGCAGCTGGGAATACAGTAAGCAAACTAATGGTGGAGCTCCAAGGTTAGAATTACTTGATGGGGAACGAAGGCGATCGAATAGCTGTGTGGTGAGGCTCGGGGATAGATTAAGTCGAGACTAGCTTGAATTCTAGAGTAAGGGGAAGGGTAGAGGACTCCACTGGGCCTATGGATGCCTATAGATGTTGCGTTTCCCCAACCAAATCTGCGGGGAACCGATCGTAGGTATAACTTCGAGATGAATTCATCGGGATCAATAGCACAAGGAATTGACAAGGAAGCACATGGTACAGGCATGATGTGATCAATCGCTCATACCTATCATATAGCCTTATATAGCCCGTTGATGCGTATACAGTTGAGGCCGCAGGACATCACCGAGCGCTTCGGTTGCCCGGAAAGTCTATGTAGGACTGTTTTCCTACACCTGTGGGAGTCGACTTTAAGATGCTGAAAATGAGCCGATTATTTAGATAATTGTCCTTACATATTAATTTTTAAGCAAATTTGCATCTGGATTATTAACCAACTCCAACTAAAAGTATCCTATGATCGATCATCATGGTCACCCTGAACATCCGCTATCCCTCGAGAGGGCATAGGCAGATTACCAAGGTTACATGTATAACCTGACTATAATTGTCAGAGTGTTATTATGATACTTCTGAACATTACTTCACGACCTCTTGATTTGAGCTTGTTTCAGAGCTGCAGCCTCTAGGTCCTCTCCTCACCATTAATTTGAGTACTGTTTGGAATTAATAATTAAGTAAGAATACGTACTTGAGGAAATTCGAGACTATTATGCAAGCCTGAGAAACAGTGAACTTCAAGTTAGTCTAGTATGCAGCGCTACCTATCGGAATGAAATAGTGTGGTGCCTAAATAGGGCTACTGTTCCGGGCTTGGTCTATCTGCAGGAATTCTATATGCTCCCATTGGCTAAATATACCGTTCATGCAGGAAAGGTAAAGCCGGGACTGACCTGTGCCATCTACTACCTTCGGAATAGGAGCTATAAAACTCTTAACGCCTTGGACACCGATTGAGTCGGTCTTCAGGGTATAGATATAATCGCAGCGAGTACGCAAAGTTACCCCACCCTTGCGAATAGTCATTCATTCGCCAAACTCGGTATTTAGTCTTTACTCGCAGTAGGCAGTCTAAGTCAGATTCAATATTTATCAGACTCTATATATAGACGACGTAGTACTTAACTTACCATAGAAACGCAGATGTACGGATGGCGGTGGACACTGGAAGCAAAAAGCGAAAAGATCCGCGTCAAAACAGGATCAAGCGTGGGAAAGCTATCACAAAATGGCCACCGACGAGGACAAGGAGGAAGTCCTACTATCTTGCCGCTATGGAGAGCTTGACGAGGTTAAACAGTTCGTTGAGAGGTTCGGTACTAAAGTACTGACGGATATACGAGATGAAAATGGCAATACCGTACTGCACATGACATGCGGAAACGGACATGAAGGTATGTGTTTCTCCTCCCAATCGTTCGTCTTTTAATGCAAATCCGTCTCCATTTAGATATACTCGATTACCTATTACCTCTACTTCCGTCATCATTGTTGTCTACGAGTAATAAATCCGGCTCGACACCTCTTCATTGGGCTACATTGAACTCGCATCTGCCCATCATCAAGAAATTAGTGCTCTTCCCAGGTAGCCCGGGAGCAAGCTTAATAGACCAGAAAAATGAGGCTGGAAGAAGTCCGTTGGCAGAGGCAGAGTTTGCAGGATGGGAAGAGGGAGCCCAGTGGCTCGTCAGCCAGATGAACTTGGATGACGGGATCAAGGAGCAGGACGCCCCCGATGAAGAAGTTGATGGCCCTGTTGGTGATATAGAAGTTGAAATAGAAGATGCAGATGGCAAAGTGGCGAGGATGACCTTAGGAGGCCCTGTTACATCGAAGTAGAGTGGCTGATTTGCTCTCGTGCGTTAATCTCATTTGTTCGTTTTCGATTTTCGACTTAAACTTCTTTATTTTAGTTCCACCATGTCCTTGGACATTTTTCAACTTTATATCAAGGGCCCTTTGGGCTAGCAATCGGATGAAATTTGGGTTGATCGATGATATCTCGAAACTTTCCTAGCGCTGCTATGGTGAATGGGTGAATGAACCTCTAGAGAAGTTATTCATTCAAAAAACAGTCCATAGATACAAATTCTTACAAAATTTCTGTCAACATGTATGGAAGTACACTGTAGATTATACAGATCCTATTCGATCTAGGAGTCTAATTCTGGCCAAATCGATTTTCACGAGTTAGCTGCCCTTTCCACCTGTCTTCTGGCCTCCGGAATCTTAGCTGTGATGTAGATTGCGATGAAGCTCAAACTGCACATCACGATAACCCACAGATATCCGCCCAGAAGATTATTGCTTATTGACAACGCGAATAGTGAACTAGAGGCAAGGTGAGTATATATTGAAATCAATATGGGGATGATTGATATTTACCTCACGAAGGCAGGACTGAAACTTCGAGTCATGCATTGGAACCATTGTGCAAGGCCATTAGTACTGCCCAAGGCCTCCGGCGAGGGCGATGCATTTTTAATCAAGATGAGAGCAAGTCTGGCAACGAACTTCTGAACAGGTTTTTCCTCGAGAACAATATAGACACTTACGAATATGCAAGGACCGCCACACGACTCATTGCCAAACTAACAATAATTCCTCCCCAAAGGGCTACTTTGACCCATTCAACCGTCAAAACACCTTCCTCGTTCAACCCTTGCCTTGCCAGTAAGTTCAAAAGCGGCAGGCTTGCAAACGTAAAGGGGAACAAGCACATACAAA
Organism: Sphaerobolus stellatus SS14; assembly: GCA_000827215.1. Lineage (NCBI taxonomy): Eukaryota > Fungi > Basidiomycota > Agaricomycetes > Geastrales > Sphaerobolaceae > Sphaerobolus > Sphaerobolus stellatus. The sequence continues at coordinate 1,200,666 of KN837084.1, forward strand.
CCCTATACATCTTGTCCAAATTGAAATTTCGCAAGAACCATGGCATGAAGAACATCTGCAAAGTCGCAGATGTGAACCCAGACACTGCCAGGGAATATCCGATCAGGTCTGCCGGACGAGATAGGCCACCAGAAGCGATAGGCGAAAAACAAAATAGGACGAATACAACATCAAAGGACGAGCCGAGGAATGCTAATCCAGCTCCCGAAAGACAGAGTGCCCTGACGAGGGGGTTAGACAGCAGTTCTCGTATACTTGTGGATGAGGGAGGTGAGTGTTTCGAGGGATTTATTTCGTTGTCTATTTCCTCGGTAACTTTATCAGAAGCGGCCCAACGGGATATGTTTCGCCTAGCGCGCTTGAGAGGGTGAGTCTTTGAAAGGAGAATCAGTTTCTTAAGTAAATCTGCTTAAATAGATCATACAGTACCTCTTCCAGGGATCTGATACCAAACATAGCGGCAGTAAAGGACAGTATTGAACAAATTAAGCAAGGTAAGAAATATGGATGTACGCGGAACCAATTAGTATCGAAGTACTGAGGCCAATGCTGATCGGGATGAGAGAATGTTCCACCGATGAGTGGACTACCAATATATCATAAGCTATATTCTTTCACTCGACGCTGAAGAAAATGGCAACATACCCGATGATTCCTCCTAATGGCCACACCATTCCGTAGATAGGGAAGATCACAGACTGGTTGGATTCATCGGTAAGCTCTCCAAGGGTAGAGTGAATTACGCTATAGAAAATAAGCTACAGAAAGAATGTATAATCCTAACCACTCACGCTATATTCCCAGCAAGTAAACCTGAAAGCGACCTAGCGGCGAGGGCGGACCATAACGTCGTGGATAATCCAAACCACGACGTACAAAGAGCAATTCCTAGGGTACTCGTAAAGATGACAGGGCGTCTCCCAATTTTATCTATTGGATGAAGGTTAACGCGATACTACAATTAATGGGCAGGTAGTGGTCAGCTACCTGATAATTTCCCCCAGTGGTAGATAGAAAAAAGCTGGGACACGGAAAATACGCTATCCTGATCATGAAAGGAGTTGAATAAGTACGTATGTTTCATATCGATAACGGTAAAATTCATATATACGCACAAGGAATCCACTATAGTATCCAATCCGGGATGCATGCGTCGTGACATGGAGATCCTGCATCATCTCGTTGACATAGGGGAATAATTGTGTGAAACTTTAGAAAAAATCAAATCAGCGAGTGAATTTAGTCAGGAAATTTTGATAAGCTCGCCTAATGGGGTCTACTATCCGAACAGCACATAAAGTAAAGACCTGAAGCTTGGGAATCGGTGTCGCTTTGGGTTTAGACAGTGAAGCTATTTCCACGTCGAAAGCAGAGTCCTCGCCTACAAGTGTACTGGACGGACTAGAAGTCGAGCCCAATAAACCCCTAGAGATAGCCTGGTTTGGAGAATCAAAATCAAAATCATCCTTATCATAGGAATATCGAGTGGCGACTCGGAGTTCGATATTCTCAAAATCTTTAGACCCGGACTGGGGCATGTCTGCTTTGACCTGCAGATACACTGGGCAAGGACGACTAGTGGGAAGGAAATAGAGGGAAGAAACAGAGAGCACCCTCAATTCATAGCCGCACCGAATGACCGAACCCACGGCAGAACTTGGTCGAGCTGAAGAAAAACATGAGCTAATTTTGCGTGCCGGGTGCATTCTTACCTCATACGCCCCACTGAAATTCGCGTATCCACTCTTCGTTTGCGAGCCTAGCTTACATCTGGGCCTTCAAGTTCGCATGTAAGCAGATGCCTCCACATGTCTTTAACATTTGTTATGTCGCAAACTTTGGTGCAAGTGTCCTTTCATCTCCAAAGTAAACAGCGGCAAGTTGCAATTGAGGCCGCCCGAGTTGAGGAGCCAAATTGTAAAGAACCCAGATGCAGTACGACATTTCAGTCACGGCAAAAGATTAGGTCGGCCCATGGCACCGATGAGTTATATTTATATACGAAGGACATAGTCTTCCGATTACACGGGATGAACAAAAATAATCAATGATGATTTGTTTCTCGGTCGCTCAATCAAGCTGTATAATACTGGTTAGTAGCAGCTTGAAGCCTTGATAAGGGTCCAAATATGATAGTGATTTAACAGATTAGTGTAAAAATACCAAGTATACATGTGCAATTATCGGTCTCGCCTGAACCTGTGGGAATCGGAAGGCCTCATGCGAACAGGGGCTAAGTTGATTTCCCAAGCTCAATCAGGTCATATGCACGTTCCTTGGATAAACTCCGTCGTGCAGCTCCTTGTAGAATTTACTTACGTATTTCGTCGACGGTAATTGAGGTCAGATGAACGAGACTCCTATATTCTCGAATAGTGGGATTATAGGGTAATCAGCCTAACAAAAAGACGGTATACCAAAATACAAAATTTCACAGACATCGGCAGGCGCAAAGCGAGATGAAATATAGAACACATTGACACGAGAACGATGATAAATGTCTACTACAAGTACTTCCTTTTCCATGTGAAACCTTTCTGGGCCCAGTGCGGCAGCTTCGTCTCAAAACTACCAAGGCATTCGGTAGTATAGCGATAAGCATGCAGGAAAATATACAAATCTTCAGGATCCGGATCCGGATGTAAGGGTAAAAAGCATTCTTTGCAGTAAAGCGTCCCAGTCTCAGTCTTGGTAGTCCACGTGCTAGGGTCAGGATCCGCCTCTTTTTGCTCCTTAGGTGGTTTGAAACCAGTGGCTATCAGCCGTGCTTCCCTATCTTCTGGACTCTCTGAGTCTACCTCCACTTCAACCTTCTTCTCTTCTATAGCCTCCTTTGGTAGTTGTTCCCGGGATTCAATGGAGCTGATCTTCAGCTTCTGTCCTCGAAAAACAATGTCTCGCCATCTACCCCAGTCCTCATTTTCGTCCTTCATGTTTCGTAGACGAGTAATGACTCCGACTAATTCGGCAGACAACGGAACAGGTGAGCCCATTCCAATATCTTCGCCCGTCTCTCGGGGGAGTAACTTCCTTTCAGTCGATGGACCGGCTTCAGTGGAATTTTGATTGGGAGTTCCTGACGTCGGTATAGCTCCAGATGTTTCCTCTGGTATGGTTCCGTCTATAGACATTTTCGACATCTCTTCTGTGAGGGACGACGTGATGGGCGCTTGGTCGTCAACTGCCTTATTAATTACGATGTCTGGTGCAATAGGAGCCGTTCTTCCATCACTCGGAGTTGTTTCAACCCCTCCCTTTCCTAATGCTCGTCCCTAAAGGAAGAAAACTAACTTAGCGACCGATGACGAGTAAAGTAAGATAGGTCGACATTTTTGCGTACCCATATCTTTAGACCATTATAGATAGGATCATTGGCAATGGGATATCCTAAGAATTGTAAATGTACTCGGATCTGATGAGCTATAAAGTAATGAGTCATAAAATTAAATATCTGGTGATAGAAAGCTCACATCTTCCGGTAAGTGGTCGACCTAAGTAACAGAGTCTTGAGTACGTGGAGGATAGAAAAATTAATTAACAAACGCATACACAGCAAGACGCTCGAATTAGTTTCGGGTTCATAAAACAGTCGTTTGAATATAGTTTGAGCCGGCTTTAGGCGTTGACTTAATTGAGTGCTATTGGGTCTAACGAATTAAAGCTCACCTTTCCTTCCGGGTGCACAACATTTAATCCCATCTGTCTATCTACGCACAATAAAGGCTCCTCTACTAGAACTTCATCCCTAAAAAATAAGAATAGATAAATAAAGCAAAATCATGGGCGATAGAAAGACACTTACTCGGGGAATTCACCGTGGCAGCGAGCAATATATTCCTTCTTCACTGTTCCATTAACAAATTCTCTGCCCATAACTCTAGCAAGTTCAACAGTCAAAGGTAGAATTAATAGGCCTGAAGTAAGTCTATCTAAGCGATTTACAGCTGAAGGAATGTTAAATATTGAGTATGATAGATTCTAATAAATACGAGACTCACTGTGAACTTTCTCGATACCCAGCTGCTTCTGCAGCATGTATACCAAGGTTTGCTTATAATATCTTCCGACACCATGCACGGGCTATACATCTAGTGAGAATCTGGGGAACATCCGAAGAGGTATTACGCACTATACTCCCCGGCTTGTCAACAATGAGATATTCTGGTGTTTGTACGAGAATATCAATAGGGACCGAGGTCACAGGAGGTTCGTGCCGATGAACAATGTTTCTAATTAAGCAGATTAGAATCCCGTCTGGCCGGTAATAGCGATGGATACGTGCTGGATACAATCTCCGTTCTTGATTATAGTTCCTGGTTTTGCTATCTTGCCATTTATAGAGGTAACTCCTGCTTCTAATGCAAATCGCTTTCAGATAATTAATTGATGTCGAGAAAATGTAGAGAAAGAAGGATTCACATAGTACTCAATACTTCGGTCGCGAAACTCCGTAGAGATCAATTCCAAGATTTCGCGATTAATCCAGCGACCCTTGGCCATTGTACGCAAAGGAGCCCAATAAGGAGCAACACGCTTCAAGCTGATTTGTGGTATCTCTTGTTTCTCCATCGCTTGAATTTTATTTTTCAGGGCAGTCATGACCGCACCGGAGATATTTTCAGACCCGTGCGCCTCAGATTCCATATTTGACTTTGAGATCTGAGGAAGGATCCAAAGTTCCGATAACTTTGATATGATTGTCCTCTTAAGTGAATGAAATTGAGATACAGCCAGAGCGTTTACGAGGAGGAGGAGGAGGAAAGCGTGAGTGGCGAAGTGATCTGTTTTGGCTGACTCAGCGGCTGAATTTGACTTGGCGAGTCACACTCAGTCACCTTGAACTGCGAAGAGATCAGTGGCCATTTATGTTCATGCAACAGTAGAAATGGTAGTTGAGTCTTCTGCTTAATAGCGTTTGCTTCTGATCAAGTTCATAAACGTTGTGTAAAGACGAGAGCGTGGCACCAGATATCGTAACAAACATGACAATCAAAGCCTAAAGGTCAAATCAGGTTTGTACTAATTCCAATAATGATACATAGAGAGCGTACAGGTTAGTGAAACCATCATTAAAAACAACATCAGAACTAAGAAATAACTGAACAAACCATCCGTTACTGAAAGTGAAAGAAAAGATTAGCCATATATCAAGAAAAGTGGAGATAGAATACCTTGATGAATTTGGCCATGAATTTTCTGCAATAAAAGTCAGACATAAGCATACTAAAAGCAATTACATTAGACATACTTGTGGAATTCAGTTCTAAGAAGGTCGTTGACGAATTGACCACCTTGCTTAGATTCGTTCATAGCCTGATTCTTAAAGATAAGATCTTGGGAGGAACATTAGTACTAGTGTTCAAGCATCATAATAAAGACCGCATACCATCGTCCCACCGACGTTTGACTGTAAAAGAGCCAGTTGTCGATGTACCTCCCGGAGTTTGACCGAGTGCTGCTTGAAGATTAAGCAACGGATTCGCAGTAGCGACTTCAACTTCTCTTTGCGCAGCTTCAGAAGCAGACAGCTCTTGTTCCTACGATAAGATAGCGTGAGCTTCAAATCCAATCGAGGATGAGAAACAAGGTCTCCTTACTTGTCGCATCTTCTCCTCTGCACGCTCCCTCTTAATCTTCTCCAACTCTCTCAATAGTTCCGCAGTATCATCTTCCTCTTCCTCTTCAGAATCTCCATCTTCATCGCTGTATAAAGAAAATGCGAATGTTAAGCATCGTGTCAAGTAGAGTAGAGAACACGTACTCATCGTCATTATCCACTTTCTTTTTGCCGCTGTCATCGCCATCGCCATCGTTCTCTTCTTTTTCCTCGTCATCATCATCTTTGTCAAGCGCTACAGCTTCTTGCAACAACTTCCGTCTCTTATTTGCCTCGTCCTCGCCGGGGCTCCCATTCTCAATTGCTACCACTGAGGTAGAAGGCAATCCCTCTGCCTTCCGTTTCTTCTCGCGAACCTCTTGCTCAGCAGCAATTAGCTCAGCCCTTAAATCACGTTTTGCTAAATCGGTGGTGGATGTCTGACCAGGCTGTCTATATGAAGTAGATTAGAACCCGTAGTATGAGTGATGGACTGGGAGAACTACCTGAACTTCAGCTTCGTATGGGCCGCCATATCACGAGACGAGTACTGTCGCGATCCGCCTTTCACATCTCTTGCCTGAGCAGGATCCCATGTTGGCCTGTGAGCTGTAGACATTCTGGATTTTGTGGAGGTGTAGTCAAACTTGCGAACTGGCAGCTGAACCTGACTGCTTACATCAGCACAATTATGAACTACATGCGAAAGTCGTTCTTAAGTCCTCTATTACGATTGAAGAATAGCGAAGGTCTTTTCTATCGATTTCCCACTTGAAAACCAAAAACTGAATTTATAATTATATAACACTTTAGAATGCAACGAAATCAACTAGAAGGCAGTCGACTCGAGTCGTCCTAAAAATACTTACTTGTAGCACAACCACATAAATATGTCCCCTCAACTCAGGAACACAAGATAGAAGAAGAAAACAAGATACAGCGGCATTAATTTGTCCAATATTATTCCTTGTTGACAGAAGAAATCATGTAGGCTGATATGCATGGCGCCTTCGCATGATCGAAACTACAGTGGGAATAAGCTCTACAGTCGCTTTTAGGAGTATTTAAAGCAACTAGAGCAAAGCCTAAGTATGATAATTGGGGAATAAGAAATCGCGAGGTAAACGACGAAAAGCTGTCTGGCTGCCTTGGTCGTGAGATAATAGGCGTGAACAACATAAGCCGACCCCCCAGATAATCGTATACATACAGGATGTTCGAAAAATGCAGATGAAACGTTGATTATGTGCTTATTTTTGCCTTCGTCTGTCTCGCATTTGAATAACTAAGATAAGAATCTGGAATACTATCAGCTTCTGAATGGCGAGCAAAAGGGGAAAAAAATGCTTTACTCCAGAACAGAGAGACGACTCCGACGACTCCAAACCGTAGGTGAGGGGGAACAATGGAAAAGTTTATAACCTGCGTTGGAAGGAATACACCCCTTCAAATCGTGTAAGCCTTTATGGAATTCCAAATAGGGGATGAAAAATACCAATTTTTTAATAAAGTTGGTACGTATTCCTAAATACATTGCTAGTCAATACTGAAGATCCCCATCGATATAGATTACTCACGGCTTTTACTCGTTTCTGTGCTTCATCGACTCCTTTACCTTCCAAAAACGTCATGCAGGAATAGAAAAAGGCGACGGCCACTGGAATATAGGAGTGAACATGGAGAAACTTTCGTCAGTTGATACGATCGTACCTGGCGTCAATACTCCTTGATCCAGAGCAACCTGAGATTCAAAGCATGTCGGATTAAACGATGTCCCAAAATATTGTGCGATTGTACGCGTATCTTACCCTTGTAGCAAGTGCTCTAGCAGGAGTTTTGAATTTAATACCTCCTAACCATTGATACCATTTCGTCATCATGGGTCCGAAAATAAGCCCTATCAAAACATGAATAAAGGCGGTCATAAGAGATCTTGTGGCTTACCTCCATAAACTGTCAATCGTGCTGTCCTTTCGTACTGCGATAGAAGTTGAAATTATGTTAATTCCAAAAGGAAATCCAGCAAAACGATACACTTACATCATGATTTCGTGCGCCTCGTTTCTCAATTGCTTGTTGAGCAATAATATCTCCTCCCCCGAAAAGGATACCAGCAGTGATGCATTGTGTCAACATCGGCCGGCGAAGCAAAGCTGCACTACAATGAAGCCATGGAATCAGCGAATCAATAGAAATTCATTTTCTACACACTTATAGCTTCTAAAGAATGTAGCCATTGCAAGGACTTCGATGACAACCTGGCGAGTGATAAAGCGGGTATAACCAAACTAGGCAGTTGTCAGTGTCACGCTTGATTGTCACGCTCAAAGTTCCAAGGACGTAGTCTCGAACCAGACCTCCGTGGCGCCCTCACCAGTTAGTTACTATATATGGTGTGTGGAAGTAAAAAGACCGGAGAAGCTTGCGTCAGAGAGTGTAGCACGTGTCACATCAACGTGACACTCGTTATCCTTCGTCGTGCCTCAACAGCCTCTTCTTTCGTCCCTCTTTCGGCGTAGGCTTGGTGCCGCTACCACAAATTCACGACGCGTCTGGGCTGTCACTCAATATGTCACGCGCTACACCCGCCTATACGCTTTGCGCCAGACCCTGGTGAGCGCGCCTATACAGCACTTTTTGGGACCTGCTACCAAAAAAGGAAGGCAGCTCACCCAGGTCTGGATCGAGACTACCAAGGACGTCGCTGCCACGATCTGACCCAATCTACACATGTGGTACGTCAACATACATACCGTTTTCAACATCGCCTGATGCCATATAGCAAGCATATTCTTAACGCTCAAGTTTCCATTCGAGCACCTTGCTGCAAACAATGGTTCGACTGCGCAGAATGTCATGCCGAGAAGGAGACCCACTCATTAGCACGGACGATGGAAATGGCTTTTTTATGCAAAAAGTGCAAGAAAGCTTTTAGAAAGGACATGTCGGCCTATGAGGAGAGCGACGAATATTGTCCGCACTGCGATAACCACTACGTACGTATCTGGGCACTTCCGTGAGATCACTACTGCCGAAGATTAACATGATGGTGGGATAGGTCATTGAAGCAAAGTCTCCACAGGCCGTTCTTGGAGTTGAATCCGAAGATACCCGTATTGATTCACGGTATGTCTTCCTGTCCATGAGTGCATATCATGGCTAATACTGAGCGTTTGTAGTATAATCAAGGACGATCGCGTCCAGCAGGATCCAACTAGGTCTATATTCGCAGCAGATTTCTCTGATCGTATCGGTTAAAGTGGAATATTGGATTCTGTCGGATGTTCTTCCTCGCTCTGAATACACGCCTTTCATCCATGAATCATCGGATAGAACTTCCTTTCTGTTCAACACAACCGTGGTATCTTCGGTATGAATCTCTATTGCCTATCTATGATCTGCAAGTTTTTCTTAGTGGATATGGGAATGAGGTGCTACTGGTCTATTTAGGTAGTACGCGGATTACTGAGTGTTGATTATGGAATGGATTATCTCGATGATAGCTTTTGACGTGTCTGTCATATACAGTAAGTCGCTCTTCTAGTACGGCGACTACTTAATACCAATCGTTCGAATACACGGGTTAATCCTAATGATGCAAGTATTATTACGAAGAGGAAAGCAATTCCTATACCAAGTTCATTCAATATTATTTCACGTAGATCTACCGAAACGAAAACATGAACTCCCAGCTGAATCTGGCTGAATACACATAGAGAAACCAGCCGGCTGGGTCTTAGTGAGTATACATGATGATTCTTCATGATTGTAATCTGGTTATATCCCGATATCTAGTCAATTATTTTTTTCCGCGTCCCAACCATGTTGATTATCGAAGCGGGAATCGGTTTAACTAAGAAATCTTCACTTCCTCCCAAGCTCCGATGCACTTCAATATAATTAAAGAAATAGCTTTCCCTTTTCTTGCTACAGGATTCTTTCGAGGTTTGATATATGTATGTACAGATATTCCTATATTCGATATCACAAATAATAGGCATCTCGAGGAAATCTCTTTGCATTGGTTGTCTTGTTAGGGTTTTGAAGGTATAGATCCGAAGGATGGAAGAGTCGTCATATATTTCTCATTTGGGACCGTACACAAGGAGAATCTCGGGCGTACGAGTCAGAATTTACGTGAACACTATTTCGCCGCTAGTAATGAAATGGTAAGCAATATTCGAAAGATATATCATTGGCTGTCAATGTCTGGGTTTCTTTTCGTTCTTTCGTATTTTATCGTTACTTACTATGAGACTTTCAGAAACTTAGTTCATTCCCCATCATATTCACTACAGACAAAAGTTTGAAAAAAGTATGTATAGCTTATTTGCTGCCTTAGGTTCTAGGTCTCGATGAGACAATTTATTCTACGCCTTCGCAATTTTTGGAGAGGAAGGTGGACCATTTCGGACAGACCAACGTCAAGATTTACCTTTCTCGTTGCCTTTAGCAATACACACGACCAGTGTATTGCCGGGGAAGTCATTAAGTGCAATCTGACATTCCAACATTTAAAAGCTTAGGCTTCTGTACAGTGTGATTCTTGTCAACTAACATAACCATGTGGTGTATATGTCATTCATAGTCACTCGCCATGGAACCTCCCAAACATTAACATTGAGGTCGATGATCGGGGATAGAGGGATCAAGGTTGGCTTTCTCGGCTGGCGCGATCTATCTTCAAAAGGTTTATCGTCAGATACTTACTTTGCTAAATTAAGTACGCGTATGGGAGACGGATTCCTCGGACTGCGCAAGCTCTTTGTGAGATGCATTTCTTTCTTCAATCAATCTGAGTCTAAAATTATCCAGTTTAGCATTGCCTATTTCTCCGCAGTACCATTTTGTCCTTATGAAGGTCAATAACGACCACCATAGCACTTTCTTTTTCCAGTTGCGTCTATATATATATATACCTTACTACTTAGGACGAAGCTGGCAACTACTTGGAATTTTCGAAGCAGCCCAAGCCTCTGTGGCTACTGCATCCGATATCTGTGTTGCCTATCAGGAAAATACCCGAAATGACCGAAAGTTCTTCTATGTAAGTAACACATTGCAAAGTTTCTTATGGGATCATATTTGGGAACATCAGTCTCCACGATAGCTGAAGTAACCAGTACGCACCATCTTGGGAGTCCATCTTCTAGATTTAATTAATCAGTCGCACGACCGTCATCTAGATACAACTCAACATTCTCAACGTTTGCTTCTGGACTAATCGAAGAGCGACGGTTCTTTCCGAGTTCACCCTCGGTGAATTCAGTATATATATAAGCCACGGTGAACTTCGCTTCGTATTCAAGAACAGACTCCAGTAAGTTAGCTACCAATGTCTTAAGCCATTATTACTCTAATACTTACGCTTCTATTGGCTCGCAGTCCAAATAAAGAGCCATCGAGACGTCACATCACAAGCCGGTTGGTCCTACTGAAATGTCGGTGAATAGGCAGTCTTTCTTCACTTACGATGTCAATTTTAAATGTATGTATAAAAGCTAATCATCTCTTATTTCCGTGTCTGGCATCTAATATGAGTTTATTTCAGGTTGGCTGTCCAGACATACCGCTTGTCTGGAAAGGCTCCAGAAGATCACATGGCCGAGTCCTACGAGAACAAGATCTCGGCTTTCTTTCGGCCTTCAACGTTCAACGTTGAAGTTAACTAAAGTTTGACCATGCTATGGTGACGATGCTCCCGGCGAATCAATACAAACTGCGTAGTAGGATGATATGCACAGAAAGTGAAGCATCATTTTCGAATCCTGGGAAAATACGGATTCCATTATAATTATTCTCGAGATCCATCTATCATTCAATTGCTTGTTCAAAGAATCCCAAAGCCCTAAGTGGATTATCCCAATGTGTCTATATTGAACACTTAGTTAACAAAAGACGCAATACAAACTAACTCTTGCTTACCCAGTGATTTCCCCCTTCAATAGCGAAGAATTTCACGGTGCGTGCGAGATAATGATAGGCTGGAGGATTTACGGTCTCCTCTTGAACCCCTTTCATAGCGAACACAGCTTCCCATATGCTCTCGGTGCCCCAGACATAGCTAATACCAACATTCGGAAAAATAAGCCGTGCATTTCCTTCATTATGATTACCGAAAAGGGCACGGATCCGTATAGCCTTATGTATAGACCGTGCTTGATCCAAGAGCAGAAAATCATCTGCGACTTCAGGGGTAACCCTAGTTAATCCTTTCGCAAGGTCAGCAGGTGGGATTCTTGTTAAGGTGGGAGGTTTGGAGGTTTCCGAAACTTTCTGCTCCAAAACGTTGATTATATTGTTGAACGGCGTCTTGGAATCTCGGACAGATGCGGGGTGGAGATAATAGGCAGAGACCCACTCAGAGAATTTGCCCTGTCTCTGGTCCAATGGGATCTCTTCATCGAACAGTGGATTATAAGCTCCAGCCGGAGTAGGAAATCCCAAAGCATGATGCGGTGGATCTACCGCAATTAAGACCGAGTATGGTTGATAGGGAGAAAAGAAGTATCCTCACCATAAATCACAATTTTCTTGAGATAAGGTTCCAGTTTCTTCATTAATCCAGGATCATATGTATTGGCGAAGGCAAGCATGGACAGAGAAATTACGTTTCCAAGAGACCATCCCATTAAGGATATTCCTCCAACTGCCCTGCCTTCTTCTTCTGATTTCGCTGGTATCTTCTCGGTATCAATAAATTTTGCTAAGAAACGCGCTATTTCTGCACCTCGTTGTTGCAAAAATGAAGTGTAATGTTGTGCTATCACACGGCTAGACGGAGGAGAATTCCCATCCTCGTTGATTAAAGAGGGATCGAAAGCGGCAGTTTCTTCAGTCTTAAAGGGCGTGGAACCAGAATAGCCTCTGCGATTTACAAGAAGGAGGCGTATATGACTGGCTGTGGCAATAGGTATCAATCGATGAAAAATATCTAAGCAAACAGAGAAATTCTGTATGTAAGTCTTGGGTGCAGCCTCTAGGATGACGAGAAAAGACTTACGGCCGTTGAAACCATAGCCATGGAGGATGACCAATGTTGTATATGGCTTGTCTTCCAAGATCGGTACACCACTATCTTGGTAGTAGAACTCTACTTCAAGATCTTCCAGTCGTAGGATTGGCATCCGAGCTAGATGGAATTCTCATGTTAATCTTATCGATATAAGTAGTAGATGACTAAGCTTTGACTCCGACCTTCATACTTACTCCGATCAGTGAAAGCGATTGAACTGACGTAACTCGTAAGTTGGGGACAGTTTGGGGTTATGGTGTTGGCGATAAGCACACTGAGCACGCTGACTGCTTTTATGTCTATGACGCTTAGACAAAGTCCGAAATAGGTTGGAACTAATGTTGCCCGCGGCTATGGTTGGCTAGCCGAGATGATGGATCGGCTTAGGCTTAAAATAGTGGCTTAAAAAAGCCGAGCCACTTAGAACCAACTCGTTTGGCTGTGAAGCCGGCTAGCTGTCAATATATTCCCCACAAATGAGTTTCGAGTTTCGAGTGATATATGAGATGGGATATCCCATATAATAATGTATGTATAACGTCAATTTAGCCTAAATAAAATGTTGAAGGGGAATACACCATAATTGAAGGAGTTTGGGGGGACAGACTGTCACGATGTCACGCAGAAGGCCGAAGCGTGACATGTCGCGGTTTAAATGTTCTCTCCTTATTCGCGCCTCAGACTTCTCGGTTCAAGGCTATCTGAGAGTCTATAACGGATCCTATATTTGCTCTAATACGCAGGTCTACAGTTGGAATAGAAAATATGCATGAAAATTTCAAGCAGTAGGATGGATTCAATATACCCTTAAAGCCAATGGGGCGGAAACCGCTCAAATGTGGCTCACCTCCTAACCAATTCGACCCGGCTTCTAAAAACCGGCTTCAGTTGGCTAGAAGTGGCCGCGGCTGTCGGCTTAGCCGCAGTCGAGCCAAGCCGTGGGCAACACTATTGGAAACTCTGGCCAGGTGCGGCATTGTGCGGTTACACCACTCTTCAAACTTCGTCGGAACAATTCGACACGCATATTAGGCCTTTACTGTTTATTACCCAGCGGAGAGTCTATTGTCAAGATTGGGATGGTTCCTCTGGCAGTGCACTTCCTATAGGAAGAGTCACAGGCATTGGTTGAATTCCTTTGTGTATTCTTCAGCTCAGGCTGTCAATGATAATAGAAGTTGAATACAGGAACCGAAGACTTCTGCTTGGCTCGTAGGCAACTTATGCCAATGCCTATGGGAGCAACTTGGTACTCTCACAATTATTATGGGAGCGCCTCTAGTAGGCATCTTCTCGAATCTCGCCTATCTTCAGAAACTCAGAATCTACGGGTGCGCCCTTCTTTATCCCTAATATGTATGCTCTGCCGACAGTCTTCGACCACAAGCAAGGGGGGTTTGCCGATATTATTTCAGGGCTCTCGGTCTCACAGGGTTGGTGTATACTTAACTGTCTCCGCTAATTGCCGTGATGAACTGTTCGAGGCCGATGTCATTGGGCTGCCAACTTTACGACCCCTTCCCAACGTATACCCATGGGACTATTCGACTCTTTTGGGGATGATCTATTTCCCAGCTACCCACTTCGACACAGTAATGGGATTCCAGAGTAGGAGCTCTGACGCCGCTTGAGACGAAGCACGACAGATCCAGGTTCAGACACTTCTCTTTTGAGGTCATTCTAGATGTTGTGATTCCTATCCCAGGCTCCAATTCATGGTTCACAACGAGTCCCACAGTGCATGTTAGCCGTGCGTGTGAAATGCCTGGGACAGAGGAGTAGATATACTCGCATTCGACCAAAGGGACCGCTTTGGATGATCATAGTACCTCGTTCCCTTCAGTCATGAGCGACCTTGGATTGACTATGGGGGTTGCCCTCGTGGGCACCTTGATATCTGCTGTCTTGTATGGCATCACTGTCACTCAGACGTACCTTTATTTCCAGAGGTTTCCTCAAGACAATATTCTCATAAAATTGATGGTAAGTCTACACATTAGTATGCAGTATAAAATATGGCCCGTGTTCAACGTCTTTTATTAGGTGGCCGTTTTGTGGTAAGGCGAAACAACGTCTAAGTCCTTGCAGTCATCGAGAATGTCTCAAATCTAGGACATTGGATACGCTCCACCTCGCGCTCATTTCGCATTCCATGTATTTTTACCTCGTAAGCTCTTATATATCTACATTTCAACCCCTTTCCCAAAGCTCTTTTAGATTCAGAACTTCAACCATCCTGACGCCTTGGCTTCTGCTGTATGGTATGTATATTATTCTATGAAAAGGCATGAACGTTGACAATAAAGAATCCTCGTTAGGAGCTTTAACGTGAGTAATTCGCAATATTGTTATTATAAATTGAAAGTGAACCATTTTCAGTCCGAAGTGTCCGTAAACGTAAGAATGTCCCTTATACAGCTTCATATTAAGATGACTAAATTTCAGTCAAGGGCCTCATCGGATTAATAGTTGAATGGTAATTGTGAATTTCTATGACTATATTCATTTAAAATTGATCCATATGAAGCTTTTTTGCACGCCGGATGCTAAGACGTATGTATTGAATCCTAGGACTTTCCTCCTTGTCTGTTTTCCTAATGCCTGTATGTACAGTAAGTGGGGGAAGCCGTATAGGCTGGTTCTTGGCAGTAATTGTCGTACGTCGTATGATTATCTATTGACTTAGTCTCTTTTTAATGGTTTACTAAATAGTGCATCCTCTCCTTAATTCATTTCGGTGAGCAGTGGAGTCCTGTATTTCGAACAGCCGTTGCATTTACACGTATCCCGATTAGGCCTCGGAATATGTTGGTATTTAAAAATTACTTCGTGAACTTACTTGCTGACCTCTCTGCCAATGGAAAGTTTTCACCGATCGGTTGTAAGTTGCGCTGTTTCCTATGAACACAAATAATTAATCAAGTGCCATTATAGATTCCAATTACGTTTCTTTGCCAAATTCCCTGAACTCACAGTATGTAATTTTGTATTGTATTTAGTTGACATTGCTGATCTAGCTGCCAGTGGATCACGAAAATCGGCCTTGGAAGTGCTGCAGCCTGCGATTTGATTGTGGCCCTGGGACTGTGAGTAGCATTATTTGCTTTGAGATATCTAACTTCATTAAAAATCGTTCCACAGTTGTTGGTACCTGTATACCTCCCGAACAGGGTATCGCAAGTGCGTTTGTACTATTGAAAGGCGAAGTTTTGATACTCATTACTCAACTCACTGACAGGACGGACTCGCTCATCGTAACGCTGATGGTATACACTCTCAATTGTGGCTTGCTGACAGGGTTCGCTATTATGTCTTCAAAAAGTGAAGAGTGGAATTGACATTTCCTCTTTAGTGTTTGTGCCTCTATGGTCATTATCACGGTAATCTACTTTCTTTATACAACAATAACCGGATTTATGTTTTGAACTTGGCAGTTCTCCGTATTACCGAATACCTTATTCTTCATGGCCTTCTTCTGGGTGCTCGGAAAATGTAAGTCACTTCTGTTGTATTCAGACTCCCAGGTTTAACCAGGGAAATAAGTATATTGTAACAGCTGTGTGGCAATGTAAGGTTGCTTTTTAGAACATTGCGACAAGCTCTAATGGTTGTTTTGCAGGCTCAATAGCCGTGAAGCCCTCAGGGGAAAATTAGGATATGTTGCTGGCACCAATATTACAAACATTACAAATATTTCAGACAACCAACCATCAAAGCATTCGATTATGTCTTCTCATCGCAATCAACGGAGCTCTGCTGCTTATGGGGAACCAAACTTCGAGATTCTTTATGCTCGACCACCGGTAAGACATATTTTCTATCCCCCTGACTCTTTCAGCAATTCATTATATTTTATCAGAGCCCCCAACCTGCACTTACAGTCAGGGTTGATACCACCACTGAGACTAATCGAGAGTATTACCGCCACTCGGCGATTACAATGGTAATATTTGTTTACTAGAGTTCCACCAGAAGTTCTTTACTAAATGGAGGTGTAGCCCAAACGGACTGCCTCAATGATCAGTATCGATCGACCAGAAGATCAAATAACAGCGTTGTCACTGGCACCCAGCCCTTCATCAACAGTACCTCTAATAGGAAACCCACGGGATGTACCAAAGTTCCCCTAGTTACTCTTGTATCCATGTTCGAAACAGACATTTATCTCTTAAAATTTGGAATGGAAACTAAAAGTGTCTTTACTATGCACATAAATAGCGATACATAGATGTAAATGGAAGTATCCCAATTGGTATTCAATCTGTCCCATGTTACGAAGAACTTGAAAGAAACTCGGCGATGTCTTTCGCCACGATCTTGTGCACTTTTGCTGTAGGATGTAAGTGATCGATCCAGATATTTCCTCCTGCTTTCTTTCTATCAGACTTATCGAAATCAAATCTCTCAGGATCATTGAGGATCTGAGTGAATATAGACCAAGATGAATAAAGCAAAACTGTTGCTGCTGGATGAGATTTGGCGAACTCGTCCACCCTGGCACGAAGGTCTTCGTTCCAAGTGTCATACCTTGGCTTCATAGAAGTTTCAATAAACTCATGAACTAGTTCGAATATCAGTATAAGCCAGGAAGAAAAAATGTAGTGATACAGACCGCCGGGACACCGTTCAATGGGCGGAACATCTATGAACATGAAATTGCGTGCTCCCAAAGCATATAGCTTCGACTGATGTTCGAAATTTTGTTCGAAAGACTCTTTGTAAGATTTCTCGCTACGTAGTTGTTCAATCGCGTTTCAAAGGCAAAGATAACTGCAGAGAAATATCTGTAACTCACGTTCCTATGTCATTTATTCCTATCCAAGTAGCTGTTATTCTCATGTCAGCCGCGATGATTCTTTATTAGGAAGATCTTACCGAATAATGCATTCTCTGCATTCCACTCTATGCCTTCTTTACCATGCTGTATTAGGAAGCGATTGAATTCTGTCTCTAGCGCCTGACTCGTCACCCCGCTGATTGCGCAGTCCAGTACAAGGAGTAAAGATTCATTGTAAGTAGTTGCAAGGTAACCAACCTGGAAATTAAAGCGAATATTTTACGAATAGATCAGATCTTCCCCTATGGCAAAATGCACTTAGTAGACTTACCCAGTTGGGGCCATCATTATTGAAAGGATTGCCAGGAAACTCTACTCCCAATGGATATTTCGCCGTAGGTATCGGATTATCTTTTGTCCAAGGACAAACGACTTCACTATAGGAATCGCCACTACACGAAGAGGTATAATAAGTTACACCTTCCGGGTAGTGTTTTGTGGTGCCCGCACTGTACTGCTTACAAGACAACGAGATAGCGCAATTTGGAGAAACCCCTCCAACTCTCCGACTTCTGTATAATAGCTGACATTGGATGTACGATGAAGTTGAGAGAGAAGTAGCACTACGTAAGGAGCGACTGATGAATATCGTGGTTCACTGATCGGTGATAAAGAGTATAACCCTGGTCGCGACGTGCGTGACTTCGCCTGATCATCTCACCATCGGCCTCCCTGGGTGATTAAGGCCAGATACAAAAATGCGACAAAATCAAGGTCTTACCCGGACTCGAACCGGGGTCATGAGAAGGATCATTAAATCAAAATCTCATGGGCTAACCACTACCCCATAAAACCTCATGACGATCGGCTTCTTCATATATACCTGGTCGTGAAGAATTATCTGAGGTTGAGTTGAATTTAGTGAATTTAAAATGAAGCCAAATGCATATTAAAATTGTACTAAAGAATAAAATCGCCGCCAAGTATTAGGTCTCGAACCATTATATGTACTCGAATTAACGAGCAAAACAAAGGTCCTACCGTATTCGGACCGGGGTCATGAGAAAAACCCGACTTCAGAATCCCAATACTACCCCGTAGCACCTGTTTACAGGCATCGAAAACCATCCCTACCTCTCTGCGGCCTTTCACTGGTGCACTAATCTTTTGCAATTTATATATAATAATGTAGCTGCTGTTTTTTAATAAGACGTAAGTGCTTAGTGGTTTTAGGAATGCAACTCAACCATTTGCCATTTGACCAGCGCCTGCACGTGATCGCGTCCTTCACTTTTGGCCCCGCGCGCTCTCCAATTCACCTCACCATTCTGTTTCCTCGACTTTTGCTATGGCACCTACTCCGTCATCAAACTGGCTAGCTTTAAAAAAGGTATATACACTACTGAATTTCATTGAAATGGGCTAATTGGCTTTTCAGAAACTTCCCACAGATGGACGACCAAAGAAGAGACGAAAAACGGACGCGGTTTTAGAAGTTGCTACATCTGAAGTGGGATCTGTAATGGGAGCATCTACAAGAGCATCAAGTCTCGCACCTAGTGTAGCGTCGACGACGGAGGTGGATAAGTCGCCGGATTCTGTGTCTGCGTTGAGGAGGATGGTGTACGGCGAGAGTTCGTATGCTGAGAGTCATAAGCTGTAAGTTCTCTCATCAACATGATGGATGGGATCTTTAACAATACGTATTCAGCCCCGGAAAGTATATTGCAATTGATTGCGAAATGGTGGGCATTGCTGGTGATCCGTCAAAGCGAAATTCAACTTCTCGAGATAAAGGCGACGAATCTTCTTTGGCACGTGTCAGTGTAGTTAACTATTATGGATATGTATTGCTTGATACGTTTGTACGGCAACGGGAACGCGTAACGGATTGGAGAACGGCGGTCAGTGGTGTTCGCGAGTCGGATATGGTTAATGGTGCGCTAAGCTTCAACTTAGAAAAAACTCGAGAATCCTAACACATTTTATCTATAGCGAAGTCGTTTTCTGAGGTTCAAAAGCTCGTCGCAGACCTAATAAAAGATAAAGTTCTGGTCGGTCATGCCGTCCATAACGACTTAGAGGTTCGTGAGACTATTTTCCCCCGAATTTTATCTCACGTTGTATTACAGGCGTTATTACTGTCTCATCCACATAATTTGACGCGAGATACCCAAGTTCTCGCGGGAAGACACGGGACACTTTCAGCTAATAAAGCTGCAGAAAATGCCTCGGATCCCAGCAAGCCCGTCAAACGGAATAAGCGTCAGGCTTTAAGAAATCTAGTGACCTCAGAAATAGGAATAGACATTCAATCTGGTGAACATTCAAGTGTAAGTGAATATCCCGGTTTTCTACAGCTATTTTAAAACCCTGTCCTGTCTTGTAGATTATAGACGCGCGTGCCACCATGGCGGTGTATCGTCTCCATAAGAAACTCTGGGATAAAGGATTCGCACCCTCGATACATAAAATCAAGAAAAAGAAGTCAAAGACTCAAATAACCGATGTCTCGACCAAAATTTCATCACCAGAACCCTCTTCGAATGGGAAGTCTTCCGGCAAACGTAAACATGCCACCGAGGACGATGATTCCCCTTCGAATTCACAACCTAGCTTGAAATCTAAGAAACAGGGAATTAGTTCCGGTCTGTCCGTTGTGACGAAAAGTCGGAAAGGTGGCGTTCAGTCGAAAAAGGTCGTCTCGGGAACTCGAAGTCAAGCCAAACCTGCTACTGGTAGTAGTTCTGGTAGCAAGTGGTGGGCAACTCTAGGTAAATAAAATCGCCTGTTGTAAATTATTATTTTTCAGGTACGCTATGCCGAGTATTTGCCTTGCAAAGACTAATATTTCCGGCAGGCTCAGGTGGCACAGCATACTTTGCATGGATATTCACATTGCGCGCGTTCAATACCATTCTCGCATATCGTTACGTTTGATCAATGGAGCAATCGCATCATTCCCAAGTACTTGAATTTGACTGGTACCTTTGAATTTGGAAATGGCATGAGGTTGTGTAACATTCGCATCGACATCGGCTTCGGATGCCGTACGCTCCTTTATCTTTATCGACATGTTTGTACAGATAAACGCGCCATACTTCTTCCGGGTGGCAATGTTAGGGAATCTCGGATGTGGCAAAACTGATCCGCATGCTATTCGACAGAGTTGACCAACCGCTTCACGGCACTAATTAATGACGTACTAAGATGAACCTGCTCGCTAATAAAGACTGGAGTCATATTTAACCATTTTTCGACCGAATCTCTGTGCAAGTCTTAAGCCTTATGGCCTGGCCCGGCTTTCGAGAAGGTTCTGCGAAAACAAGACGATACGCGACTGCGTCAATTTCGCAACGCTCAGGCTGATGTGGTGCCAATAACCAGTTAATGCCTGTTAATGCCCATCTAGAACCTAGATCAACCTCCTGTCTCTGCCTCATGGGGGTGTATAGCCCTGCTTTCCTTGATTGTGAAGCCCTGGCCACAATATTGATGAGCCGTATTATCCTTGTGAATGGGGTTAAAAATCGATGGCTAAGCAGCTGATAGCAGTATTGTCGTCGTCGTTGACGAGAAAACGGTAGGTATCATACGAGGATACAAAAGGGACTGAAATCAGTCGAACAACAAGAAAGCATGAACGATCGCGGACTGCGTCGCAGGCTGCAGCATGCTGCGAGCGGATAACGGCATTATTAAGATCTGTTGAGACTTGAGCTTGGGACCTTGGGGTCCGATATGAGTTTCCAACTCCGCCATCTTCCCTGGGGCTCATGTTGGCACTTATCCATTATCCCAAGAGCAAACTCGTGTACGAAGCTATGTTCGATAAGTAATGCGTGTACAGGTGAATTATCCGGAGCTCAGTTTGGCGATTCTTATGTAAAACCGTACGACATTTTTGGCCATTTTTTCAGGCTGATCGGTTTATAAGGCGAACTAGATCAATTGTTTATCGATAGCTCCTTCTTCCGTTTCTGCCACCTTACAGGTATTTTTCACTCCTTTAACCATCTTTGTCCTAGCCTGACACCCTCTTTCAGCTTTAAAAGCAACAAGCAGCAGTAGCATCTAGGTCACCCCAGTGCATGTACTCGAATCAACTTCACAGCTCTCACAACCAACACCGAGGTAGCAAACACTCCATCCCCGGACCCATAGAACATTAATTTGTCTACGATGTCTCCCATTGCAACTACTCAACCTATCTATACTCCTACTTCGGGTTCTCGCACCCCTGAGACCCCTCTCGATGGGCCCGCTCAAGCCGCTCCTGTTCATCCTACGGCTGCCCGTCGTCCCTACAATATTGTCGTCAACTCTGACAATACCGTTTACACTGATGAGTTCGTCACCGCCAAGTACGACAATCGCGGGGCGGATGTTGTGACCTCGGCCGATGGTAAAATCAACATCGTACCCACCGTCAAGTCTTATGAGTTCAAGACCTCTTTGAAAGTTCCCAAGACTGGGTGAGTCTTATTTTGTTACTTTTTAGTTGCTTGCTGATATTTACATTTTTTAGTCTCATGCTTATCGGCATGGGCGGTAACAATGGTACTACCCTCTGCTCTACCATTCTCGCCAACCAGCACAATATCACCTGGCGTACAAAGAATGGTGTCCAAACCTCCAACTATATCGGTTCCCTCCTCCGTGCCTCTACCGTTCGTATTGGTACCGACCCGACCACCGCCAAGGACGTCTATGTTCCCATCTCCGATGTCCTCCCCATGGTCCATCCCAACGACCTTGTCCTCGGTGGTTGGGACATTTCCGGTCTTCCTATGGACAAAGCCATGGCTCGTGCCCAGGTCCTCGACTATGACCTTCAACGCCAGGTTGCTCCCATGATGGCTCTTATTGGCAAACCCTTGCCTTCCATCTACTACCCCAGCTTCATCGCTGCAAACCAGGAGGCTCGTGCCGACAACCTTATTCCTGGAAGTGACAAGCACGCTCACCTTGAGCACATTCGTGCTGATATCCGCAAGTTCAAGGCCGACAACGAGCTCGACAGCGTCATCGTGTTCTGGACTGCCAATACCGAACGCTACAGCGAGCTCATTGATGGTGTCAATGACTCTGCCGAGAACCTTCTCAATGCCATCAAAGTTTCCCACGATGAAGTTTCTCCTTCCACCCTCTTCGCCGTCGCTGCCATCCTCGAAGGCTCTCCGTTCATCAACGGTGCTCCCCAGAACACGTTTGTTCCTGGTGTCATCCAGCTTGCCGAGCAAAACAACGGCTTTATCGGTGGTGATGACCTCAAATCTGGCCAGACCAAGCTCAAGTCTGTCCTCGCTGAGTTCCTTGTCAACGCCGGTATCAAGCCCCTCTCCATTGCCTCCTACAACCATCTTGGCAACAACGATGGCCACAACTTGTCTGCTGATGCGCAATTCAAGAGCAAAGAAATCAGCAAGAGCAGCGTTGTTGATGATATGGTTGAGAGCAACCGCTTGCTCTACAAGACCGCTGAGCAGCTCGCTGCTTCTGGCAAGACTGCCAAGGGTGATAAGAAGGGTGAGCACCCCGATCACATCGTTGTCATCAAGTATGTCCCTGCTGTTGGTGACTCTAAGCGCGCCATCGACGAGTACTACTCTGAGATCATGATGGGTGGTCGCTCCGTCATCAACATCTTCAACGAGTGCGAGGTATGTATATCGTATCCCTCAACCATGAGCATCTGTCTGACTTCTAGTTCTTAGGATTCCCTCCTCGCCACTCCTCTTATTCTCGATCTCTCGATCTTGGCCGAGTTACTCACTCGTATCCAGTACCGTGAGGTCGGCAAGGACGAAGAGTTCAAGCCCTTGTACTCTGTACTCTCCTTGCTCTCTTACATGCTCAAGGCACCTCTCGTTAAGCCCGGCACCGACGTCGTTAACAGCTTGAGCAGGCAACGCAATGGCCTCGAGCAGTTCCTCAAGGCTTGCATTGGATTGGAGGCTCATGGAGATATCCTCCTTGAGACTCGTGTCTGGTGATTGGCTAAAGCCTTTTTTTGTGTTTAGATAAGATGGGATGGGATTCTTTTTGGGTGCTATTCTTTTTGATAGGGATTATTTCTTGGATTAGGAATTATTCTTATCTGTAATAGTTACTTATCTGCAATGCCCGTCTTTTATTATCTGCACATGTGTGAATTTATCTTTATTTTTCACTTCACATATTTCGTAAATCACAGACACGCGGCATGGTGGACGTAATGAACTTCTGATCTGATCTAACGGCTGCTCGCCTTTATCAACCCTTTCATTGAGATGCTGTACCTTGACAAGTATTAAGAATAGAATATCGCTTTCCGTCTACCCTAATCCCAGTTCGTCCGCGATGGACAATGGTATCGGCGCAAATTTGGACGAAGAACCTCTCACAGTAACTTTCCATCCACCGCTATTCCTTCAACGCCAAACATGGATTCTAGATATCCTTCGTAGAGAGACCGTAGAATCCGTAAGAATCCTTGCATTCTAAATCAATATTCTATTAATCCTCTTCCGCTATCGCTAGGTTCTTGACATTGGCTGTGGCGACGGCCCTCTGCTCCAAGCTCTTGTCCAACCTCCATGGTCACGACCACCACCCTTCGACGACGTGGAGACACGCGATATCTATCTGCATACACTTCATGGGCTCGATCCCTCAGCTTACAGTATCCTCAGCTCGAATGAGGGAATTATGCCGGAGGAGGGACAGCCGTTTACGGGACAAGAACGATGGGCAAGAAGGCAAGCGCGGTGGACTGAACTGGATGTGTTCCTTTGGGAAGGCGGATTCGAGTTGATGGATGAAGAAATGTTTGAGAATAGGATGGTGGATGCGTTTGTGGCGACTGAAGTGTAAGTGTCCCCACTTTGCAAGATTACTCCCTTATCAACTACTTTGGACGTTTAGTATTGAACATTTACCATCGGAATTATTGCCATTGTTCGCGCCAATTTTACTCGGTCGTTTTCGACCGCGTTTACTCCTACTCACTACGCCAAACTACAACTATAATCAACGATTCAGCGCGCCCGGTAAGGCTGCTCCTACAGGTTATCTTGATCCAACAGGACGAACGAATCGAGTATTTCGGTATGAACATTGAGCTTATTGAGCTACCAGCATCGTATCTTATCAGCTGATAGGCACAATGATCACAAGCTCGAATGGACACCAGACGAGTGGAATGATTACTGCACGTCCGCTGCCAAAGAGTTCGGATACGAAGTCGAAGTAGGAGGTCTTGGTCAAGCTTTGGAACCTGATCCATGGCATCGAGAAGTTTCGCTCGGTTTCGCTACTCAAATTGCTGTTTTCAAGCGGACCGACGCGCTGGCCTTACTCAAACTCTCCATCGATATACCTGTGCCGATTTCGAAACTGGTGTTGAAGGC
Source organism: Sphaerobolus stellatus SS14 (assembly GCA_000827215.1). Lineage (NCBI taxonomy): Eukaryota > Fungi > Basidiomycota > Agaricomycetes > Geastrales > Sphaerobolaceae > Sphaerobolus > Sphaerobolus stellatus. The sequence goes on from KN837084.1 coordinate 1,225,445, forward strand.
GCGTTATCATCACCACACACATCCATTGTCGCTAGAGGAACTTGCGGAGCCATGCGATTTTGAGGATATACGGGAAGCTGTTCAAACGGCGATGCTGGAGAGTGAGTCAGGGTCGATGATGCTGCAGGATCTGTGGAAGGAAGGCCAAGTCAGCTTGCGTTGTAAAGGCGACGTTGCACAGTTAATACAAGCTTTCGAAGTTGAAGATATGGATCTCGAGACGTGGAATATAACGAAGAAAGAGGCTGGTTGGAAGATGGAGATTACATGGCTAAAGTTCGGTAAGTGTTCTAATAAGCCAAGAAATATATATTCTTTCTTTATTAAGGGATTTTTGAATTTAGTTCCGCTGCCAAAAGATACTTCAGGAACGGGAACGGAAACGTCGCCAGAGCTAAATGAGGAACTTGAAGAAGAAGAGGAAGAGGATTTGTCCTTCGAAGAGCTTGATTATGAAGCAAATGCGGTAGAAGTTGAGGCCGAGGTTGGTGAATGGGAATTGACTGGATGGGGAACCCTAAAGACAGAAGAAGGTCCTTTAGATAACGGTTGGGGCTGGCCAGAAGCAAATAATGTAGGTTGTTCGTGGGAAGCATAACATGCTCCAGAATTGACCTGATCTTTCATCTCTCATTTACAACCTTGGGACGAGGGTGCTCGAATGTAGATCGATATGCTGTGTTGCATTATACGAGAGAGCATGAAAAGAGTCTCCTCTGTTGTAATTATACACAAAAATCAAGATGTAAATAGAAATCTAGCGCAATTCGTTAGTGAACTGAGCATAGACAGAAAAAGAATATAACATACCAGCTAGAGTCCATATCCAGTCCCAACGCCCATCTGGTACCGTTATTTCTCTTCGCCTTTAATCGGCACTGTGTCCCCCCTCGTCAGCCTCCATAGCACGTTGAAAGTGAAAGCAACTCACCAATTAACGGATGTAGTTGGGCTGTATAAGCGATGGCCCACATGAGATAACAACAAGTGCAGGTTAACAGTAGACTTGTCCGGATTAAACTAAGTCATGCAAGTCAAGATATAACATCAGTCCTGCAACAGGTCAAAGCAACGTTCATTACTCACACTTGCTGAGGACCCTTAGGTGTTAATATCCAAGCAGCAAACATTGCACCTCCCGTTAATACGAACATTAAAAGGACTGGAAAAAAGGAGGCCATGGTAGACTATAAGGAGAGTCCTCTCTGGTGTGGCCTTTGGGAATGAAGCGCTCAGTTACATGTTACCGTCACACCTTCAGCTAACGCGTCCATAAGGACCCATAACACGACCTACTCTTCCTTCAGACTTCGACCACTGAAAATTGTCAAAGGGTATCCCGCTGCTTCACTGAACACAATTCATTGATAAGATACGACATAATTCAACATCAACTGTTACTGTTCCAGAATACGTCGTTTAGAATACTCGTAATCAACACAATCCACCCGGTTCTCTCTCCCCTTTATCCAGCTTCCTGACTCGGCTATTACGAAACTCTAACTAATCTGATTTAATATGACCATGTCGATTACACCATCCCGATCTCGTTCTACTCCTCCATGTTGCCTTCTCAAGAAGAGCTAAAGTTGTGGTTTACATCTCCTCTAGCGCAGTCCCTAGCAGTCGAGACAGCCCCAAGTCCGACATCGCGCTCTCCAACTAAAGGTTTGGATTCGGATTCCTTTCGCAAAAGATATGACGAAGAAAAATCGAGCAGTCCAATTGGAATCGCTCCGCGGATGCTGAGCTTAAACCCCCGTCTAGAAGTCACTCCCTTAGGCATTCCTCGCCGGGCGCGTACGTGTTTACGATCTCAGTCTTCTCCATGTTCTCCTTCTCGCCGGCATTTACAGTCTTTCATTTCAAGCATCAACTGCCGTTCCCCGCCGTCCTCTCAAAATACAAGTCCTAAGCCCAACAAAACCACCTATACTTCGTTGGATTCCACTACCAACTCGGCTGCGTCACTTAATGGAGAAGACCATATTCTCAGCCAACCTGCAATTCAGCCGGAGGTTGGTACGTTATACGATTGCGCAGGACACAGCAAAGCGGTGGAGGACTTCTACGATGACGAAGAAGCGGGCTTTTGGGGATACCGTGCGTTGTTTTTGGAGAAAGGTGCGGTTTCCTGCAACCGTAGAGATACGACACCAAGTCCGGATATCATCTCTCAGACTGTCATAATTTTTTGAAGAAGATTGAAGTTGAGTAATCGTACGAAGATGAATATGAGGTACCGCAATCCCCGACTCTGTCAGATGCACTGGCGGCAAGTCAAAATTCTCCTAGTACCATCTAGATCGTCCTACTCGCCAGACCAACAGAACGAGGATCCCAGCAGGGAGTCTTCATTGGCCGGCGATATAACGACCACTGGCCATTCTTCACGATTTTTCTCAGGTTCCGACACGTCTAATAACGATATAACTAGCTCCGACTCTGTCTCTTACGATTTCGAATTCTCTCGAGAAATTGTCATTTTCAACTCTATTTATCCCGAGGAGGAATGCGTCCATCATGATGAAACTTCAGATATAGAAGAGGAGGTGCGAATAGTAACAGCGAGGCCAGCATCAGCGGCGCCGAAAATTCTATCGACAAGCACTCGGATACGTCCCCTATTCCGCCAGAGATTGCTATCGAGAGCGCTGAACCGGAGGCTAGTGATGAAGGGCGTCGGCCCAAGCTTCTTGTGAAGTTAGCCTTATCAAAAGTCCCTCCGGGGTTCCAAGAGCTCTGGTTCTCCGGAAGGGACCTTCCTCCTTTTGGCGACGACTGAGCTATGGCCCGGGATATGAAGAATACTGCAAGTGGTGATATTGTAAGCTGTAAAGCAAATGCTCGTAAATCAAAGGTAAGCAGCGTGCGCTCTAAGTATCCTGAGTGGTACTTACTTTCTGGAACTTTTAGAAGAAGTTTAAGAAGTGTAAGAAGCTATTAAGGATTGCGATAGAAGGAACCAGTATGGGTGCCCATTCGAGTGAATAAAATAGGTAGTGTTTCGTCCACTGGCACTATTGATCTCATTGACATTGGCTCACTAAGGAAAGGTCACGGTTGATCCGCCTCATAAAAACTTTCCATTATCAATGCATCTTTTGTTGAGCCCTCCGACGGACTATTTGCTTTGTAATACAGCTGTTGTTAACTTCGTAATCATTCGTCGGACAAGCGTCTCCTTATTCTGTGACATTGTGTTAACGTGTATAGAAAGAGATGCAATTGCATTGTCGATTTCCTATCATCCCAAATAGTAGTATCGCGGACTTCAATTACTTTCCTGTGGAAAATTTATAGGACACCTCAGTACCTCAGGGACAATTAGACGTGAAGTCACGGAGAATTTAAAATAAAATAAAATCAATCTTCACAATATGATAACTAGATTCATATATCGAATTCCCGAGGATATTGTTCCTCACTGGCCTTCCATATAAAACAGACTACGTACAACAAAATCTACAGTTGAACATACTAAAACTTGGTCGAGCAACTGAGGACTGCCAAACCAGCATAAGACAGACAGACAAGCATTACCTTTTGCAGTTACCAGCGATCTCGATTATATTCTTCGGAAGGGGAGCGAAGTTTATACCGGCAGAAGCGATATATCTATGGAAAAGGTGCGAGTCCAGCAACAAATAAGACAGGTAACCTAATGCAGCTGAAGACCGTGCCCTCATTGACACCCATTAGCTCAAACTCCGCCACCTTAGGCGAAAAAAAAAACAAGGCCTGAAAGTCTAATAGAATAGATCTCGATCTTGTCTGGGACGCTAAGGGACAGAACGAGCCCATTCCGGTCTGGACACCCAGACAAAGCGGATAAGGAGGTGTGGGTAAGCTTCCGACTCGCATTCCGAAAGTTCTGACTCTGCATCAGTGTTTGACTCATCCGAGGCACATCCGTGAGCATCAGGGATATCGACACCCTTCAGCAATGATGATTCCTGACAGCCCCACACCAGGCCAAATTCTACGAGCGATGCGGGGAGAGCTGTGATAACGTCGCCCCGCTGACTTGGTTTCGTGTATGGAGGAAGCGAAATGTCGAGTGCAAACTCGGCTCACCTTTGATATTTGAAATGATCTTGAGAGAAAGTGTGATGCCTATACCGACAAAAGCGCGAAGTACCTGAAAAAAGGTGTGAGCCCAGCAACAAATAGGACAAACACCCCAATCCAGCCAAAGACCGTGACCTCGTCATTGACACTCGTTAGCTCAAGCTCTGCCACGCCACCTTAGGCAAAGAAAAATAAAGCGTGAAAATCTATACATATTTCGAGCTTGCTCCGAGCACTAAGTAACAGGCGGAACGAACCCATTCCGGTCTGAACACCCAAACAAAGTGGATATGGAGGTATGGTTAAGGTTCCGACTCGCATTCAGAAAGTTCTGACTCTGCACACCAGTGTTTGACTCATCCGAGGTACATCCGTGAGCATCAAGGATATCGACACCCTTCAGCAATGATGATTCCTGACAGCCCCACACCAGGCCAAATTCTACGAGCGTTGCGGGGAAAGTTATGACAACGTCGCCTCGCTGATTTGGTTTCGTATGGATGGAAGGAAAGAAATGTCAAATGAGAAGAATGGGCTCACCTTATTGAAGATATTTAAACCTGTAAACCTTCAAAAAATGTGAGACGACGAGAAGGGTATCGGGGCACGAAAGAGATGGACCCACCTTGTAAGATAGTATGGAGGATTGATATTCAAAGAGCAAGTGGATGGAAAGGTGGATGCAGCGGTTTAGAAGCGGCGGGCGAAGGCGAGGGGGATGGGGAAAGGGGAATGGGGATGGTAGTGGTAAGGGGGATGGTAGTGGTAAGAGGGAAAGAGATGTGCTGTGAGCGCTTCATACGGTTTATATCCTCGACTTCGCTCTACCCGCGCATTTCCCCGAGTGTCTTTGCAATAGTGCGCTGCATGGCCTGGTACGATTTGTCGCCTTATTAAGGCAATACTCTGTCTCAGTGTACGGTTGAGGACTCAGGTTAGGACGCACCATCTGCTGAGAGCCTGAAGACATTATCAATGGTCTCTCTTGCTTCCCCTGCTTGAGCCCACCCTTCTCGACCCCATCACTTGAGACCAGGTGTTGCCTTTCTTATTCATACTACCTCTGCAGTGCCAGGTAACATTTCTTTCTCAAGGTTCGGATTTTTTTTTGAAGCGCGCTGGTGAATATTGAGATGTACAGTACGGTATTTATATAGTTACTGGGATATAGCTGGCACTATACGAATCTACTTATTTGATTTGTACACCCCGAGTGACTGACAGCCTGAGCGCGGCAGGCCGCAACTTGAACTTCAATGCTTCAACAAGTACTAAAGCCTGGAGGCGTTCTATAGAGCATATCTAATATCAGCTACTGTTTACTGGCATCTAATACCTGGGGAGTACGTGGAAAATTACAACAAGTCTAACAGTGCTTATTGCCAGCGTGTATAGTTTAAGCCGTTTCAATTCAATCGATTCTCGCAACTACATGAAGGAATCCGGCTTCCGGGCTATCAGTTAAAGCTACATACCAGACGAACAATTGTTTCTTTCTGTAGGTCGAATACGAAAGTCGAGACTCGATGATGTTCGTCGACTCCAGGGTCGAGTCTAGTACTTCAAACAATCCATCACGATGCGGTCAGTCATGCGCAAGTGAGAATGATTCTTATCAAATCCCAAAGGTCCACAATGAGGTATATTATGTCTATTCACTCCCTCTAGTACCTCAGCATTTATTCCCCATTGAAGTAAAAAACGCCCCGATATTCTGCCAAATGGCTGCAGTCAAGTCTAAGGAAAATAGACTCAATAAAATTCCAGGCTCGAAAAATAACCTTCGAAATGAGAAAAGGTCGAAAACTATGTATTTATTTATTTTCCGTTTTTATTGGTAGCACGATCCGATCATAGGACCGGGTCTTCAATACCTCGGCGCGTCGATCGGTTAAATAGTCTCTCCGCGCCCGTTCTCCCCCAACTTTCTCCCTCAGGTTCCTCTCATCCATATCCATGAATACCTCGAATGGCTCACTCCGTCTCCCAAACGAGGTCTTATTAGAGATATTCTCATTAGACTTCAACCTCACGGGACTGATCAAGCTGGGCTGTGTATGCGCATTATGGCGCCAACTCCTCCCCTACGCGAAAATGCCTCCAGAACTGCGGGACCTCCTCTCTTTTTACCGCGAGCTCTGTAGGTCCGAGGCTTTTATATCGCAGCGAGAGGAGGTCGTTCGTGAAGTTGTGGAGTTCAACCGGGAGGAATTCCTCGAGAAGACGATGGATGGCTTAAAGGAGGGTATGAGCAGTGAAAAGGCGGCTAAATTAAGGCTTCCACAGGATTATATTACTTGGATAACGGAATGGCCTTCTCGAGCTGCAATTGGGTGCCTTTGGCCTGGTCTTCGACGCCATAGATATTCAGGGAAGGATACAGGATGCGTGCAGCGAGTTCATGATTGGGCCGGTCCAGGATTCCCTGACTGTCATGCGCCCACTCCTCTTGATGGTTGTTACTCGGAGTTTACGACGAAGGATTCAAGCACGAGATGGGCCAGGGCTGCATTGCTTCATTCGCATGGATCACAAAACGTCGCAATGTTTTTGGAGGATTCGGAGTGTTTGACTGTGACCTCTGGACTTATTAGTATGCGAGAACATTCGTGGTGGTCTAAGGGAGCTGTAAGCTGGTTTTACAGAGGACCGGTTCAGTATCTTGCGACGTTTTCGGATTTAAGGAGAGCGACTTGGGAAGCTATTCAGGAGGATTATACAAAGTTCCAATTTGAAGCGCAGAGGAGGACTGAGGCAGAGGAGGTGTTGAAAGCGCAGGCCGCCGAGGCTGAAGCTGAAATACAGGTAGGAATTGAAACTGGTATTAATAAGGAAGCGGCTAACACGGAAGTGTAAAGGACTTAACAACAAGCCAACCGACTGTCACAACTACCCTAGGCGACATTCGACTTGACGTTGTGAATCCTCCAAAGAAAATTCTTGGATTCCCGAAATTCATTTCCAAACTACGACGCCTTCCTCTACCCTGCATACTGGCAATTCAGCGACTGGGACAACACCTCAAACGAACGCTGGGAATAAATCAAACAAGAAACGAAGCAATGCTATCAAGCAAGTATTAAGTGGAATCCTAATGGTCCGTTCTCTTCCACTCTTTTCTTCCACCCACTGAATCCTTTTGTCTTCTAGATTCTCTTGGTGACTTAGAAGAATCGAATATTTCCACCGACAAATTAGACGTGTTGATCTGGTTAGACTACCAGTGTGCCTTTTCTTTAGAGCAAGTAGTTTTTTCTTTCAAAAATCCTGGCACTGGGAAGAGGTGTAATTAGATAAAATAAAGAAACGTAGAAGAATAAAAAACGTACTCTCAGGCCCGTGGAAGGTTATAATGAAAATGTTGCGTACGAATTGCATTGTACCATGCACGTGGGCGTCACTTAAAACCCTTCCACGCCAGAGTAGACAATGAGCAACGAACAGCTTTGTTTCGCGTCGAGTCGATGTCAAAACTCGTTCTCTCCCATATATATGTAGGACGCGTATCTTCATGATATCCCAACAACCAACCAACTAACCAATTTACCTCATCTCATCGCCCGCCCACACAACCCACCCTCCACTATCATGCAACCAGTCACTCAACTTGCAAACAATCATTCCGTACGTCGGTCCAAGAAGGCCACTCAAATCTGATGCTAACTTGGACCATACCCAATTATCTAGCGCAACGCGATGGATCAAGCATCAATGGATGAAATTGAAGCGACGCGGCTTGCCAGCCTGAGAGTCCAACGGGAAGAGGAGGAGAAAGAGGTTGTCGAAGCTATCGTACGTTCTACGACCAGTGACCAGTGCCATTTCTCTTCGGGCTCGCGTATATTGATTTATGTTTCTTCTCCTTCAATCGCTATAGAATCGTGCCTTTGCCGAAATAGAAGCAGAGGAATTGAAAGCTGCGCAGGAATGGGAAACTGCGAAGGAGGCTTTAGCGATGATGAGAATCACCAGTTCGAATTCGACGTGAGGTGCCAGTGGGAGATAGATCCCGCGAGGATCAGTGTTGTATGAGGGGAACGTGTTGTCTGCTCCAATCTGTATAGATAATTGCGTATGGGCCTCCTTTGTATCGTGTACCGTTGTATGGTTTCGTGTAATATTGACATTGTTTGGGACTTGGGATCGTGTGGCATTCGAATGAGAAATAATTGGCGCGGTTCTGCTCCTTTCAAGATCGACGAGTGCTTTCTTTCACATCAGAATCTGTATGGAATCGAGAAGTTTCCGAAGTAGAAACCGTCGGCCACTGGTAAGAGAGAGATCACCTGGTTCCAGAGTTGAGTTCTTCTCGTAATCTTTGTCAGAGGGAAAATCGTACTTACTTTTTTTGTGCCGGCATGGGACTAGTACAAACGATTATTGCTCATCTCACAACGTCTCCAGTATCTGATAAAAATCGAATTTTCAGAAGTACTTCCCAGTCAGCAATAACCACGGTTTCAACGGACTTCGAATGTCGGCCATATCAAATTCGTTGACTCAACACGACGGATTGGATAGCAATGCTAAGAAGGGATTGAAGCGACGCCAGGATGAGGTGATCAGCCTCAGGAGCCTGAGGAGGAAGATATCGTATGAACTAGACTCGTTGTTTAATGGCTGTAACGGCCGACTTAGAGTCGCGTCTATTGATTTGTCCTTCGCCGTACTGCTAGATGCCAGAATAGAGGCAGATGAATTGAAAGCTGCGCACGAATGGGAGGCTGCGAGGGAAGCCTGAGAGAGGATGAGTTCGATTTCGACGTAGGTTGTGGGGTAGACTCGGATGACGTGAGGATCTTTTTTTTTTGTAGGGACGGAACGCGACGAGCCGGTTGATCTTGTAGCATCTCTATAGATAAGTTTGTCATAGGGTTCCTTTGTATCGTTCTTAGGGTATTGCTTTTACAATATGAACATAGTTTGGGACCCTGAGTTGAGATCGCGTTGTGAGAGAATAGATTTTCTTTATTGGAATGTGAGGTAAGTGAGGCGTCTAGAATCCTCGTAGGGAACGACCTGTAGGTTGATTTACTTGCTTACTGATTTAAGTTCAATTCGCCACATTTTCATATAGAAGCGGAGAAATTGAAAGCTGGCAGGAATGGGACGCCACGAGGGAAGCTTTAGAAAGAATGAGGATAGCCAGTTCGACCTCGACGTATGATAGGATAGGAAATAGATGTCGCGAACTGTTTTTTTTCTGAAAGTTCAGGCTCTTTTTTATCTCCTTGTAGGGCCGTAGTTTCGTAATATATGGACAGTAACACGGGAATCGTCTTTTAATCGGGATGCGACTTTGAATGATGCGTAGGTTGATTTGCTAATTGGTTCCTTTCATATTGTGGATAGAATCGAGAGGTTTCGGAATTTGAAACTATCGCGGACACCGACAAGGGAAAGCAAGAGTCATCTGGTGGCGAGGCGAATTCTTCCAGTAATCTTTGCCAGACAGAAAGAAGAAAGCGTGCTTACTTTTGTTCAATCCTAGCGTGAATGTTCGCCTGTGATAAATTTTATGTCTTTGTTGAAATCATGTCACGTCAATTCTAATAATACGTCCAAATACAATGAGTAGTTACTGTAAAATAAGTCAGTCACGGATTCATGTAACGTATGAAAAAGGTTTACCTCTATGAAACATATTAACGGTGCGTATCCCCTTCTCTCTCGCAAAATAACATTACAGCATCCCTACAAAAACCCCCGGCTCTTCGCAATGCCTTTCAAACTTCTTACGACATATTCGGCAAATTCTCCTACATTCTCCAATGTATTTCCTTTTTCGAGGAGGGAATCTAGGAAGTTATAGGCCGTCTCAGGCGATGTGAATTGATGAAGTTCTATGACAAAGACGTCTAAATTGGGAAATTCAAAGAAATTGGGAGATATACCTGCTGCGGCGTAGATCGCTGCTATTGATCCTCGGCGGGCATACCAGGCGGTCTGGAAGGATAATTGAATGGCGGCGAATATGAGGGGTGTGAAATACATACACCGATGGAAGGATCTCCTGCTAATACACATGCTCGCTGGGCTACGTGCGCTGGATGCGAGAAGGCAGGTTTGGGATTGAATGGCGTTGAAAGGACTGCAAAGGCCTACAGAATTCATTAGCAATTTACTAAACCATGTGCACCGCTCTCAAATACCTCGGGCAAATATTCCAACGCATCCTCATTCCACTCCAGCCTATTCCTCAACGCCGTCCTCACGTCGATTTTCTTTCCAGGCTCTCCCATATGATTCAAACCCTCATGCATCCAAGCGCGGATCAAGGTCCTTCTTGCGTCGTCGCCCTTGCCAAAAAGTGCGGTGACCGCCGTGTCAGGCAGCGGTTCTGGTTGGGAAGAATTGTGCAGGGACACATTCGCTAAGGATAAGGCTGTTCGTGTGAACCCATGGGTACGAACGAGGGGCACGGCATGCTTTAAGAGGAGGGATGCAGACATGGCGGTGACGCATAAGTGACGCGTGGGCGTGGATGATGTCGGTCACAGTCACACAGCGGCGGGTGTCGGAGGATTTGGCTGCCATTGCAATGTTATTGGGGGATAGGACAGGGCGGATGTTATTCAGCGGAATGCCGAAGGGCCTACGATTTCAGATGGGAGTTGATCGATGATGGAAGTGAGTGATAACGAGAGTATTGAACGTGCATCGCAGACAGCATAAGAGACATGCAATTGAAGTGTTGGAATACTACGTGGATCGCCTTCAAACATAACTCGCTCTCGGGGAGTGACAGCACTGGTTATCGCACGTTTGTAGAGCGAGAATGATCCTTGTAACGTGGCGGCGGGATAGTAATTCCATTCCTGGAAAACCAGCGCAGATGTTCACTCGGACAGCAGAAAGGGGCGTAACAACCAGAATATTCGTTCAACGGTTACTCGTCGGAATCTCGTCAAGCGCGCGTGACAGGCAGGCCGGATAGTGACCTCCGCGACACCCCATATTATGACGTTGTACACTGACGCACTATATACAAGCCTTTCTCTCTCGTAGCACTGCTCCCTTTCCCCATCCCCATCCCTCCTCGCCGTCTTCCACGATGAGCTCGTCCCCAACAGAGCCCCTTCCCACCCCAGACTTCGCTAACATCAGTCGTCTCATCATCGTCTCCAACCGTCTCCCCATCACCCTCACCAGAAAGGGCGATGGCAAGTACGACTTCAAGATGTCCTCTGGCGGTCTCGTCTCCGCGCTCTCGGGGTGCAAGGGCGCACTAGAATTCACCTGGATCGGTTGGGTCGGTCAGGACATCCCAGAAAAAGACCGCCCAGAGGTCGACCGCGTTCTCCAACAAGAATACTCCTGCCAGGCCGTCTACCTCCCCGACGAACTCGCCGACAGACATTACAACGGCTTCTCCAATTCCATCCTATGGCCCTTATTCCACTACCACCCCGGCGAAATGAACTTCGACCAGGCAAACTGGCAGGCATACCGCGAAGCCAACCTTCGTTTCGCCGAGACCATCTATTCTCAGCTACAGGACGGCGACACCGTGTGGGTCCAGGACTATCACTTGATGCTCTTGCCCATGCTGCTACGAGGCATGATTGACGGTTCGCATATGGCTGAGTTTGGCAAGCGCGCCGTCGCAGAGTTGCGAGAGGGTATGCAGCCCCAGTCATTCACCCGCAAGCCCCCAAAGAACATCAAGCTTGGCTTCTTCTTGCACACCCCCTTCCCGTCCAGTGAGATTTACAGGTGAATACCAAAAACCTTTTCTACTCCGACTAGTATACTGACACATGACCCCAGGATCCTTCCCGTCCGCCGCGAAATCCTCCTCGGTATCCTACACTGCGACCTCATCGGCTTCCACACATACGACTATGCCCGTCACTTCCTCTCCTCATGTACGCGCATCCTCGGTCTGCCCACTATGCCAAACGGAGTCGAGTTCGAAGGCCGTTACGCCCACGTCGGGACCTTCCCAATCGGTATTGACCCTAACTCATTCCTCAAGGTATGTGCCCTACATCTCTTTCCGTCGATGTCCTTGTAACTAATATGACCCTTTTAATAGAACCTAGAGAAACCCGCCGTCAAAGAACGCATCGCTGCCCTCGAACGCCGCTTCAAAGACGTCACAGTGATCGTCGGCGTCGACCGTCTCGACTACATCAAGGGTGTCCCGCAGAAGCTGCACGCCCTCGAACTCTTCCTCACGCAACACCCAGAATGGATTGGCAAGGTCCGAGTGCATCAACATTCCACATCATAGCATACGGCGCTGACGTCATCCCTTCCTTATCTTATCTAGGTCGTCCTTTGCCAACTCGCGGTTCCCTCCAGACAAGACGTCGAAGAATACCAGAACCTCCGGTCGACGGTCAACGAGCTTGTGGGTCGCATCAACGGCCGTTTCGGCACCGTGGAGTTCATGCCCATCCACTTTATGCACAAATCGCTGACGTTTGATGAGTTGTGCGCGTTGTATGCGGTCAGTGATGTATGCTTGGTATCGAGTACGCGGGACGGCATGAATTTGGTGCGTATATGCGCTTTCTTTCCTTCCTTATACTGCTTACCTCATGTTACCTTGCATGTAGGTGTCATACGAGTACATTGCGTGCCAGCAGAAACGATGCGGCGCGATGATCTTGTCTGAGTTTGCGGGTGCAGCGCAGAGCTTGAACGGGAGTATCATTATCAACCCGTGGGATTCGCAACAGCTAGCGGACGCGATCCACGAGGCTGTGACGATGGACATTGAGACGAGGAGAGAGAACCAGAAGAAGTTGTTCAAGGTTCGTTCTCTTTCTATCCAACCTCCTTTCCTTTACTAATGATCTCCATCCTCGTATAGTACGTCAACAAATACAGCGCCGCCTACTGGGGAACATCCTTCGTGAACGAAATGTCGAGGCTCACTCCGGGCGGGAACGTCGAGCGTCCACCACAGTCGCTTGATAAAGATAAGAAGGCGGCCGCGATGGTCAACGGGAAGCAGAATGGCGGCGCTAGGACTGTGCCTGAGCCGATCATGAACGAGAAGGACGTGAGCAAGGCACTGGACACCTTGGGGAAGCTGGATTCGAAAGGGACTGATCAGCAGGCGGGGAAGAGGGACGAGCCGATGGAGGTGGATAAGATGTATGGCGCGGCGGCGTGAGTGCAGTGGATGGATGTACTTGCTTAGATCTTTTGTTGTGACTGTGATTGTGGGATACGTTCTATCTTAGTTTCTTTTCTGGAGCTTTCTCGTGTTTCGCATTTTTTATCTATTCTTTCTTTTCAATTTTAACGATGCCCTCTCCTCACTCCCTTCCTTGCAGTGATTGCATAAATACTACATAGTCCTTAGATTACATAGTCTGCTTGAATACACGGTTGAATAAATTCAATAAAAGCGTCAAAGTTAAAAAAGAGTCGAAAATCCATTGCAAAAAGTGCGTTTAAATTCACTTGTTAGAGTCGCGACTTGCCCCAAGAACTAATAAGGATCTACATATAATTCCATATATTCGCATTCGTAAAGCTATTGGGATACATATGGACAAAAGAATATCGAACAGCCAAAGATAGCAATGCAAGTACAGAGCGCGTAATCAGTACACAATATAATTCCCATCTAATCTCAAATCGTCCGTCCGTCGCTCGTTGCCACTTCCAGCAACGACGACAGCCTATACGGCGGCAAACCACCACGATAAATTCAATATAAACATCGACCACTTGAGTGTCCCAAATAAGGATATCTTGCGAATCCAATGGCCTAAAAAAAATGGGCCCAGCCTCGTCAGTAACCAAATTAACTGACTGATCCCAGACTGCTCAATCTACTTCTTATCCGATGCCAATCATGGGAGAACCCAAGGACAAGTCTCAAGGGTTACACCTAGGTACCATGCCATCTTCCTCAACCCGAAAGCTGATTACCTGAACCACACCGTCAGTGCCAACACAACGACAATTTGTCTAGACAGTTTTTGAAACACAGACAGAGAGCTACTGCTACTAAGTTCTTATGTGCTTCTGTCGCTGCCTGTCGCTCTGTGGCAGAGATACCGTAGCAGCGACAGGCAGCGACAGAAGCATATAAGGAACTCAACAACTGTAACTCTCTGTCGGTGCTGCAAACCCCGACCATTGGTCCGGACCTTTTGCACATTGACACAACATAAGAGGCAGAGAGTGGTGCGGAATTAGAAAATGAAGCTGGACCCACCTCAATAACTGCCAGGAAACCCAAGCCGCATAGGGGGGATGAAAGAAAGTTAAGGTGAAGGACGCTCAGAAAGCTGGGGGAGAAGGAAGGGGGACGGTGGTGGTCAGGGAGAAAGGAGTGGGGTGTCTAACTCTGCACCCTTCCTGAATTTATACGATTCTACGATATTCATCACGTGGGCTTTGTAAAACTTTATTCAAGGGATTGAACTTTATTACAAAAGTCGATCGAGGGGTCCCTCCAACCTGCGCGACCTTGGTAGTCGTTCGTAATTTCATTGGTAACCCTTCGTCATGTTGCGTCCGCGAGTCGATACAGGTGTCATCATTTTCAGATATCCTGACAAATCCCCCTCTCGACAGGAAAGCAGAAATTCATGTAAGCGTTCAAAACAAAATTATAATAAATGCCAACCGGCTGCTTATATATTTTGGTCGTTTCAAGTGTAGTAGCGGTTTCTTTGCGGTTGACGAACGCTGCGCGAATCCCTTTATTGTATCAGTAGATCCTTGTCAGTCTTAAATAGTATATAAACCTTCCGCCATGTCGTGTCCGCGGGCGCGCTGTGCACTATAACGAAGTTGAAGAAGTATCACTGATGACCACACATCCAAAAAGAAAGTATAAACCATTTCTAAAAATCAATTTATTAATGTTATATATTAATCAATATCATAATCCTAAAGTTACATATAAGTTAATTCATAATCTACGCCTTTGCCTCTTCACAATAAACTCGTCATCGGTATCAAGAGCATCATATATGCACGTTGCTTTCCCAGCGTTAGTCGATAGATACGTTATCTTTACATCCTGACGGAAATTAACGTGGAAAGGTGGAGGAAAGATACCAAACAACATTTACTACGAACGGGATTTCTTTCTGGGAACCAGTGGGAGGTCTAGAATTATTGTAGGCTTCCAGATTTGCATGGACCTGCGTATAAAGCTTCCCACCGTAAAAGCCACAGTAAGGCACTGGAAACCTTGTGGAAGCTGGATTCGAAAGGGACGGATCAGCAGGCGGGGAAGAGGGACGAGCCGATGGAGGTGGATAAGATGTATGGCGCGGCGGCGTGAGTGCAATGGATGGATATACTTGCTTAGATCTTTTGTTGTGACTGTGATTGTGGGGTACGTTCTATCTTAGTTTTCTTTTCTGGGGTTTCACTTTATCATTTGTCTCATCTTTCGCATTTTTTATCTATTCTTTCTTTTCAATTTTGACGATGCCCTCTCCTCATCCCCTTCCTTACAGTGGTTTCATAAATACTACATAGTCCTTATATTACATTGTTGGCTTCAATACACGGTTGAATGAATTCAATAAAAGCGTCAAAGTTAAAATAAGAGTCCAAAACCCATTGCAAAAAGTGCGTTTAAATTCGTTTGTTAGAGTCGCAGCTTGCCCAAAGAACTAATAAGGATCTACATATAATTTTATATATTCGTATTCGTAAAGCTATTGGGATATATAGGGACAAGAGAATATCGGACAGCCGAAGAAGCAGTGCAAGTACAGAGCGCGTAATAAGTACACATATGATTTGCCTCTAATCCCAAATACTACAGCCACTGAGCCATGGAACGGAAATAAGACACCTGTAGAAATATGAGCCTAGTCTGACAAAACCAACAGCAACTTCTTCCCCATCCTGCGTCACTCGAGTCCATCCCACAGTGACCTGCCTGCCTATCTCTATTTTTGACCACAACAAACGGTAAGATCTAGTCCGTGGTAATGAAGAGGCCAACTAAAGGGTCATGGATACCAGAATAATCTATTCCAGACGCTGCCGTGAACCTCGACGAGGCCCTGAGAGACGAGTGTAGCACATTAGGCTTCGCCTTCCATAAGAGCGGTTATGTATACGGTATGCCGAATAGACGTAAACAATAACTACAGGGCTATCAGCGACGTTCAGAAGGAAAGAAATATATAAACCCACCATAATCTGCTGCGTAATATGCTCCGAATCCCTTTCTTCTGCTTATTCAAATTCCATATTTCTTCGTCGATCTCTTGCATCGTAACGTCCAAATCTTGCCCTTTTATCTGCGAAACAAATTGCGCGAGATCGCCTTCAGCGATGATGTTCATTTCTTACGCAGCATCCCAGGTTCGTCTTGTGCTCTTGAGTGGAGGACGGCTAGAATGCGGACGTAGACTTTAGGTAGTCCTTGGGCAGCGCGGGCTTAGACCGTTCAGAACGCCGCGGCCGATATCTTTCTTGATCCTCTTCCGACCCCCGTTGGCGAAAGACCACCTCAATCAAATTACCTGCCCCCTGCTATATAACCAACGACCCGCCATTATTCCGCCATTCTCTCCTTTCTTCCCCCTACCACTCTCTATTATATACTGTCTTTACTTTCCTTGTAACAACAAATGCCTGTAAGCATATTCCACCATTTCCAAAACATGTCCATGCTATCTCGCATAGTTACCCACTAATATTACTCTGACATTCATACCTGAAGGCATTTCAGGTTCACACGACCTATTCGAGTTTTCTTTGCTGCTCGTACCGATAATATAGATGATGAAATCTTTCACGATACCCGTGTGGCCGATGGTGATTATGTCGACCTGTTGAATGAGCATGACATCCTTATTGCCACCAACAATGACATTCCGTAATCACCGTCGGCCACAAGGGCATCGTGAAAGATTTCATCATCCATATTATCGGTACGAGCAGCAAAGAAAACTCGAATAGGTCGTGTGAACCTGAAAATGCCTTCAGGTATGAATGTCAGAGTAATATTAGTGGGTAACTATGCGAGATAGCATGGACACGTTTTGGAAATGGTGGAATATGCTTACAGGCATTTGTTGTTACAATGAAAGTAAAGACAGTATATAATAGAGAGTGGTAGGGGGAAGAAAGGAGAGAATGGCGGAATAATGGCGGGTCGTTGGTTATATAGCGGGGGGCAGGTAATTTGATTGAGGTGGTCTTTCGCCAACGGGGGTCGGAAGAGGATCAAGAAAGATATTGGCCGCGGCGTTCTGAATGGTCTAAGCCTGCGCTGCCCATAATAGAGAGTGGTAGGGGGAAGAAAGGAGAGAATGGCGGAATAATGGCAGGTCGTTGGTTATATAGCGGGGAGCAGGTAATGGATTTATGCATACATCCAATCAGGAAAAGCCAACCGAACGGATGCATTTTGCAGAGTTCTGCTCGTTGTATGCGCATTATGAAGATCGACGGGCTTCTCTCCTCGCGCACGTTATTTTTTTGGCGAGGATCTAGTCCCAATTAGGATGTAAACGTACGCTTTGTGCACTATAATCAAGCTTCAAGACCATTAATCCACCACAAAATTGCTTATTACAGTTGACTGATTATCTCATGTTTACATATGATTTCCGTCAAAATACCAAATATCGCAGCCAGTTAGCCACGAAAAGGAAATAAGCAACCTGTAAAAAAATGAGCCCAGACAAAACCAGCAACAAAGAATCCTTTCGTTATATCAGCAGATCCTTCTCAGTTCTAAATAATAAATAAACCCTCCACCATGTATGTATGCGCGCTGTGCACTATAACGAAGTCGAAGATCACTGAGCACCACACATCCAAAAAGAAAGAATAATTCTAGAAATCAATTTGTCAATGTTACACATTAATCAATATCATAACCCTAAGTTACACATAACTATGATTCATAATTTACGCCTTTACCTGTTCACAATAAACTCATCATCGGTATCAATAGCATCATATATGCGCGTTGCTTTCCCAATGTCAGCCGATAGATATGTTATCTTTACCTTGTGACGGAAATTAACGAGGAAAGATACCAAACAACATTTACTGGGGAGGTCTGGAATTATTGTATGCTTCCAGATCTGCATGGACCTCCATATAAAGCTTCCCACTGTAAAATTCAGCCGTCAGAAGTTCATAGCCATTTTACGACATAGACCCGTGCTTCACTGTTTAGCGGTCATGGAAGTCTATCCTGAAATTCCCGGGGATGAGAGCAGGCGGGACTAGGCGGGACGCTGGAGCACAGCAACATTCAGATCGTTACCGTCTTCGACTTTGAATCTGTCAACCGACTGCCATCTCTTTACAATCACGGTGAGGTGTAGATAGAATTCTTGAATATGCTTCTTACATTATTAAATGTAGGATAAATAGTCCAGCATCCAGCTCGTAAGACCTTCAGACTTTACCTATCTCTCGCGCTCCGATCTAAATCCTGACCATGGGAAAACAGCTGATAGTCCAATCTATGACCCTTTTGTTTCAGAGGAGTGTTGCATTCCTTGCGATATTCGAGCCTGAAGTCCACCTTGCGCCGTGTGCAGAGCCTCCTTCATGCATCGACATGGATGGACTACGTTCCGGTGGCGTTGGCATCCCTGAAGTCGCAGTCAGTAAACCTTTTCCACTCTTTACCGTTGAAGTGTTCGCTTTAAGCACGAGACGCTGGCAAATTATGTCTTCATCGATACGCTCAACCCTTCCACTTTACGGAGAATGTGTTGACCACGCACCCGGCTTCATCAAAGAGGTGTGGACTCACCCGGAAGTTAAGAGGAGGATAAAGGAGGCTGCTGGAGTCAAATTTGACATTATCTTCGATTATGAGATTGGCCATACGTATGTTTATTTAAGTGTTGGACCTGCATATACGCGGTGCTGATTTTTTGCCAGGAATGATCAACTAGGGCCACGAGGCTGGAAAGGACTGAAAGCCAAAAACGATTTCCCCGATACCAAAAGCGATTTAGGCACTAAAGAAGAAATCCAACCAACCCTGATGGTGTCTTCGAATTGGCACAAGGATTCCTACCCTGGAAGCAAATAATATTCTCCTCAAGTATCGACGGCCTTAACATTAAGGAATGATTTCAGTTTGTCTCTATCCTTATGCTGTGCGAATCTTCCCATCTCGAAGGCCCCACGGTTGTCGAAAAGTCGGATGGTTCCCAATTTTTTGATGACTTACCACCAGTCGGCCATGCAATGGTCTTTCAGGGAGGGTATATTCTTCACGCTGTTTCTCCCACCGATAAAACGCAAGAACGTATATTGATAGCGACTTCCTATCGTACTTCCGATCATTCCAAGGAAGATTCTCTGTCCTGAGGACCGTACGCACCATGAGCGACGTGAGAGAGCTGCATCGTCAGTGGTGTCAGTACAGGTGAAAAGTCCTTGCTCGGTGCGCAGAGGCTTTGGCAGCTAAACTGGACGACCTGGCCTTTGATGGAAAGGTCGAGGATGAGATGGCAGAATTCAAGATAGATCAAGGCTAGTATATGGCCCATACCTAGGGCGAAATGATCAGGCCTGTTGCAAGCGTGAGGACGAACCTGACGGAGACGTACTTGGCGTGGAAGGCGAAGGACATGGAGGCTGAAGAGAGCGTATCGTCCTCGAGTCACCAATAGAGGGGATTTCAGCCCGAATCGCCGCCGAGGCGCAAAAGCCTGAGCCCGAGGAAGTGACGGAAGTGGAAGCTGTTCCTAATATTGCTGTGGTTGGCTAGATATCTGAAATGGTTGACATCTTGTGATAAAGGATTCTGTCACCTTGGACACAGCTATTAAATTGCAGACAGCGGTAAAGCGCATCACTGTTCCGTATGATGTACGCTTTGGGTATTAATGATAATTCCCGTTTGGAGTTGCGTGACTGCAGCTGATAGTTGAATATTGAATGTAAAATGACTATCAGGAGAAAGTCTAAACGGATTTTGTCCAGTAGAGGTGTGTTCTAACCTGTTCTAGCAGATTCTATGTCTTGCCATGGCCCATATTAATGCTTGGCTGGACTCGGCGTCGGCGACAGCATGACCTGCGGAAATTGGCGTCGTTCGAGAATTGACCCTATAATTCAGTGTCAGGTTAAGTATTATGATTTCTATAAGAGCCACCATAGGCGCAGAATCGAAGAAAGCCACAAGTCGAAGAAGAGAATCTGGCGGATGCGTTTATCCAGAAGTTCTTCTGTCGGCCACACGAGTACACACCGGTTTAGTTTTTAAGAAAGAGAAAGGGTATATGATGTCGCAATTTTACAACAGGATTAAAAACACATATAACCACAATATGGTACTACCAACAAGTTATCTAATAAGTATAAACAACAGGTAAGAAAAACTCAGTAGCTATCCCACATCACCAACCACATCGCAACCGTCAACGGCAGATGAGATACCATCTAGCTAGCTAGAATAACATCGATAAACCGATTACAGATAGTGATGCAACACCAGGGGAATATACAACCACAAACCGTTCGCGCAAGCATGAACTCCAGGGCTATTCAAATCAAGAAGGAAAAGGAAATTTCAAAATCGAATCTAGGAAGGGGGGTATATGGGGACAAAACCTTCCTATAGCTGGAAAATAGCGAGAAGCAAGGTGGTAAGGCCGAGCATGGAGGCGGCGGGGGCAGCGACGCTCATAGCTCCTGAGGCGGTAACCGCAGAGACGCCTGGTTGAGCAGCGTTGGCAATGCCCGAAGCAATGCTACCGGAAGCGACGGCACTGGAGGGGTCGTCGATGGGACTGTGTGTATGATTAGTTTATGGGATAATATCGGACTGAAGTAAGGGCGGCTTACGATGCGATGGCGGGGGGGAGGGGGGTAAGTGCAGCCGCGGCAGCACCGGTAGTAGAGCTAACAGCCGAAGAACTGGCAATAGCCGTAGAGCTGACAACAGTGGAAGTGACGCCCAGAGCACCAGCGGCACCCAAGACCTTAACAGCGTTAGGATCAATGCAGGAGCTGTCGTCACTGGGTTGAACGGTAATCTTTTCACAACGAATCAATACAAGCAAGAAGGGATAAACAGCTCCAAAGCCACTTACAGTACCGGTCCATGCCTCGTTAGAATCCGAGTCCTCAACCAACAATTGAACCTGGGAACCGGCGGGAATAGTCACGTTCCAATTCTGGGAGGTATTGGGAGTGGTGCCGACTTCCGCACTAATTCAAACGTCAATAATACGCCTAGAAAGCTGAACTTGCCCAACTCACACTGCATCACCGCAGGGATCGTTAAAGGGAAGAACGTAAACTGCATAACCTGGGTTACCGCCTTGCCATTGGAACTCGGCTTCCTTGCACTGCGTAGACCTTCAGTCTCCCTCCTTTCGCGGCGGCTGCATTCCTGCTCACCTGAACTAGTTGGGGAGTCGCGAAAGTAAAGTCTTGGGCGAAGGCGACGCGGGCGAGGACGGAGAAAAGGGTAATAGAGAAAACTTTCGAGTACATGTCGATATTGAATGAACGTGAGGGATAAAGAGGGACAGGTGCGCACGGGTGCGGGGGTCGTCGAGGATGTAGAAGGAGAAAGACTGAAGGGACGGCGCATAGAAACCGGCATCATTCACATATATAGTGACGCCCACCGGCCATAAGCGCGGCAACTCCCGCTTGGCTGCAGAATCCATTGTCTGTCAGTCTCCCCACATCCACGTCTTTTCTGCTGCGCCTTGCCGCAAACAGCATGTTTCTTAGTTGTTTTAATTCTGAGAATGTGGGTTGTTTTGGACCATTTCCTCTGAATTCTCACTCAACGATCGAACAACAGGGCGGAACAATGGCCATCACCCCGGAGCCAAGCGCTTCCAAGAAACGGCACAAGGTGGTCGAGTCGACCAATGACATTAGGAGCTAGAAGCTAGTAAACAAAACAAATAATGACATGTCCAAATAAGTAATCACAACTATCACCCTGAACCCTACAGTTTGCCTTTGTACTGAGCAAGCCTTGTTCGCTTGCTGATACTATAATGAATGGTTGAGCTTGGGCTCAAATACGATCGAGATTCAACTTACCCGCTATTGTGTTCAACGGGATGCGGGGTGCTCCTTTCTTCCGTAACAGCGGTTCTCTGGTCAACGGGAACATATTCCCGTTTGGTCTCTCCAACATAAATCTACCATCATCGTGTCACAAATTTCGCCTCATCCGAATAGAGTAAATAACTCACCTGACGCGGTCTCCAGATTTTGACACCGCCGGGTTGCAGCATCATCTGTCATAAGCGATTGGGTGGGAAAGATGGGAAATCAACGTCAGAGACTCACTTGTCGCCAATGCGCGAGCCAGCCCACAACTCGTGGGACCGCAAAGAGTACGGGGAAGAAGTCGAGGGGGAAACCTACTCAGAGTTAGTAGTAGCGGAAATGACGGGGTGATTGACTTACCCATTGCACGGTAGATAAGGCCACTAGGAGGAACGGTTAGCCCTGTTCAATCTTTGGTGGTACTAATTGGCCACTGGCAGCTTACCTCCTACAAATCGAAATAATGAGTGACCGATTTAATATAAAATGCATTTACTCACCAGAAGTCAACGTTAGGAGCCAGTTTCCTGTACTAGTGTATTAGTAGCTATATTACAATAATTGAATATGGCACACCTCGAAATGAAGTATTCATCATTCATTGCGACTTCATGTAACTTCATCGCCGTCTCAAGTAATTCATCCTTGCCAGTCCTGTCCAAAGTTTGAGTACCTCACTGCTACTACTAATAATTATTAGCACTTACACTTTGAAGACCTCGTCTGCAGTCTTCCTGACAATAAAAGAACGAGGATCGGACTACAGTCTCTCAGCTCTCCCGTAAAATAATATTCATAAGGAAACTCACCGTCTTATAAACACTATACAGACCCAAATCAGAATCCGTCGCAACCAAAATGAATTTCAGAACTCACCGATGTCCAAACCCTGAAAGCACTTTCTCCCTCTTCTTTACCTGTTCCACGAACGCCGGTACATTCTCCGGTTTCCCAATTGAAATCAACATCCTAATGACAGCTTCGTTCGCACCTCCGTGCAGAGGCCCATATAACGAAGCACATCCCGCGGAAATTGCGGAGTATGGATCGACTAGGGAACTACCGGTTTGGAGGACAGTCGTGCACGAGGCATTTAATTCATGGTCGGCATGGAGGAGGAAAAGGACGTCCAAGGCTTTATCGAGGACAGGGTTGGGTACGTAGTTGTCTTCGCTTAGATGATCCATTTGGTAAAGGAACCTTCGAAGTAAGGTGAGGACATATATGTGAAGAGGAATGTCCTTTTTACGCACGAGCCAGTATAACTTAATTTTTGGGGAGGGACGACGAAAGGACGACCTTGGCGTACACGATAAGCCATACTATCCTCAAATTAGTATGCCGAATATTTGGAATATAAGAAATAGAATTTACGCAGCAAAAGTCGTGGCTTTTCCAATAAGTCTAAGGAGATTGCATTACAGTCAATAATAAAGGCTATTTATCTAAATTCAAATACTTACCGGTAAATCTGCTTATCCATAATAGCAAGCGATTTAGAATCGCCTTTTGTATATAATGTTTGACCTTGCAAAGAAGGATTTGCCTTGAATAGAGTCAACAGTTAAGTCAAATTCCATGATCGACACCTAAAATTACATACCTCGCTATAATACGAACCCAGAGCCGCAAATGAGCTCGTCAGAATGGCCATAGGATGTGCGTCATATCTTTTGATCATATCCAACTCAATCATTCAAACAAAAACCTAATGAGATAATGACGCACCTGAAAGAGCGGAACAAGTGCTCCGCGTCCACATGTGCAACCGAATGATGCATAACTTCTCCCTCGAATACACGGTATTGATCTCTTGTAGGTAGCGAACCATAAATAAGAAGATATGCAGTTTCCAAAAAGTTCGAATGGAGCGCGAGTTGTTCGATTGGGTATCCTCTGTAGGTGCCAGCTCATTGAGCAATTGACGAACCAGAACACGAGCCATATATGCCACCGTACCTGTATCTCAAGACTATCACAACAGAATAAGTATATACCCAGCATGTAAGATGAATAAGTTACTCACTCCCGGCATCTCCGTCAATATAGGTAATAGTTGAATTAATCACAGCCGTGTTCAAGAACCCCTTGTCAGTAATCCTCAGCCCACGTTCCGTCTCGTTCTCAGAGCGTTCATCGGGCTTCTTGGGGGCTTTCATAGACTTAAATGCCGTCGCTGGAATCGCATTGTCCACAATCCTTCATAATGCAACCCGCGCAACGAGTTAGCTTCAAGCACTGGCAGTACAATGTTCAAAGCCCACTTACGGGATTTCATAGTGTTTGCCCGTCCTATTGTCAGTCACCGTCAACGAATCCTTGTGTTGTGCGGCACCCATTTCGTTTGGAGAAGATAATAGTCAAGGCAAGTATGAGGCGGAAGAGCTTTAGGGGACGTCATTACAGCGACCTTGCTATATAGCAGGCTACTCCGCTTAGAGCCGGCCGGCGAACTACGCGGGCACTTCGCCTCTCGGGTGACGCGCCAACCGAATTGCCGGTGGATTGTCAAAGCTATTGGGAGCTTCAATCCGACAGGATGAAGTACCAAGCGCAGATATAAAGCAAACACATGGTTGCATTGGCCTATTCTGTGATTTTCCTTGGATTTATTATTTTAATAATAATCATTGGTCCTACTGTAGTATGTATATTCTCTTTTAAAATTTGAACAAAATACGCCCTTTAATGTACTATTGATATCTTGAAGCGTACCAATTTTACACTCACGAAAAAAACTGGAATTTCATCATAACACAAGCGCAGAGCACTGCAGTAAGTAGACTTTACTAATAACTGGTTGATCTATTAACTGGTTCGAACACTAGCCTTCTGTAACAATGTGTGATTTTCAAATGTAATGAAACCAGACAAATGCCCTGAATCAACGAGTAGGCATCTGGATCCCACCTCGAAATCTTGAACAATTAACTATCGGACGTGTTCTAGTGACTCTCCAGAATGAACCGAGAGCCTATAGGAATTCAGGATCCAGATAGATGAGTGAATTTGTAGACGCGATTCCCTTCGGAGCTACTTGTATTACACATTACCAGACCTTACCAATCCTCAGCATTATGAAAGCCCTTCAGCGCGTCGCGGACCAAGAATCTAAAACTCAAAATTGTTTATTACGCTACGTCTATCTGTTGGATATTCGGATGAAATACATGTCTTTTCTGTCTAATAATATTTACAGTCCTCCTCGATGCAATGAAAGAAAATAATGATCCTGTAAAATAAAGGGTGTGAGCCAAGCCTAGACAAAAACCAGCCTATGATTCTGCGCCATCCGAGTCCAATCCCACAATAACCCACCTGCCTATCTCTATCTCCGACCACAACGGTAAGATCAAGTCCATGGTAATGGAGAGGCCAACTGAAAGGCAAACAATGCAAGAATATTAACCTATTCCAGACGCTGCCGTGAACCTCGAACTTAACCAGGACTAACGTATGTCGCGACGACGCGTACGCTAGCGCGTCCAGTCGATCTTTCGAATAAGGTTGCAGCAATAAGGAATCCGAGTTCCCTTCACATGCGCTGCCGTTCAGACTGTTTCGATTCTTGACTTATCATAACGCAATATATGCTGAGGACTGAACAGCGACTACGAGGTGAGGGGGGAAAGTATTTTACAGAATATGACTGGAGATTGATCTTTTAAAACAACCGTAAAGAATCCTTTGAGACTCACATTTAGTAATATTCTTGAGGGTCAATACGCTGACAGGAAAATGCGAGAGGAAAGGTGGATGCAGCGGATTGGGAGTGAGGTATGTTGGTAGTCAGAGGAAAGACATACGATGAGCGCTTTGGCATGACAGCTCACCCTTGGCGTCGGATTTTTATGTTCGACTAAACAACAGAAAAATTCCGACAAAATAATACTTATAGTTAATAAATATCAATGTTGAATTATGGTGATTTTTCTTTTCAGACCAAGGACTTTCAAGTCATCCAGTGGGATTTTCGGCAGTACGCCGGCGATGGGTTGTCACATCGCTTTGCACCTCGATATCTCGTCACTTCTTACCTTTCTATATTCTTTATTTTAAGAGAAGATCAGCTTTTATATATCGTTTCAAACTCCAAGGCTCGTTCTGATCTTCCTGAGCTCACTGCTCATTTACAGCTTCCCTATGCCCTCTCTGCTGCTTGTATCCGCATAATATTCCAACCAAACAGAACTTATATAGTTAGTTTTGGGTTATGAAAAAGATTGTAAACCCACGATTATATAACCCTAGAATGTTTACCCAGCCAGTGCCCATCGTTGGGTTACTACATAGTACTAATACGATCATCATGCATCAATGCATTATTACCGAACGCTTCACTATTTTAAATTACTAATGTCATTATAGCATGTCACATTACGAGTAAATATATTCGAAACTAAGTGTAAAGCTCTGCAGGTTCTGTACGTACTGCATGCACAGTAGAATCTCGCGATGATTTCGCTGGTCACTCACTGCTATCGCTGGCACCACCTAAAATCAAGTTCCAAAGTTCCAATTCCTTTGCCTAATTAAGTACACATCATTTGAAAATGTACGTATCATAGCGCCATCAAAACATAGAAAGAAAGGAGTAAAAGTAAACGATACGGTAAGCTATAGAACTATAGACAAATCTAGAATATACGATACGAGTAAGAGAATAAGAAGAATGTGTGCATAGGTAAGAGATAAACTTGGTGTCATCCGAGTCCGGTTCCAAGAGTCAGTACGTGCGTATCCGTAGCTAGACCATAAGTGACTATAAAACCAAATCTACAATAAGGTAAGGTGGATGTCGAAAGTGAAACTGGAGAATGAAAATAATGTCTGTGTGGGGGAAAGTCCATGTCCTGACTGAATGGAATGAAAACGTGCGTTGTCGTCGTCAGCGTTGTGAATAACTAGGGTCTGTTTTGCGTTAATGAATTGGATGGGCGAATGGGCGAGAGCGAATTCGAATTCATAATGAATGAATGAATGAATGGAATGAAGATGCAGGGATAGGATAGTAGGATAGAACGAGATAATAGAACGGCATAGGGTAGGTGAGGATGAGGGAGGTAAGAAGTAGGATAGGAAGAATAGTATAGTGTGATACATCAAGAATCAAGAAACATATGCAGGATGGGGAACGACGGGTCAACCCAATCCTCTACACAAACACAATTAAAAGAATAAACATACCCAGATCACGTCCTCGTCGGCCGTCTCAACTTCTGACTCGTCCGCTTTGACTGAGGCTGGGACTGAGGTTGCGGCTGGGGCTGCCAGGCCTGAGGTTGCAAGGATGCCGACGAATCTTTCGAGGGCGGCGCTGGTGGTGGTGTTGGCAGCTGTCTCGTATTAAGCCTAGGACTCGGAGACTTGGATGGCGGAGGCGGCGGAGGCGGAAGAGGCTGAGACGGCGGGGGACTAAGCGGCAATACATATCCACGTCCCTGTCCGCTTGCGTTTGCATATTCATTAGCACTTGGATTTGGATTGGCATTTGCAGGCGGACCAGGCGAAGGCGAAGGCGCTCTCCCATAATTATAATTATTCATGGACCTTGCTTGCTGTGGGTGTAAATATGCCTGCGGGCTCTGATTCGTGTATTGTTGTGGGTATGGGAGAGAATGAGAGCCTGCGCCAATCCCAGCGACATTTACGATGGCCACGGGGCTCAGCTGTGGCATTTGGGCCTGAGTTGGCTGAGTTGCCGGCACGCGCGGAAGCGCCTTGGGACGAGTCTGAGTCTGGCTATTACCGTCAACCGGTATCTCTGAGAGGTTTAGGCTCGTTTGTGTCGAATCGGCGTGAACCTCTGTCGGCGAATGAACATATCTGTCAAATAAAGCAAGGACGATTAATAAAGAAATTCATGACATGTAAATCCGAATGAAGACCCTACCTCAGCCAAATCTTCTTCTTCGACGTCTTATCCAATACCATTTCCCAGTTATAGGCCGCCCGTCCCTGTACAGCATCCTCGAGCTTCTTCTTTCCCTCCTTCG
This sequence comes from Sphaerobolus stellatus SS14, assembly GCA_000827215.1. Taxonomy (NCBI): domain Eukaryota; kingdom Fungi; phylum Basidiomycota; class Agaricomycetes; order Geastrales; family Sphaerobolaceae; genus Sphaerobolus; species Sphaerobolus stellatus. The sequence continues at coordinate 1,253,515 of KN837084.1, forward strand.
TCCCTTCCATCTGCAGCACCCACGTGGTCGTCCACGCTGGATTCAGGTCCATTCCTGCTACAGCCTCTTTTGTCAACTCCAAATTCGCAAACCACTCCTGCCGCCATATCCGGACCATCCCACCGTTGCTGTTCGTCCCGGGACTTGGCACCAACACGTCCGCCCATTCGTGGTACAGCGCCGTACAGAGCCCCGGCGGTAAGCGGGTGTTGAACCGCAAGTCGTGTTGTGGTGGCACGAGGTGGGCTAGGTAGAGCGGCGATGGAAAGTTGTAGAGGTCGATGACCGGCGGGAGTTGTGGCGGGAAGAAGGGGTGTAGAGCTTCTTCTGCGTAGATTAGCCATCCATAGATTAGTTTGCTGTCTTTGGGGACGTAGCCTAGATTGCATATAGCATCGCCTTCACGCAGGAACGGCCATAAGCCAGCTTTAATGAGCTGCTTCTGCGCGGCTTCCATGACAAGCGGGTCAGAGAGCGTCGAGCATGGAACAAACACTCGTAAAATAGGCGCGCGCATGCGCGTTGGTGCACTTTCGAGACTGTGAATTGTGATTTTGGAAGAGGAGGGCATTGTACCACGAAGTGATTGAACTGAGGAGCTCGGTGAGCTCGAAGAGGAGGCGAATCGCCTTGGCGGCCGGAGAGACTCGTTGTCGGGCAAGAGACCAAAGTTTTTCTGAAAGCCGTTGAAGCTGCCGTAGAGCGAGCTGGTGCGGGAAGCATGCCTATCGCCAGCGATGGAAGAAGGGGCACTGTGACTTGGATGGGGCGTGCGGCGCAATAGAGACGACATTCGCTTCCGGCGTGTACCTACTTGGCTCTGATCTTGTAGGCTTGAGACCTCAGATACGAACCTCGGCAAGTCGGATGAATCGTCTTTGCTCCAAAGGAGCTTAGACTTTGCTCGTCGCGAGGAGGAAAGGCTGGGCGGCATGGGAGGATCTGGCGATTGCTCGTATGCCAGTGACGGCGGGAAAATCAGCGTTCTCAGGCCGTCTATTGGTCGGTTTCGGACAGGCTGGGACTCGTCTTCGCCGATGGATACGTCGAGACGAGGTGCACGGAAACGAAGGGCCAGCACAAAACGAGAATGTGCTTGAGCGAAATGAATGAGGGCCCGGTGATGGAGGTCGAGGTCATTAGGCACATACTGGCCCATTTCCGAGAAGGAAAGGACGCTTATGGCGCATTGAGGATACTGATACAAAGGTATCTCTCTGCTTAGAGTAACTGTAGCACGTAAATCAAAGGGATGAGTGGCGGGAGCGTGACAACGCACTGAGATCCTCGAGATCGGTATAGACCACCGGGACATGCTCGTCGTCCCAGATGTTCTTGCGGCCAGCCTCTGTGAATCCTGGCACAAAGGCGGCGAGGACGATGTCGCGGGTGTGCTGCTTTTCAAAGAGGTGTTTTAGACTGGGGACGGCGCGGACGAGGGCGCGGTAGTCGTCCCAATAAATGTAGCGCAGAAGGCGTCGGAGGATGTTTGGCTCGAACCAGACGTCGTTGAATGAAGACATGAATTCAGAGACGCGTGTGAGAGACGTGTATCCATACGACGACGGGTAAACATAGGGCTCCTCTCTTTCCTTGCCTTTTGCTGAGCGGAGGATGGGGTAGCTATGGGCTGGGGTGGGTGCCGGAGATTCGCTAGCTGAAGAAGTTGTGCCGTCGGAATTTATGAGGGACGGAGTGCTGGAATTAGTGGGGGCCATTTCGACCCACGGGATGGGGAAAAGCAACTGCGGTGGAGGGAAAGTAAAAGGAAACTGAGCAGTTAAGTGATCCCATCCGTAAGCGCCGGGAGCCACTGAATTACCTCAATGGACGCCTGAATAGGAAATCAAGAACATTTCTGCTTCTGCTACGTATACACTGCAACAGATATTATTTTGCTATAATATTGCTGGCAGACACGGCAGACGTCGACATGAGATATCACCGCGTGCCAAAGCACTGCTTGTCGCAGCATCTCAGCACGTTGATTTGTAAGATGGCTACGGCCCCACGAGCGTCGACGGCCGGCTACCCGTCCCACACTATTCATACCTCTCTAGCCTTGCATCACTAGCCTGCGTAATACCAGGCCTGTGAGCACATAGTGGTCAGGAGCAAAGGGGATGTCTCTCAGTTTCAGGAGCGCACACATGGGAATCCATCAGTTCGTCTACTTCGCGCTCAACGTCTCTACTGATAGCGACTGGTCGTCGACGCTTCCAAATCTGTCCATACCACATCCAAGCGCCGGTCCGAGGAATTATAGAATATCTAGGCGTTAACTGCGGTGAGTAACCCATTTCTGGCCTTTTATTGTTTTACTAGGTGATCAATCGAAAGTACCAATGGGAACGTGCATGGCGTTGTTGACGAGACACAGGTATGTTGATGTCTTGAAAGCCGCTCACGAAAATAACTTTCTTCTCCGCGGTTCCACCCTCGAGGTAGATAATAATTGATAAATCGATAACCGTTGATATATGCGTCTAATAGACCTACAGCAGTGCGCCTCATCTGCCAGCGCATAACATTATTCTTTTATATTGTGCTTGTGTGTATAACAGCGCGAAAGGAAACTCCCCTTCAACTGATCAGAGAAGGCTTTCCTTCCTCGGACCCCCGTCCCCGCTTTGCCGTTGATATCTCGAAGGAAATTTTCCTCCACAAGGATCAAAAGAGAAGCCTCCACTTCCTCTCCGTTTTGTTGATTTCCCAATCCTGGGAACCTTGAAATAGAAATCACTCTTCATCTAAACGTATGTAGTCCGGAGAAAATTTCGTCATTGACCACGTTCAATAACTCCCAATCGTTCCTCCAGAACTTGTTCATTGTGCTGTAAGCTGAAAAGCGTTACTTCATGAGTTGCCTAGTCGAGGATTGCTTGGTAGGATGCTTACTGTGAAGCGTGGTCGTTAGCCTAATTTATAGTTGACTGGGAGGTGTTTATAAACTAGGTTCCCCTTATTGTGAACAGGCGAGGGGGGTGTTTATATCTACTAACAGACAAGCAAGAGAATTTTTAGCTGTTCTTCTTCATCGAATTAACACCAGGAAAGTTCGAAATCTAATACCTTGATAATGGAAATATTCTGACAGAAAAAATACAATGGTTGAATATCGGCCGGGAGAAAGTAAGTGCCGCCTGTCCGTGCCCTTGCTCTACTTCCTCATGGCCTGGAAGCAATTTATCACGATAAATGTTTCTCCAACAGAATTTGATATTCAAGTTCTGACGCAATGATACATTCATGGTCCTGCCATGGAAGACTTCATTTGCTGCTGTCGATACGAACGGAAAATCTGTCACAAGGTCCAATATTACAATTATAGATAACTGTTCATGAAATAAAATATCCCCGCTAAAAACAAACAACATGATAAGCATATAGGAATTATACTTTCAATTCGCCCTACGTGTCTTCCAAAGAGCGTCAAAGATTCTACGCGTCCATAAGCGCCTACTAATTATGCGTATGTTTGCTTCCGCTCAGGCTGCCACCTCCTCGTCCAAATGGGTGTCAAGCAGCTCTGGACGCTGCTCGGGCCAGTTGGTCGTCCAGTCTTGTAAGTCAAATACCATCCTAAATCGTTTATATCCTTATGTGTGTGTTAGATTGGAGACAATGGAAGGCAAGACAATGGCGATAGATTCGAGTATCTGGATATACCAGTTCCAGGCGACGATGCGTGATAAGGATGGACGTGCACTGGTCAATGCACATGTGTTGGGATTTCTTAGGAGGATATGCAAGCTGTTGTTTTACGGGATTAAACCGGTTTTCGTTTTTGATGGAGGGGCGCCAGCGTTGAAGCGTCAGACGATTGTGAGTACGGTGTCAGATTGGAGGATACGCCACGGATCTTCTAACGTGTTTAATATGTAGACGGAACGCAAAAGGAAGAAGGCCGGTGCTGCTGAGACTCATGTGCGCGTGGCGGAAAAGTTACTTGCTGCTCAGATGCGGAGAGAAGCTCTGAGCCATGTACAGAAGAAAACTCAGGGGTGCGCATCGTACATTGACCCATTATACTCTCATTTCTCCCTGACATATGCTATCACAGTTCTGCTAGCGCAGCTATAACCGATGACACAATCTACCTCGAAGACCTCGAGAACAACACGCCACAAGCTACGCCTTCCAAATCCAAAGGCAAGGGAAAAGCTACTGGACCTGCCACACCTGACGCCGCCTCTGTATCTGCATCAAAAAAGGCCAAATTCCAAGACCATGATCCATACCGTCTCCCAGAGATGGACTTGACAGACATCGCGAAGCCAACTTCCTCGCTTGCGCCAGACCCACGGCTCGCAACAGAAGAAGAACTACACCTTTTTATCGAGGCAATGCGTCCTGAAGACTTGGATGTCACTAACCCCGCCTTCCGTGAACTCCCGACCGAAGTGCAATACGAAATCATCGGGGACCTCCGTCTCAAATCACGTCAAACATCCCATAAACGCTTACAAACCATGTTGAAGAACTCACGGACGCCGATGGACTTCAGTAAAGCGCAAATACGGAATCTGCAGCAGCGTAATACACTGACGCAGCAGTTGTTGGTGACGACGGACTCCATTTCGAAGGCCAATGTTGTTATTCCTATTAGGATTGCGAGTGAGAGGAATAAGGAATATGTTCTGATTAAGAACCAGGGGGAGGAAGGTGGGTGGGTGCTTGGCATTAGGAATGAGGGGACGCAGGATAAGCCGATCGTCATTGATGAGGAGATTAAGGATGAGGAGGATGAGGAGGATAGCGATGTGGAGATGGAAGAGGTTCCTATGTGGGTGCCCTTTTGTATACTCTTAACTGGATTCAATTGGTGTCTCTAGAGCACAAGCTGCGACTCCGGACCCTGATCTTCGTGATTATCAAGGTCGTATGGCTTTAGCGGCTATTTCACGACGTCAGCCGCCGCCTAATAGGCCCATTCCTCGCCCTTCTACTTCAACCGCGCTTGCTCCAACAAAGAAATCAAAAGTCCCACTGTTCATAGATGAAGACGCAGACCTAGAAGCAGCAATCACCGCATCCCTAAAAGAACAGGAGGAAGAACAACTTCGAAAAGCTCTTGAGGAATCACAGCAAGATAATCCTGAAGATACAAGGCTGGAATACGATGATGACGATTTATACGAAGCTGCTCCTTCGAGGTTGGATACGGCCTTAGCAATTGCGAATACCCCTAATAGGAGGACATTGACTACGCCGTCGGAAGCTTCGGCGAGTATGGGTGCAAGTGGGTCGATGTTTGGGACGCCTACTTTGTTGCTTGGGGGTGACTCCAGGACTTCGACGCCTACGACACCAACGAAGATGACGCCGACCAAGCTATCTTCGCCTACCAAAGTGTCTACACCCGCCAAGATGTCGGATATCTTGACGAATGAAGACATGGGTGAGGAAAGTGAGGAGGATTTGGAAGAGGTTCCCGTTCAACCTGAGCCTATTTTTCGACGTGCTATTTCGGTGGTGGATGAACCGCCAACGGTTGGAGATTCAGATGAGGATCTGTATGAAGAAGTTGTTCCCTTGGCGGGTGCAGGTACAAGATCGACTCGAGGCGCTGTGTCCCAAGTAATTGAGACCGTGGAAGATTCAGATGACGATTTATATGAAGTCTCTCCTGTTGTGGGTGCGAGTACGAATTCAGCTCGTGGCGTTACGTCCCAGGTATCCGCAGTGATGGATTCAAGAAAAACAATACCTTTCGGTGATGATCCGGTCACTGTTTCAGCTCGAGAAATACCCAAACAAAAGACAGCCGATTCCACGGCCGTCTCTTCCAAAGACCATGAGGTAACTGCTATCTTCTCTGAAGCATCTTCTTCCAAAGCGTCTTTAGCGCCTTCATCTTCAACGCTTCATGCTCCTCCCCAACGGTCCCCTAAACGCGTTACAATCCAAGATATTCCCTCCGAAGACGAAGACGAGCCTCTAGAAGACTGGGAACGTTCTTCCTCTCCAATTCCTGATCCCTTTCAACCCGAAAGCAGCACTCAAGGCAAGAAAGACAATCAAACAGCACAAGACGAACACTGGGATGCTGCACAAGAAATGAACATCATCGCTGAAGAAGGCGATTTCGCGCAATTCGTTTCGCAGATGAAAGGGCAAGATTTGGACGCTGCGAGGCAAGAGATCGACGAAGAAATAAGGGATTTGAATAAGCAGAAGAAAGTCGCAATGAGGGATTCGGAGGATATTACGCAGCATATGATTTCGCAGATTATGGTGGGTTTATATATTTCTTTCCTTCTGAACGTCGCTGATAGGCCTGTAGTTATTGTTACGTCTATTCGGCATACCATACATAACCGCTCCTATGGAAGCCGAAGCCCAATGTGCCACACTCGTCTCTCTGGGCCTCGTCGAGGGCGTCATAACAGACGATTCCGATGTCTTTCTTTTCGGTGGCCTACGCGTGTTCAAAAATATGTTCAATCAATCCAAAACAGTAGAATGTTTTCTCTTAAGTGATCTTTCGCGCGAGTTAGGCCTGGATAGAGATAGGCTGATTAGACTGGCGTATTTATTGGGAAGTGATTATGTGGACGGCTTACCTGGTGTGGGGCCGGTAGTAGCGATGGAAATCTTGAGAGAGTTTCCTGGGGAGGATGGGTTGTTTAAGTTTAGGGAGTGGTGGAGGAAGGTGCAGAGTGGGAAGGATACGGAGGAAGAGAGTAAAACCACATTTAGGAGGAAATTTAAGAAGAGGTTTAAGAATCTGTATCTTCCGGAGGATTGGCCGAATCCTATCGTGGTACGTGCGTCTTGATTTTATTTACTTATGTGTACTGATTAGTATGTTGGTTTAGCGTGATGCTTATTATCATCCGACTGTGAACGAATCCGAGGAGCCGTTTAAGTGGGGTTTGCCAGACCTTGACGCGTTGCATCAGTAAGTCAGATGCGCAGATATATTGACGTGTATGGTAACGTGAATATATTAGGTTCCTTCAGGAAGAGCTTGGCTGGTCCCAAAACAAGGTAGACGACTTGCTGGTTCCCATTATTCGACAAATGGGACAGCGAGAAAAGGTGCGATTTCTGGAACTATTTTTCTCATTTTGAAAAGTACTCATAAACCAAACTAGAACGCATCTGCAAATCGCCAAGGAACTCTGGATAACTACTTCGACGTCTCCCTGGGAGGGGGAAACTACGCTCCAAGGAAAAAACAAGCTTATTCTTCCAAACGTTTACAGCAAGTCGTAGCCGATTTCCGTGCTAAGCAGAAACGGGGAGTGTCCGCATCTGAAGAAGAGCCTGCTGCGAAAGCAGACCCACCTACGAGGAAGCGTAAAGCCAGAAGTGAATCGAAAGCTACCGGTACGGGGAAACGGGGAAAAGGAGGAAAGACATCAGTCGGCAAAGGGCGGAAGAAGCATGACGCTAACTCATCTTCCGAATTTTCTGGAGATGAACATCAAGATACCGATATCCCTGAAACAAGCGAAGCGATACCCCCACCTGCATTGGCGGCAAAGCTTCGTCCAAGGCCTAAGCCTAGATATAAAGAACCTCGAGCGGAAGGTGAGGCAGAAGGTGAAGAGAAAGGTGATACTGATGATGAGTTTATTGTGAAGAGGCAAAGGCGTAAATTATGAATTAACTTATGTGTACATGTATCAGGATGACTGTCTTACATAGGGCCACACCCCAAATAGACATAAATGGATTTTAAAAATAACAATAAAAACTTATGTGTAACTTTAGGATTATGATATTGATTAATGTGTAACATTGACAAATTGATTTCTAGAAACAGTGTATTTTATTCTTTCTTTTGGATGTGTGGTCCTCATTGATACTTCTTCGACTTCGTTATAGTGCGCAGCGTGGACATGATATGGTGGAGGGTTTATATACTATTTAAGACTGGCAAGGATCTGCCAATACAATAAAAGGATCCTTGCAGCTTTCGTCAACTGCAAAGAAAGCACTACTATGCTTGAAACGATCAAAATATATAGCAGCCGGTTGGCATTTATTATAATTTTGTTTCTGAATGCTTACATGGATTTCTGCTTCCCCATCGAGAGGGATTTTGTCTAGATTCAGGGGATATCTGAATAATGATGCCTATATTGCCTCACGGACACAACATGACAAAGGGTTACCAATGATTACAAACGATTACCAAGGTCACGCAGGTCGGAGAGACCCTCAATCGGCCTTTGTAACAAAGTTCAATCCCTCAAATAAAGTTCAATGAAGTCCACGTGATGAATATTGTACACGTCCATGACAATGACATAGAGAGACAGTGTCTCTTCATGGGTCTGGGGACATGGTCAACGAAACATCCAGGCTGTGTAACAGCTATAGACTGTTATATCAATATATATATTTATTATAATATAGTTAATAACTAATATACAGGATATATTAGTTATATGCGCTACATGATCTATGTAGTCTATAATTAGTGTGGACACCATATGTGTCCACAGCGGCTTGTATTTAGCATGCCGGCGCATTAGGCGCCGACATATATCTTTTAACCACACCACTTGTACTACCTAGCTCAATATACTCAGAGTTCAGTTAGTCTCAGTGTGAACATAAGATACAACAACTGTTATATCTTTTTTAACTTTCTCCTGAAAGTTCAGTATTCAACAGACAACATTATTGTTGTACGGTAGTACTTGGTATTCAATGCACATATGTGCACGGAAGTACCACAGGTTAGAACTAAAGACCCCCGAAAGTTCTAATATTCATCACACAACATAATTGTGTGATTAGTATTTGATATTCAACGTGCCAGACAGCACGGCAGTACCACAGGCTTGAACTGAAACGTCAAAACCACTTTATTATTTGTAGTTCTACAAATAATATAATAACACCACTATGAGTCACAAGTGGGGTGTTACTAGGAGAGCACGGGCAGATGAGCTGTCTGTGCAGGCTGTAGAGGATGGTGAGCCCACCCCAGGACTCACCGTGGGGAATTTGACAAATTCCCCCTCAACCTCTGTTGACCCCCAACAGAGGCCAGAGGTGCTCGCACCGGAGCATCCAGGTGAACCATATGCACAAGCATATGGTGCGCAGACTGTTCCCAGCTGGGAACAGTCTCCCCTTAGAGCGGCTGGACCTTCCCGTACAGCCACTCAGGGTTTAAGCCCCAGCCAATTGGCTGGAGTGTCAGGTACTGCCCACTGGGGCAGTGCTTCCCCAAGGTGAGTGGCTGTTGCTTCAGGCATAGCCATTCAGGGTTCCTATTCCCCTCAGGGAATGGGTCTAGGCTCAGGGTCAGGGCAAAATCTTGGTGATGCCCCAAGTGAGCCTGAGCGCATATCTCCTGATCCAGGAGATACTGAGGAAGAGGGATACTTCACTATCCCAGCTAGTGAAGTAAGCTTACTCTGGCAGGAGTATGCTGAGTTTATCAATCTCAAGGAAAATGCTGAGATTGTGGTATCAGAAGCCATGGAGGCTACTGAGCGGGTAAACACAGTATTCACCTGGATCAGGACATCTATGAATAGGATGTCCCCACATATGAAGGAGCTATTTTTAGTTCCTTATAAGAATGCATCAGGGAAGACACATGAACCCAGAAATAACCGGGCTCATGACAAAGCAGCTGCCAAGGCAGCTACTGAGCGAATCATAGATCAGATGTCTATGATGGAGCCAGCTCCTGGATCAGGAGCTGAGGAACACATGAGGACAACTCGTTCTCACATCCCTGAAGACTGGTATTCCCAGTCAACCACAGGACTGAATATTCAACACACTTGTTAAGCCCCGTGCTTAAGTGTCACAACACGTGACTTTGTTTCACCTCTACGAAGCTTCGGAGAAGGTCACATACCTTCGGAGAGCTTCGTTTGAACTTCGTTCGACTTCCATCTTACTTCGTTTCGACTTCGCTTCTCATCCCGTCTTCGTATCTGCACAACAAACCCTTTGCCCACATCCCGACTTCTTCTTGATCCCGAGGGCAACGCCTTGGCCCATATACTTCCTTCTATCACACTATCCGCTCCACTATTCCATAAGACTATTATTAGTCTTCCCCGGACCTGGCACAATTGGTCCTCAATACTTCTTCTATTTCGACAGGTGATACTTCGTCATGCCCGTTCCTAGTTCGTTTGTATTATTTCCGTTTGCTTATCTTTTCTTATGGCATATTTCCGTTCGCTTATTGTTCTCATGATATATCCTCCGTTCGCTTATATTCGTATTGCATAT